>CM076576.1:68604815-69072446 GCA_034641835.2 Pinus albicaulis
CAATAGCCTCACCTCCCATCTATAAGAGCATGTACATTCTTCAGCTAATACATATTGCAGTTTTGAGGAGTTACCTCCTGGTTTGACATGGTATCAGAGCCAACCCCACATTTGGCATTTCTGCCCTGTGGTGTAACTCCCTACCCTTTGCTCAGTCAATTTTATTAATTGTTTTCTGCTGCTCCTAATTGCTAGACTGTTATTCTGCATTTTTTTTCCCTATTTATCACTGACATTTGCAGCTCCAGCTCCTGCAGACTGCAGGCTCTGTCAATCTGCAAATTGCAGGCTCTGCCAGTCCAGCAGTCCTGCAACTGTCTTCTGCAGATTCAAGTTCAATTTTTTTTTTTTGTAACTCCTATCCTCATCCCTCTGCAGGCCTCGCCCTACCCAAATGCCACCGCCCCTGCGCTCTTCGACCTGAGCTCTACGCTCTTCAAACCCCGCTACCTCACTCAAACACCCTCTCACTGGTCGATCTCTCCCACCCCGCTCCCATTCAAGATTTCCCAACGCCCTCGGCCGCTGCTCATTCCTGCGCCCACCTCCATTCCCACTCGGGCTTCAACGCCTAACACACCGCCTGCACTTCACCCTCCCGCACCTGCTATCGATCGCCTTGTTCTCCATAACTGTGCCCTCACTCTCCCGTTCCCCGTGCGCCCTCCCATCGAACGCTTCACCTGCCGCTCTCGGCCTTTGTCCCATCGTTTCATTTTCTCATTTGAAACGCCCTCACACTCCTCTGCGCATACAGCTTACAGTCGCCCTCCCATACGCTCGGCCTGCTTCCCCGGCTGCTACACCTACGCCGGCCCTCCCTTATCCGCCCCTCTCAGCTCTGCAATACGCCCTCACAGTAAACGCTGTCCATGTACATTGAATACCGCTTATATATATCACACTCCCATATACATAAAACGCTGGTGGTGTTGTATTGACATGTTTTAACGCAGTCATATGAAACGCTGGTGGTGTTGATATGTTTTAACGCTGTCACAACAGTTCATTGCATATTTCCATTGCGCTGTCACAACAGTTCATTTCCCCACGCAGCTCACAAAGGCGTTTCCACCCGGCTGCTACCCGCTACAACGCTCCCCCTACCCTCTCGCCTACCTCCCCACGCCTTACGCTCCGCCTTTCCTCAATCTCCTGCGCCTACTCCCCCATCGACCACTCTTCATTACGCCCTTTCCAGTTTTTATAATTTTTCCATAAAATCTATACCGCCCTCCACTTAAGCAATACCACTTTAATATACAATACTGTCTCAACGCTCGACTGCAACACAATCCTTATCATACCTGCGCTATCTCCTCCACGGCCTTTTCGGCCTCCCTCCACTTTTAATTTGACTTTTCAAATTTTAAATACCGCCTACGCCTCCCCCAATTCTTCATACCACTCTTTTCTTTAAAAGTCGATTTTTAATAATACCGCCCCATGATATAATACCCCTTCCCATTCATAATCCCATTTTTTTCATATATTTTTTTTTCCCCAAACAAAAAAAAAATACATTTTTTTTTATGCAGAATCAGTTATAGCATAGAGTGTTTTTTAAAATTCAGTCTCCAGCAAAGTTTTCTGAGCAGATATAGTTTCCAGAAAGAGTTTTTTAAACTCAGAAAATTTTTTCCAGCAAGAGTTTTTGCCCCTGTATTTGAAATATTTCAAGAGTTTGAAGTTTTTTATAGCAGAATTTGTTCCCTCTTCAGAAGATTTTTTCCAGCAGTCTAATGCACTCTCTCATCTCTATTGTTGGGATAGTTCTCTCTGGAAAAGAGAACTATCTTGAATGGTCTCGGAAGATTAAACACACACTCATTTTTAATGAGCTGTGGAGAGGAATCTGTGAAGGACAAGCAGAAAATCCACCAGAGAAGCCCACTTCAGACAAAGAGCTTGCCATATGGGAAAACAAAAACTGCAAGGCCTATGCCTTGATTGCAGCTTCAGTGAGTGAAGAGGTGAGTCGCCATATTTCATCATTCTCAAATGCCTATGAAGCCTTGAAGAAACTAAAAGAACTCTATGACTCACACTCAGAATTAGAAAATGTTCAATTGATGGTTAAGCTGTTCAGTCTTGAAATGAAGAATGATGATCCCCTTGCTTTAGCTTCAGAAATAAGATCAATAATGCATGACATTCAAAACACTGGTGTAAAAATGGACATACCTCTCATAGCATATGTTAAGGCATTATATCCGACTTACTCACATTATCTTGAGTCTTTGCAAGCAAGTGGAAACCTTCAACAAATCACCTTTGATAAACTTGAGCAGAAGTTTGCAGAAAGAGAGAAAGCTTTTGGGAAGATGACAGTCCCTTCATCTTCCGAAGAGGCTGCATATTTGGCACATAGAGAAAAGAATCATGCTCTAGATTCATTCAGAGGAAGAGGTGGCAGAAGAGGAAGAGGAAGAAGGAACTTCACAGAAAGGGGGGGCAGACAAGCTGACAAATCCCATCTTCATTGCACACGCTACAATAGAGATGGACATGATGCACCCAAATGCAGAACACCATGGAACAAAATTGAGCAGCACAGAAATCAAGACAAAGGTAAAACCAATGACAAAGACAAAGGTAAAGCACCTGAATCTGCTCACTATGTTCTAGCACATTGTAACAATGGAGTAACTGAAAACCTATTTGATGTTTCATTTACTTCATGGAGAGATGATTGGTTGCTAGATTCGGGAGCAACATGTCACATGACATTTAGAAAAGATTTTTTTGAAGATTTCACTGACAAAGTTGATGGAGCAGTATATTTCGCAGATAAATCCAAACTCAAGCCATCGGGGCTTGGCACAGTCAGGCTTAAACTGCCTGGTCTTCCTGATCATATCCTACATGAGGTTCTATACCTCCCGGAGTTGAAGAGAAACTTGCTGTCCCTGATCGAAATCCGGCAGCAAGGACACTCAGTTCACTTGTTTGATGGCAAGGCAGAGGTCAGATCAGCATCAGATCACTCACTTGTCATGGAGGGAATAGAAGAAGGGAGACTCTTGAAGCTGAAAGGTTCATCTGCTCATGCTCAGAACTTTGCATTCAGTTCATATCATGATGAAGGTACATTTCCATCAAGTCTTTTATGGCATGCTAGATTTGGACACTTAAATTATGACAGCCTTCTTTTGTTGAAGAAAAATGGTGTTGATGGACTGCCTACAATTCCTAGAAAACCTAAGGAATGTGATGCATGTATTCTAGGAAAGCATAGCAAACAGCCATTTCATGATTCACACTCAAGAGCACATAGGAAACTTGAACTCGTTCATTCGGATTTATGTGGCCCTATGCCTATTGCTTCTGCAAATGGAAACAAATACATGATGACATTTATTGATGACTACACCAGGATGTGTTGGATTTACTTACTGAAGAATAAGTCTGATGCTTTTCAAACTTTCAAAAATTTTCATGTATGGATTGAAAATGATGCACAAACACATATTGGCTCTCTACGTACTGATAATGGAAAAGAATACACTTCAAACGAATTTGAAAATTATCTTCGTCAACATGGAATCAAACATCAAACAATTGTGCCATATAATCCACAACAGAACGGTGTAGCTGAAAGAATGAACAGAACCATTTTAAATATGGTCCGCTCCATGTTATTTTTCAAGAATGTAAAATTGATGTTTTGGGCTGATGCGGTTCTATGTGCTGTTTACATAAAGAATAGGTGTCCTTCAAGTTCAATTAGAAACAAAACTCCTTTTGAAATGTGGCATGGCCACATTCCTTCGGTAAAACATTTCAGGGTCTTTGGGTCCACCTGTTATGCCTTGATACCCAAGGGTCAAAGGAACAAACTTGGTGCTAGAAGCAGAAAATGTATCTTCTTGGGGTACTCAAATACCTCCAAAGGATATCGTCTCTATGATGAAGCAAATAAGAAGTTTGTGATAGCAAGAGATGTCATATTTCTTGAATCATCCAAGAGTGACAAGGTTGTTGAGCGACAACTTGATCGCCTGGATAGATTCACACATGCAAAGTCTTTCAAAGAATTTGATAATGTGATTCCACACCTTGAAGGGGGGATTCCGATATTGAATCAAACTGTGGAATCATTTTCTGAACCACACTCTCCCCCACATGAAGAAACAACCACGGATGACACATTAGATGATGTGATTGACAGAATTGGGAGATTTAATCTTGAATCAATCCCAACTCAGTCAAGTGACCAGCCTGGGCCATCTCAGAAAGGTCCCCCCAAATGGCTGACAAAGACACTGGAGGATGTTCATCCTGATGAGGTTGGAAAAACAGGAACAAGAAGTTCCACTCAAGAAATCGAAGGTGATGTAGATAATTCGGATTCCCCTGTTGATATGGATATTGCTTATAACTGTGAATTGAGTTTGTCTACAGATCATGAACCAACTTCCTTCAAAGAAGCTGCTTCTCATGATGAATGGAAAGAAGCGATGCAGAAGGAGTATGATGCCTTGATAAAGAATGACACTTGGAAGCTGGTTGATCCGCCTTTGGGAACGAAACCAATTGGCTGTAAGTGGGTCTACAAGAACAAGTACAAAGCAGACGGCTCACTTGACAAGCACGAGGCCAGGCTTGTGGCAAAAGGATTCGCACAGAAGGAAGGAATTGATTATGAAGAAACGTTTGCTCCCACAGCAAAATGGACCACCATCCGGACTCTCTTTGCCTTAGCAGCTCAGAATGGATGGAAAGTCCATCAGATGGATGTAAAAACAGCTTTCTTGAATGGAGATCTGAAGGAGAAAGTTTATATGTCCCAGCCAGAAGGATTTGTGATAAAGGGTCAAGAACACAAAGTTTGCAAACTTGTGAAATCATTGTATGGCCTCAAGCAAGCACCACGAGCCTGGTATGAGAAGTTGACCGAGCATCTTCTGAAACTTGATTTCAAACACTTTGATCTTGATGATGCAACTTTGTTTGTTAAGAAAGTTGGAAAAACAGTTGTATATCTTGTGGTATATGTAGATGATCTTTTGATAACAGGAAACAATAAGAGCTATATTGCATCCATGAAGAAAGAGTTGAAGAAAGGTTTTGAAATGACTGATTTGGGTCATGTTCATTACTATTTGGGTATTGAAGTAATTCAACATCCTAAATTCATCTTTCTTTCTCAGAAGAAGTACATTGGAGATCTCTTGAACAAATTTAGCATGGATGATTGTAAACCCTTAGGCACTCCAATGGAACAAAACTTGAAGCTCACATCTGTTGAAGGGAAGGAATTTGAGGATGCAACTAAGTATAGACAGCTTGTAGGAAGTCTTATCTCTCTGACCACCACCAGACCTGACATCTCATTTGCTGTTGGAATCCTCTCAAGGTTCATGCAGAAACCTTGTGAAGGACATTGGTCTGCTGCAAAAAGAGTACTAAGGTACTTGAAGGGGACTCAAGACTTTGGACTCAAATATACACAGGTAGGCGACTTCACCTTGACCGGATACTCTGATTCAGACTTTGATGGCGACAAAGAAACAGGCGTGTCTACTACAGGTTACACCATGAGTCTTGGATCAGGAGCTGTCTCATGGAGATCACGCAAACGGTCAGTTCCAGCAGATTCCACGACCGAGGCAGAATATGTGGCAGCAGCTGAAGCAACAAAGGAAATTGTGTGGCTCCGGAAAATCCTGGAAGATTTGCAGATGAAACAAATGTATTCCACTCCACTCATGATCGACAACACTTATGCAATAAAGTTGGCCAAGAACCCAAAGTTCCATGATCGAACAAAGCACATCAATACAAAGTACCATCTCATTCGACATCATGTTCAGGCCAAGACCATCCATCTACATCATTGTTCCACAAACGAGCAAACTGCTGACATCTTCACCAAAGCACTTGGAAGAGAAAAGTTTGAAAAGTTCAGATCGATGCTTGGACTCACCAACATCCCTTCGGATTAAAGGGGGGAATGTTGACACCTAAATCCTATGATGGGTGTGGATATTTATTTTTGTATAATAAATAATAGTAGGAAATAAGGAAGGCCAAGAGTCATTGGGAGAAGAATCAATACCACTCTGTTGTATAAATCCATATGCATTCTTCAGCCTAATACACATCGATATTTGAGGAGTTACCTCCCTGGTTGACACATGCCTTTTGGCCTTACCAATGCACCTTCTACATTTCAAGGGTTATTGACTCATTTTTTCTAAGCTCTTCCTAGAAAATTTGTGCTAGTATTTTTAGCGATATAAATTAACTACAAGCAGTCTCTAAGACTGTTGAACATGTCGATGTGGTGCTCAAACTATCATAGAGAAAATTATATGAAAACATCCAAATGTTTCTTTGGAGTACAAGAGGGTTGAATATCCTGGGTCATAATATATTCAATTTAGGTGTTAAAGTAGACCCTAACAAAATTAAAGCCATTAAGGAAGGAAGCGCACAACCATAAAGCATTTAAGAGATTTTTCGTTAACAGTATTATCGCAAGTTTGTTAAGAATTATGGGAGAATAGCAAAGACCTATAACAACATTGAAGAAAGATGCATTTTCATGGACTCTTGAAGAAACTAAGGCCTTGAACATCTTAAAGAGGCAATGTGCCTAGCACCGTCTTAGCGCTACTGGCAAAAACCTTTATCATGGAATGTGATGCCCTCAGAAATGGAATTGGTGCGCTTTTAATGCAAGAAGGAAGACCCATTACTTGAAATTGGCCCAATCAAAGGAAAGTATTTAAACTTATTTATGAGAAGGAGTTGCAATAATCGCATGCACTAAAAGAAATGGCGAACTTACCTAATGGAAGACACTTCAAGGTAAGAACTGATCATGATAGTCTTAAACACTTTTTTGGAACAATGAATATCTTCTAAGAGAGCAAAAATGGGTCACAAAGATGTTAAGGTTATGACTTTTAAATAATCTAAAAAAGGAAAGATTAATGTTGCGTATGCACTCTCAATAAAGAATGAAGAGGTGGAAGCATTGTACATTTCTATTATCCAACGTATTGATAATAACTAGAGACAGAAAACTACAAATTAACACCGTCTCCGTGAAGGAGGCATACAAAAGGTGTTGAAAAGATTTAATATGAAGAATGCAAAACCAATTAAAGTACCTTTATCCATTTCAAACTTAGTAAGGAGATGTGCCTAAAGACCCAAGAAGACATGGATTATATGTCTAAAGTTCCATATGATCTAAGAAGAAGCTTAATGTATGAAATGAAACTGCGACAAGTCCCGATATTGCAGTTACGTAAAGGGGAGTTGTAAGCAAGGTGTACATGAATAATCCAGGAAAAGAACATTGGATGCATGAAATGGATTCTCAGATATTTATGTACCACAACCAAGCATTATGCTTTGGTGGTTCAAACATTGCTCTACAGTGGATATGTTGATGCGTATATGAAGGTGACAGAGATAACAGAGGAGCACTACAGATATGTATTTACCGTAGGAACATTGTCGATTGTCGAAAAATCCAAACTTTTTGTTGCACTTTCAACACTGTGGCTTTTGAGTATGTTGTTGCTGCAGGCTAGTAAAGAAATGGAGCTTGGTTACAAAGGTTTATGGATGAATTGGGTAAGAAGCATGATAAGGGAACGCTATACGTTGATAGCCAAAGTGCCATTCATCTTGCAGGAACTCCTGGAACATTTCATTCCAGACTAAACACATACATCTCAAGTACCATTTCATACGGTCGCATTAGAATACATGGAGAGAGTTGAAGCTGAAAAAGATACACACTAGCCGAATCCTCAGATATGCTAAAAAAAGTTGTAAATCGGGGAGAAACTCGAGAGAACATGCTCAAGCTTAATTGGTCTTCAAGGATGACGATGAAGATGAGGACAGCTGTGTCCAAAGAGTGGAGTCATTGTCTATCAAATGAAGCAAATGTGGAGTTGTTACAATCACCAAGTGGGAGATTGTTGGGTGTGGGTGGGAGCTCGATTATCTTGTTTACTTCGTATCACAACATTGATCCTAGATTCTGTGGGCAAAGAATCGCCGCTCGTAATTAATCGCTGTCGTGGGGGTCCAGGGGGGCACTCTCGAAGCTAAAAACAAATAAAATTGCCTTGTAAAAGCAATTTCTAGTCAACTGGGCCGTTCATTAGGAAAATGATCCGACTCGTAGAAGCTATGCTTAGATTAGGTTTTTTTCCTTTAAGGCAACCCTCGCTTTTATGAGGGCATTGTGGGGGCTATGGCCGTGTATGTGTATTCTCGAAGCGAGAAACAGAGAGGGAGATCAATGGAGAGAATAGAGGATATTACAAGGGATCTCGTTGTAGGCTTTGTCTTTCATTTTTGCCGGATAATAGAAAGGAAGGACTGGCCGTTCAGTGGACATAGTCATATATTACATGTGTGTGTGTGTAAAATGGGTGAGCCGGCGATATCCGTGTCTCCCTTCGGGTTTTATGTGTTTTGTGTATTTTCCGTATTTTATGTGTTGCATTGCTCAGAATATTTAATTTTCTAATAACCAAGAAACCCTAGTTTTACCATTAAAAACTAAAGTGGTTTCCCTCTATACTTACTTTCGACACTCTAAAAACACTCCCTATATCCATGCAATACCTTATCCTCACTCCCCAAGTCCCATTTCCTAAAACCCTAATCCGAGTTGCATTTTCTCAAAGGCCATACCCTATCCGTAATTAAATTCCCTACCCTTCTCCCTAAGTTTTTTTATTCCCAAACCACTCTTAAGCTCCCTAACTCTTTCCTGGGCCCCAAATTTTCCTACACTAATCCCAACTCCCTAAACGTACTATCCTACCCATTTCCCTTCCCTTCCCTAGGTTTCAAAACAAAACAATCACTATGGAGGAGGAAAGACACATTAGAGAAGAGATGAACATATAAGAGGAGAGGATTAACAATAATAGGAGGAAATATTTTGAGGCCTAAACCATAAAACATCAGAGAGAACTGGTATTTCATCCAGGAAAGTAAATTGCTTAAAACATGTGGGTTATTTTAACTTATGTAAAATAGTCCAAATAGTACAACATAACCCTACTTGACCAAGTTTTCTATTCAAACCCTAAGACAACTGGTTGACCATTGTAGGAAAGGAATCTTTCACCATCTCCATATTTTAGCATTAGGCCAGGAGTCTTTAGGGATACATGAGAAGTGGTTTAGCCAAAGATATAGATACTCATCATTATGAACCGCTTTCGCCAAGGTAAAAAATGATAAGAAGAAATTCTTTCCTTTCAGCCACCTACTTCGACATATTTTCTCCCATGAAGATCATCATGAATTATTTCACCTGCGGATGCTGGATTCTCCATAATATATCTCTATCACATCAAATCTGCTCATGCATTTCACAAGGGGTGAAATTGTCATCCTCATTATTTGTATAGGAGTATTGGTAAAATGGCATAGTTCAGAATAGAGAGTATTAAAATCGATGAACAACCTTCTTCATCACTCTATAATCAAGATAATTGTCCTTCATTTTCTCAATCGCTAAAGATGATCGGGAAAAGCCCCATTGAGAATGATGTCTTCAATACTCCACCACCGTTCGCTAGACCAATTCCACCACTAGCTTCAGTATCTCAAAATCAAACAAGTTCATCTATCAAGGCTACAAATAAAGAGGTCAAAACCTAATACTGTGAGGGGACCTAGTAAGTGTTTGCTCCACATTTTGGAAGGGGCCTTGCCTTCTTCATCGGTAGGTTATACACAAAAATGAGTAGCAAGGTGAAGAGACATTTTTCCATGAAGAGAAAGACCTTCATGAGGAAGAAAGAGACTTCGATGGATTTGGATGATCAAGAAGATCGAGGCCTCAAATTTGATCATCAAAGAGGAGGATGCCATCATCAACAATTGCAGGACAACATGGCAAGAGCTCAATTTTTCAATCATCTGAACAAGAGAAAGCAGAAAGACAAACATGTACCATGGAGATATCTTTAAAGAAAAAAGACAAGAAACCAAGGGTAAAGAAATGATGGCACTTGATGATCTCCGACCATGATGAAACTCAAACTAGCAGACAAGACCAAAAACAAGAGGTCTTAAGAGAGCTCTACAATACCAAAAACATGAGGTGAGCAACTAGTCTAAGAAAGGATTGCCAAGGAGGTTGAAGATGATACAGAGGTATGACTAGATAGTGTAAACCCCCACCTTGAGAATCTCCTCCAAAAGGAAAATGATAATAAGATGCTCATAAACATGTCAAATAGGTACACCACTAGAAATACAGATTTGTAACATCAAACTCAAGTGTACCGGAGGAAAAACACAAGTAACCCAATCAAGAAAAGGAGTGAAGATAAACTTGAGATAATTTATCATGCCTCCCTGATTGCTTGAGGCACATCAGATATTAACACTCTATCCACCAATTTTTAGGGTTTTTTGGTGATTTTTTGAAATTTTGGGCGTTTTGGACAAATTTTGACTAGTTTTCAAATGACAATCCACTCGTCAAAAGCGTAGCACCCAGGGTGTTGTGCTTTATGGGAGCTCTAAATGACAAATGACACGACCATTGGTTCATAAAATTTCTACATCAACGTTTGACTATTGGAACACCAAAATTTGAATATTCACAGTGGGATAAATGGCCAAAAAAACCTAAAATTCACCTTTCTCGCCCTCATTTTTCAAAGTCAAGGCTGTTTAATCTCTGTAGCCTTGGGAGACGAATTTTGGGCCTTAACCATAATTTCCAGCACCAGGAATTTTTTCAACCATGGAGCAGCTTCTTCTGCTGAGCTATCATGAGCTCAATTGACCTAAGGAAGGCCTCCAAAAGTGGCCTTGAAGTCAAGTGTGCTTCGCTTAGGTGTTGCGCTTTTGCCGTACTTTCATATTTTTCATGAATTTATTAGTCAGATAGAGTATTTGAGTTTTTACTGATGTAATTCATCCTTTTAATACTTATGACTCAAATAGTTACTAGAGTAAAAGATACATTAGGTAAAAGTGGATTTTTGTTGGGATATCCGCCACCAAAGTTAGATGCGTTTGTCGACCTCCTATTTTGTCTTCTGGCTGAGAAATTTGTGATTCATTCTGCACAAGTCATGGATTTGACCCCCGAGCCGGGGAGAATCATTTTTTGTCTATATTACCTATTTATTTTTCAGTGTTATTAATATGTTGTTGGATTGATTTAATACTTTTTTGTAATCAAACTTATTAATAATAACAAACAGAGTTGCATCTAGAACATGGAATTCATGTGGTAAATGATCTAGCATTGTTTCTTCTGTATGAAATGTGTGAATTTAGTTCATATTCATTCCATTTCTAAATGTAAATGTGTTTCTAAGTCGAAAGACATAAATCATTAAGTTTATTCTCTGAGGGATATTTATTGTTTGTCTCATTTTCTTCTAAGATAAAATACCTATAGATTTTATGCTATTTTCTAAAAATTTATTAGTCTAAACCATCTCATCGTATACCCTCTCTTGTGTTGATTTGTTTTCCTACCTTTACTCCATAAGATCCGCAATTTCGACCTAGTTTACTCCGACCTATTCACCATCCAAAGATCTCAAAAAATCAACTATCAAACCCCTATGCTACTATACCTAGCCTAATATCTCATTGATCCAAATTATATTGGTTTAGACCATCTGAGAGAGCTCCTACCTAGTAAGACTAGTTACTTGGAAAAATATTGGTTTGTAGTTACCTTTGCTGGTTTCTTCTCAAACTCAAAGCAAGTGCGCTGATAACATCTTGGTGACAATATGAGAAGAAAGTGAAATATCTTCCCTAGTTTTCCCATTATTTCTTCAAATTATTGGTCTTGATGATAGGTTTAATATTTTTTTGAGGTGGCCGATTCGAAAATTGTAGAGAAACTGGGTTGCTAAATAGTGAAAATTTTGCTTCGAAACATACACTAGATCAACCTGATTCACCCAAACTTGATCCATTTGAAGATCCAAAGAGGCTTGTTCGAAGTAGATAATTGGTTAAGCAAAAACTCATTCAAATCCAATCCTATCAAGATATTCGATGCCTACAAAAGTTCTATCTCTCGAAGACATACCATTCGATTTAAAATTTGAGTTTTGTTTCCCGATTCAAGTTTGAAACCTCATTATTTTGATATAGTCTTTACCGTATTAAGGATTTCGAGGTGAAATCATTAGTAATATTAGATCTTAGATCTTTAAAACTTTGAAGAAAATTTACCCTTTGAAGAAACTATGTCCGAATCACTTTGATACTAAAGTCGGAGTCAATTCTATAAACTTGAAATTTAAAGTAAAAACAAATCTCAATAATAATCGGAAAAAAGCCATAATCCAATATCAAAAAGAGTCAATACCCATCCCTATGGCCAATCACAAATTTCTTCATATTTTGCTTTCTCATCACACCATCTACTTCATTATCAATTCAGTAAACTCTTCCTATTGTCACTCATGTAGTTCATTTAGCAACAATTATGGTCAGATTTTCACCCCTCATGTTACCAAATAAATCCATGCCTAACCACAAGGTTGGGCCAAATACTCCCACTTTTTGATGAAAAATTCTTCAATCACTACAAAACATCACAGTTGGGAAGTCATTGACTTTATTGATCTAGAAGCAGTACATGAAGAAAATGTTAAAATTAGAATCATAGTTTAGATATTTTATTATTAGGCGTATGGTTCATATTATTAAATGAAAATTCCATGGCAACCTCAAATCAGTTGACAGATGCCTTCATAGCCCTATGGAGGTAAATAAGAATCCTTTGCTAAATCCTTTCTCAATACAATAATCTGAAAAGAGAACCAAATGAATCAAGACAAGACTTCATTGCTCGATTCAACAGAGTATATAATTCCATCCCCAATGAGATCAAACCTCCCCCATGTTTGGTCCTCTTTCATTACCTGTATGGTTTTGATCCAAACATGGCCTATCAAGCTAGAGAAATGAATCACTACATGAGGAAGGATACGCAGAAAAATGAAATTAATGTAGAAGTTTTCAATTTTTTCCATATAAAAAACAAGTCAAAAATGAAGGGTGAAAGAAGAGTAACTATCAAATAAAGAAGAATCATCATCCTCCGATGTAAAACTGAAACTTGATAAAGAAAATATAAAGCGATTTAAGTTAACGTAGACGTCTATCACCGAAAGGCAGCCAAAACCACAAGCAAATCACAACTGTGAGGACAGCGTAGGCCACAATTCAAAATTGTAAAGGGAAAAGGCACATAAGCAACCATCACAACCACATCGATTCAACATCTTCTTTTAAAAATTATGCTCAAGGAGGTTCAAGAAGAAAATAATATCATATTGTTGGAAGAAAACGCGATACTTTTACAGCGTTTAATGGCCAACCTTATGGATTTTTGATAGAAAATGAATAATATGTCGAGAAGACGGATGTACAAAAGGATGAAGACCATATTCTAGCTCGGGATCAATGGGAGGTTGAATATGATGATTATCATGAGGATACTTGAATGACCTCAGCTCACAACAAAGGCAATACAATCAAGGGTAGAGATGTCCCAATAACTCTATTCATAAGTGGGCATCTCAAAAAAAAGATACTAAAAACATAATTCTCAAGGTAATCGAATAAAGGAAAGAAACCGTAGCCGCAAGTCAAACAGATGAATAAAACATCTAACTTTACTCAAATAAAAGGATAGCCAAATGAAAGAAGTTACATCAAAGGATCAAGTGCCGGCAAAAGAGACATCATTGAGGTAGACAAATCCACTTTCGTAGAAACTGAAATTTCCAAATTGAGTGTCAATACCTTTAATCGAACTTGTCAAAATAACTACATATGCCCTAATAAAATGTTAAAAGTAGATACTTGTCCGATACTTAATGTCAGATGACCAACCTGAACTTATCTCGTGTTCCAACAATAGGTGGTCGTTGTTGAAGTTTAACAATAAAAAATGAAATTGGCAACAAGAAACAACATTCAAGACCCACGCCTCTAGTATTGCTAAAATATTTTTCATTAAGCACCTACACTAGGTAAATACAAGGTTATTTTTGTGCATGTATATTTTTGGTTATCCCTTAATTAATATGGACAATAAACTGTAATCTATTCTCAATGATAACTTGTAATAGTTAACTAAGAGTTAAAAACTCGGTTAGCTAGTGGATTTCAAGTTAGAGGTAGTTGGTGAGGCATGCAGAGTAATTCTAGTTGTAACCAAGTTCGAAGTGCAGTGGTGAATTAGTTAATGCAAGTTGTAATAAATTTAAATCAGTTGTGCTAGTTGTAAATGTTTGATACACTAGTGAGAGATCAAGTGAATTAAATATTAATTAATTCACAATCAGTGATCTCACATGCAACTGAGGATTTACTATTATTAGTTGCATGCATGTCAATTCCAGTGGAGACGCAATTGATATCTAGGTGAAAGGGAAGTGTAACTATTAGTTATGATATTAGCAGGCTACCCAAATGCAATTAAAACACCACGGGATGCCCATGATACTCAACGTAGTTGAAAGATGGATGGTTCTTAACGATTAGGGATTTCCATTAGTCATGGACCACTGAAACAAACGAAATTTGAAAATGATTTGTAGAGGCTTGTGTATTGGCCCAATTTTGTCTGGATCAGTGTGAGACAATTAGATAAATATATGACTCTTGTGAGAAGAGTTGTATGTAATTGTTTCATGATTCCTTGTGGAATATACAATATAATATAGTGGGGTTTTGAGCAGAAATCATTCCCCAGGAAATTATCTGTGTTGTGTGTGATTGATCTTTCTTCATGTTCATGTGACTAGCGATTATGTTTTTAATTCCGCAATTGATTTGTAGAAGCGATTCAATTTTTAACTTTAGTACATTGTTAGATTGGATTGAATCCATGATATACATGATTGTTGTATCATTTCTACGTTCAGGTTAGAGGATACTGAAGTTCCCCCATTATATTTGAGTATGAGAATTCATCAAAATATCCTTCATAATTTTATGATCAACACTGAAGCTTCCCACAATTTGATGTCGAAAGCCATTATGGAGAAATTGGGCCTAGATATCACTCGTTCTTACCATGACTTGTATTCCTTTAAAGCAAGTAGATTCTATTGTCTAGGTCTCATTAAGGATTTAGTAGTTTCCCTCGAACAAATTCCAGCAAAGAATATCTTGATGGATGTGGTGGTAGTTGATATACCACCATGGTTTGGTATGTTGCTGTCTAGATCTTGGGGAGTGAAGTTGAGAGGCACTTTGCAACTAGACTTCTCTTATGCCACCATCTAAGTTTTCGGACAATTGAGAAAGTTGTAGAATTTGAATAAGCGATATGTTATCCACCGAGATTCTCCTGATCCCACACTATTTTATCTTCATGCATAATAGAGAATCTCTTCTACCATTGATCATTACATGCGGAAATAAAATCAATTGCATGCACACATTAAAACCATAAAAATTCACACATATGAACACAGTATGTAATGGGAAAGCTTAAAGCTGAAAAACCACAACTATTTGTATATTATATATGTCATAGATATCATGTAAAAATCATCATACAAAGCTCCTCACAAGCTCTTAGTATAATCTCCACTTGCTACACACTAATTAGGCCCGATCTTGCAAATCCCATGCACCGATATTTGCCAGCCTTTAGCCTGCCTCTACTGCGCAATCCCTACTGAAGAATACCTCTTGATGAGAATGAATTACCCCAGCCTTTCTCATGCAGTATTTATAGGCATCTCTACTAAGTGTTGGATTCAAACCATGCATCACTTATAGTCACAACTGATAGTCACACTTTCCCTTTCACCTATCTTTGCACTAGTCTCCACTGAAACTGTCCATGCACTGAAGTTAACTAATGTATTCTTTAGTTGATTAATGAGTGGATGTATTGTCAAATAATTCACACCACTCTACTAATTGTATCAATCGGTTAAACTATATACAACTATCTCAACTATGTTTATATTAGTTAAGCCGAACACGAGCTGTTAACTCCCTCAATCAACTCCACCAAACTCTGTCCTGAGTTCTAAGCGAAGTATCCATGCAATAGCTCCACATAACCCTTAGGAATGGCGTAATTCCTTACGTCGGCCTCTGTGCCACATACGTGCACTTAACGAGTACCTCAAGAGAATAAGATAATGTTTAGAGTCCAAATATTATTAAGAGGTAATAATATTCGACATATCTATTTTTAGACTGGCAATCTAAAAATAGATTCCGCCCAATATGTCTAAAAATAGAAGTCCATCTATTTTTCCAACTTGACCAACCATCCACAAATAGCATCCCACGAGTTATAGAACATGATCCATATGTCTAAAAATAGACTTTGCAAAAAAAATCACCTGTGTGGCCCCACCTAGTTTAGGTGATCACTTTCCAACTAGGATCAGGAATGATGTTTCAAGATGCCTCCTTCACTATTTCTTGTTGCAATCTTCAACAAAAGTTGTACCGAGAAACGAAGATGAAGTACATGATAACCAGCAAAGAGAATCCTAATAATCATCCAATTAATGTTGTACATACAAATTTATAATCTTTTATTTTGTTCAATGAAAGCGCCTTGAATGATGTAAATAGTTAGCTTGTAGAAGTAGAAGATGTTCTAGAGATTTCTAATTGTATCAGAAAATTTTTAGAGAAGGGAAAAGAGAATCTGCCAAGTGCTTCAGATCAGCCATCTGATAAGGCAAGGAAATTTCAGATTAGAATCAAGAAGTAGCCTGGAAAGTTGAGACAAAATAGAAATCAAAATTCTAGCACTTGGATGATGAAAATGGTCTATGGACCATGGATTTTGATGGTGCCTTGGGTAAAGATGGGGCATGCATTGGAATTTGGATCCGCAACCCTCTTCATTAGCCTGGTAAGGTTCCTAAGAATGCTAGATTATGTTCATACAAATTAACTTTTGATTGTTCTAGCAATGAGGCGGAATATGAAGCATTGATCACCAGTCTCAAGATCTTGAAAAATTTGGGCACAAGAATAATTTCAGTATATGGTGACTCCGAACTTGTGATAAAACATGTAAAATGGGAATACCATGCCAAGCATCCATGAATGAGAGCATACAAGAATGTGTATTGGATAACCTGAAGATGTTTCCCAAACATACATTGTTAGTAGTGTCGAGAAGTCAGAATCTAATAAAAGATTCACTTGCTACAACAACAAGTAATTTGAAAATCCCTATATATTCCAATAGAAAATTTTAAATACATTCTAAACATCAACCCAATGTTCTTGACAGCTTGCGATATTGGCAAGTATTTTGCGATGATAATAAGGTGAACAATTTTCTGCAGAATGAAGGAGAATTCGAGAATTCTTTCATTGACGAAGTCTATGACAAGGAAGATCAGGTAATTGAAGCTACCTAGGTTGATATTTTACAGCTGAAAGACAACAATATTCCAAGAGGTCTCATACGCTTGGAAGAATTGTTTGATCGAGATGATGTGGCTAGGAAGCCAACATTGGTTCCTATGGAAAAGGGTGTGGAGGATGTAAGCATCAGAACAATGGACAAGCCTAAGATGGTCAAATTTTCCAAGTCTTTATATCCTGAGGTAAAGGACAAGTACATTGATTTACTTTCTGAATTTTTTGATGTTTCCTCTTAGGATTATGCAGACTTAAAGGTATATAATAAAGATATCATACAACACACCATTCCAATTAAGCCCGATCAAAAGCCCTTTCAGAAAAAGCTAAGAAGGATCAACTCGAGGTTGTTTCCATCCATAGAAAAAGAAGTGAATAGGCTCTACAAATCAGGTATCATTGTTTCTATTAGGTTTTCTGATTGGATATCTAATCAAGTCCTGTTAAGAAAGAATATTGGTGAAATAAGGTTTTGCATAGATTTCGGAAATTTAAACAAGGTGTCTCTTAAAGATAATTATCCCCTTCCAAAAATGGATCACTTCTTACAAAGATTGGTTGGGGCTTCCCGAATATCTTTTCTTGATGGGTATTCAGGATAAAATAAGATTCTAGTGCATGAGAAAGACCAGGACAAAACTTCCTTCACTACACCTTGGGGTACATTCAAATATGAAAATATGCCATTTGGACTAAAGAATGAAGGGGCTACCTTTCAGTGGGCGATGGATATAGCCTTTGCAGATGAGAAAGATGTTTTCCTAGTGGTATATTTAGATGATTTGACAGTTTTATCCTATTCCAATGATGAACACTTGTATCACTTAAAGTTTGTTTTTCAGAAATGAAGGAAATTCAGAATCTCTCTTAATCTGAAAAAGATCATTTTTTCCATGGAGGAGGGAAAAAATCTCGGTCACATCATCTCTAAGGATGGAATCCGGATTGACCCTTCTCGGGTTGAGGCAATTCAGTAAATTGAATTTCCATGGAGCAAGAAAGAAATTTAGGCTTTCAATGGTAAGATGAATTTCTTACGCAGATTTATTCCAAATTTGGCTGAGAACCTAGAAATTACCAATATGTTAAAAAAATAGAATGAGGTAAAGTGGTCCGAGGATGCCAAGAAGTCATTTAACTCAGTGAAGTTTTCCTTAACTGCAACCCCTGTTTTAATTAGCCCGGAATATTCAATTGATTTTCTCATTTTCTCATTTGCCTCGAAACATACATTAGCTTCAGTCTTGATGCAAAAAAAGGATAAGATTGATCAGACCATATCATATTTCAGCTAAACTATCAAGGATGCAGCTCTTCGGTACAATATCATAGAAAAACAGGCTTTGGCTTTGGTAAAAGCGTTGAAGGGTTTCCGTGTTTATATTTTACATTCGCATATTTTGGCTTATGTCCCTAATGCATCAGTAAAACATGTTCTTATGCAAACAGATCTGGAAGGTAGAAGAGGGAAATGGATAGCATAAATGTTGGAATATGACCTATAGATCAAGCCCACAAAGCTGATCAAAGGTCAAGGTATAACACATGTTATGGCCGAGTCAAATTTGTCTGTTTTAGACATCAATATTATCACAACATTGTCCATTGAAGAAGAGGATGTCACTCTGATATAGGTATCTGATATGTTTCTTTCGTATCCTTGGTATTCTGATATAAGATATGTTCTTCATCATTTTAACCCTCCTCTAGACATGACTAAGAGTAAGGGTAGGTATTTAGAGTTGAAAGCTTCCAAATGATGCATTTTGGACAACGCCCTTTATTGGAAAGATCTAGGAGGTATTTTGCTGAATTTTTTAGTTGAAAATGAAGCCCAGGAATTTATGAATGATTTTCATAAAGGAGACTGTGTGGGCCATATTTTCTGGAAGACCACGGCTAACAAAGTGTTGAGAGTAGGATACTACTCACAAACTCTTTTTGCAAACTTGTACAAAACAATGATGATTTTCCATGAGTGTCAAGTGTTTCAAGGTAAAAGAAAACTTCTTCCTTTACCTTTGCAACCTATTACAGTACATGCACCTTTCCAATAGTGGGGACTTGAATTTATTGGAGAGATTCACCCTTCATCATTTGCACAACTTAAATGGATATTAACAGTGACCGACTACTTCACCAAATGGATCGAGGCGATCCCAACAAGGCAAGAAACATATCTAGTAATTATTCATGTTTTGGAGACTAACATAGTGTCTCATTTCCATTGTCCTCATAAGATTATTACTGAAAATGCCTCAGCATTAAAATAAAAAAGGATGCTTGAGTTTTGTGAAAAATATAACATCAAGTTGGGGCACTCAACCGCCTATTATCCGCAAGGTAATGGCTTAGCAGAGTCCTCTAATAAATCCTTTCTTAATATCATAAAGAACATGCTGGAGGCCAACAAGAATAAATGGCACAAAAATCTTGTGAATTCCTTGTGGGAAGCCAGGGTGAGTAGTAAGAAATCTATAGGGATGTCACCCTTTCAGTTAGTTTATGGTGTAGATATTGTTTTTCCTACATCATTTGCAGTCCTGATGATGAAATTATTTCAAAAAGTAGGAAGTGAGGAGAATGATGTACAATGCCAGAAAAATCAGATGATCCATCTTCAACAGACGAGAGATGAGGTATTTCAGAACACCTCAAAGCTTCATGAGAAGATAAAGAAGGTGTATGACCACAAAACCAAGGCAGATGATTTTAAGCTTGAAGATGTAGTTCTCCGGTGGGATGCAAGGAATGAGGAAAAGGGAAAGCACAGAAAATTTGAAAACTTATGGAAAGGGCCATACAAGATCTCAACATTTTTTTGGCATCACCCTTTTATACTAAAGGAAATTAATGGAGAAGAATGCTTAGGAGGACCATTCAATGGTAGGCTCCTTAAGCTTTATCTTTTCTGATGCATATTTTAAATTTCTCAAATCCATTTTAAATATCAGTTTAACTTTCTACAAAGTGTGAAGTGGAAAATCACCGAAGCTTGGAGCCTGATGTGAAGGCCATAAATTTTAATTGGTTTTCTATTGTTTTCAAAATTAAGTTAGTCAAATTCAGGTCATTTTTGGTTCAGTTTTGAATCAATTTTAAAGTCATTTTTCAGTCAGTTTGAGTTTGTTTCAAATCAATTTAAAATTTCAGTTTTCAATTAGTCTTTTAGCTTTTGAATCCATTCCCAATGGATAGGCACTTGGTCTACGGTGTTCATGGCACCTCCAAGGACCTACCATCCCCAGTTGGAGCCAATATTAGTGATAGTATTTTCATCCTTCCACCAGTGATCAAATAAACTCTTTCATGTCATGTTAATGGTCCCATTATGAGATTTTTGTCATTCCATTAGGTCATCATGAAAATATTTGGTCACATGGTGCAGATTTAGGTCAAGTTTCACTCTTTTCAGAAATTTCACTACTTGCTGGCTCATGTCATCACTTTGTTGGGTGCACATCAGTCATGAGTTCTTATCATCATTTCAGTCCTTTCATCATAAATTTCATTCAATCAGAGTCTTCATTAGGTCTTAGGGTTTTCAAGGTCCATCAAATCATCATCTGCATGCATCAAATACCAGCAAGTAAGAGAGTGACAATAAAAACATCTTATTATGAAAGTTTGACTTGTGAATTCAATTTCTATTCAATGTAATTTTATGTTTCCTAATATGTAATAATTCCTCATGGTTCCAAGAAGCTTCATACTCAAGGTTCCAATCAGCCAAAAATTCAATGTTTTAAAAAGCTACAGTGTTCAAATCCATATAAAAAAGATCAAATCCAAGATCAGGTTCAAAGAAAAAGTGCAATATCTAAAGTTCAATTTCAAAGGAAATGTGAGTCCCAAAGCCAAATTGTGAAGATTCGACAAGAATAAAAGGCCATCAAAGATAAAAAAGACTCTCATTTTCATCCTTGTGCATCGAACTCTTGAAATCCCAAGTCAAAAAATTGAATTTGAGTGAGAAAATCAATTTTTTTTGCACGTATTGTGCTTTCTCTTAAGGCGCTACGCTTATGACAGACTTGGCACTGCGCTTTCCCTTAAGGCATTGCACTTTTACCAGGAAGGTGATGCACTTTTACCAGGAAGATGTTGCGCTTATCCTCAAGGCATTATGCTTTTGGAATTTTTCTTTCATGGCTCCAAAACTTTAGTGAAGTTGCTCCAGCCATCAAACAAGGGTTTCTTCAGTCTAATGAAAGTAGGTTACACCTCCTTTGATCCTCCCTTCAGTTTATAATTTGAATTCATGGTGTAAACCCTCCTCTTTTTTCATTTCATGTTTTGAGCCAAGAAACCCTAGTTTTTACCTTTGCAAGCTAAAGTGGTTTCCCCTAGACCCTATTTCCCTTTCCGACACTCTAAAAACACTCCTCATATCCATACAATACCTTATCACTTACCCCAAAGTCCCAATTCCTAAAACCCTCATCCTAGGCTGCATTTTCCTAGGAAGCCATACCATATCCCTGTAATTAAATTCCTTATCTTTTCTCCCTAAGTTTTTCTATTCCCCACCACTTCCCTAAGCTCCCTAACTCCCTTCCCAAATCCCTTAAATTTTCCTACACTAATCCCAACTCCCTAAACCTATTATCCTACCCCTTTCCCTTCCCCTTCCCTAGGGTTTAAAAAAAAAACAGTCATTGTGGAGGAGGAAAGACACATTAGAGAAGAGGAGAGGAGGAAACACAAAGGAGGCAGGATTTTGAGGCTTCAACCATCCAACACCAGATAACTATTTTCATCACCCATGACAGTTAGTTTCTTCAAACATTTAGGTTGTTTTGAATTTTGTGAAATGGTCCAAAGAGTACAACATCACCCTACTTTTACCAGAGTTTTTATCTCAAACCTCAAAGACAATTAAGTGACCATTGCAGGAGTAACCTTCACCATCTCCACAGATACCATTGTTGCAGCCACATGGATACCTAATGTGGGTGAGAAGTGGTTTAAGGCCAAAGATATAGATACTCATCATTTTGAACCGTTTCTCAAGCCAAGGTACAAAAATGATAAGAAGAAAGTCTTTCATTTCAGCCACCTACTAGACATATTTTCTCCCATGATGAAGATCGTCATGAAGTATTTTACATGTGAGGCCACATTCTCCAGACTATATGCCTATCACATCAGACTACTCATGCATTTCACAAGGGTGAATTTTATCAACATCCCTCACTATTTTTACATGAGTATTGATAAAATGTCATAAATAGTGCAGAACAAAGAGTATGAACATAAGATGAACAACCTCTTTCATCACTCTCTAATCAAGATAATTTTCCTTCATCATCTCTATCAGTTAAAAATTTTCTGGGAAACCTTCATTGAGAATGATGTCTTCAATAATCCACCACCTCAGCCTGCTAGACCAATTCCACCACCAACTTCAATATCTAAAAAACGAATAGGGTCATCTAGCAAGGCTACAGTCAAATATGTGAAAACATATCATAGGGGACCTAGGAAAGTGTTTTCTGCATAGATTGTGGAAGGGTCCTTTCCTTTTTCATCAAAAAAGTAGGTACACCAAGATGAGAAATAGGAAGAGATAGTTTCCATGAAGAGGAATACCTTCATGAGGAAGAAAGAGACTTTGACTTGATGGATTTGGATGATCAAGATGACTAGGAGGCCTCAAAGTTGATCATCAAAGAGAAATATTCCATGATCAAAGAATTGAAGGACAACATTGAAATAGCTCAATTTTTCATGTCATTCCTTGAACAAGAGAACAAGAAGTCGAAACACAAACAGGTACTCATGGAGCTAGAGCTGCTCAAAGAAAAAAGACAAGACACCAAGGGTAAGGAAATGATGGAACTTGATTATTCTGACCATGGTGACACTCAAACTAGCAGAACAAGACAAAAACAAGAGGTCTTAAGAGAGCTCTACAACAACAAAAACATGAGGAAGAGCAACTTAGTTTTGAAGAAAGGATTTCTAAGGAGGTTGAAGATGAGAGAGAGGTATGACTAGATAGGGTAAATATCCACCTTGAGAAGCTCCTCCACAAGGCAAACAAAGATAATAATATGCTCATAAACATGTTAAATAGTTACATCACTAGAAACAATATTTGCAACATCAAACTCAAGCAGTTGGAGGAAAAACACAAGCAAACACTATGTATAAATTTAATACAAAATACATGTATCGCCTAGATTCTCCCGATCTAAGAATAATATGCTACTGTTAAATACAGAATCGTTTCTACAAAATCTTTGCAGAATTTGAAACACAATCACCAATAACAATATCATGAAGAAAGATCAATCACACATAACATGAATAATTTACTCTAGGAAAGCATATAGATAAAAACCACACTATCTTCTATTATGTATTATATCATGGATCATGAAACAATTACATACAAAGCTCCAATCCAAGAGCTCTCAGTACATGAGCTAACTGTCTCACACTGTCGTACAAAAATTGGCAAGTTCCTTAGCCAATTTAATGTCTCCAGACAACCTGCCTCCACTGCACAATCCCAACTGATAGCAATCCCTGAATGAATGCAATCCCACTTTCCTTGACTGCGCAATCCTGATGGGCACATCCAATGTGTGTGTGGTTTCATGTGTGCAACCAGATAATGTCACAACCGATAGTTATATTCCCTTTCATAGAACTCAATTGGGTCTCCACTGGATATGGCATGCATGCAATTAATAGTAGTAAATATTTAGTTGCATGTGAGGCCACTGATTGTGAATTAATTAATATTTTAATTCAATTGATCTCTCACTAGTGTATCTTCAGTTACAACTAGCACAACTAAGTTTAACTCACTTAATTGAGTTAAACTACTTTACAACTTTCATAACTGCACTTCCAACTCTGTTACAACATCGAATCACTCAGTTACAACTAAGTCCACTTGCATGTCCCACCAACCAACTTCTTAACTCAAAATTCCTTTAGCTAACTGATTTACCACTTTATTTAACAATTTCCAAGTGCTCATTGAGAATAGATTATTGTTTATTGTCCAACTATTATTAAGGATAATAATATTTGACATGCATCTATAAATAGACATTCAATCTATAAATAGAACTTGCACATACATCTATAAATAGGCATGCATCTATATATAGAATTTTCTCATGCATCTATAAATAGACATCCACCTAAAAATAGCTTGAGGCTCCATTGTAGTGTAGGTGCATAATTTTCACTAGGATCTTCTTGTTGAATCTCAACACTTCATCTCAACAAGAAAGGGATTATCCTTCACCCTGATCCTGTCTCTATGGTATTCGAATTTTCTCCTGCTGAGTGCCTTCGTCAAAATATCTGCATCCTAATCTTTTGTAGGAATGTACTGAACCAACGTGATTCTCCTTTGTACACAATATTTGAGATGATGGTACCGGATATCTATATGCTTAGATCGATCATGTAACACAGGATTAATCGAGAGTTTAATGAAGCTTTGATTATCACAATGAATCATTATCGGATATAAATGAGAACCAAACAAACCAACCAAGATCTTTCTCATCCAGATAGCCTCAAATGCAGCTTGAATTGCTGCCATGTATTCCGCTTCCACTTAAATGAGTGCCGCGAATCTCTGCTTCCTGTTGTACCAAGAAACAATTTTAGATCTGATGCTAAAGATCCCCCCTGATGTGCACTTTCTGTCCAATGGGATTCCCGCCCAATCTGCATCCGTGAAGCCATGCAACTTCACCTCATCCTTCTGTCTGTACCATAAACCATACTCTGATGTGCCCCTCAGGTATCTTAGGACATTCTTAACCGCCTTCCAAAAGAGCTTGGTAGGCTTAACCATAGTCTGACTCGGCTGATTAACCACATAGAAAATTCCCGGTCCCGTGTTCACTAGATACATTAGCAAACCCACTAACTGTCGATAGATAGTAGCATCCACTACCTCTCCAGAAGTAGCATCCTCTTTCTTCCAGTTTCCTAGAAGAGGAGTATCCATGGGTTTGCAGCCCTCCATGTGAAACTTACCCAGTATATCCCTTTCATACTTTCCTTGAGACACAAAAATTTCACCATCTCACTGCCATATTTCCAATCCAAGGAAATAATGAAGGAGGCCCATATCCTTCATCTCTAACTCCTTTGCAAGATCCTCCTTGCATGAGTGTAGCAACTTCTCATCACTAGTCAATATTAAATAATCAATATAAAGAACAATGATTAAAATCTTACCCTCCGCCACAATTTGGTATAGGTTTGCATCTGCTTCACTCTTGGTGAAGCCCAATCCGGTGAAATAGTTGTCTATCAGAGTGTACCAAGCACGAGGTGCTTTCTTCAGCCCATTTTGAGTCGGCACACATGCGACTCACTATTGAAGATCTCAAAACCTTCAGGCTACTCTATGTACACCTCTTCCTCAATGATCCCATTGAGAAACACAGTCTCCACATCCATCTAATGAATGCACTAGCCCATCTGCGCTGAGAGAGAAAGGATGGTCCTTATGGAAGAATACCTTGCAACAGGTGCAAAGGTCTCTTCATAATATATCCCCTCGATCTGTGAGAAGCCCCGAGCCACAAATTTGGCCTTGTATTTCTCAACACTCCCATCAGCAGCTTGCTTTACCTTGTAGATCCATCTCGAACCTACCACTGATTTATCAACCGACCTTGGAACAATTTCCCAAGCACTGTTTTTGAAAATGGAGTCATACTCCTCCACCATTGCATCTACCCATGCGGGCTCTTGCACTGCTTCCTGAAAGGAAGATGGTTCAATCACAATAAATTTTCTCATGAGAGACATATATCTAGTAAATTCGTCAGGAGACTGTCCTTATCTATGCTGTGAAGTAGGGGCTCCTACATTCTGTGCAACATCAAGTCTCAGCCTATCAACTTCTATGGTACGCCTTCTGCCAGTTCTGATGGTTAGCTCTGCATGAGTGGACTCCTCCACTCCATGAACCTCCTCCTATGGTTGATCCACATCTATAGACTCATCTTTGGGAACCAACAGTTCCTCCTCCACATGCAAGTCTAGCTCCTGCTCAAGCGACAACCGCATGGCTTTCCCCTCATATAATTTTATATCCCGTCGCACCACAATCATTCGACTGTTTGAAAAATACACACGATAATTATGGGGTGTTTTTGTGTACCCCACAAAATCCCAACTTTTGCAGTCGGTTCTAGCTTCTTTCTGGTGTCCTTGGTCACATGCATATAAACAAATGAGCCAAAAATATTAAAGTGTGAAACATCTGGTTTCTTACCAGTGAAAGCTTCTTCAGGTGTACTCATGCAAAGTACTCTATGAGGACAACGATTTTGCACATAAACCACATTTTTGCATGTTTCCGCCCACAAATGCATTGGTAGGCCCTGATCATGCAACATTGCTCATGCTGCACCCACGATCGTTCTGTTATTCCTTTATGTGACCCCATTTTTCTGTGGGTTATGAGGTACTATGAGTTCTCTTCGAATTCCTTCTTTGCTATAGAAGTTATTGAATTTTTTAGAGATGTATTCTCCACCATTATCGCTCCTAAGAGCCTTCACTTCTTTCCCTGACTCTTTCTCCACCAATGCCTTAAACTCACAGAACTTTGAGAATGTTTGATCCTTCTTATGCATGAATAATATCCAACATTTACGAGAAAATTCATCAACAAAAATAACATATTACTTATGTTTTGTTGTTGAAGCAACCGAGAATGGTTTTCACACATCTGTGTGAACTCTCTCAAGGATCTAACGAAGAAAGTGTTTCCATTGGAAGTTCAGTAGATATTTGTTGCATGACTTTCCGGGATCCATGATGAAGATGGCCCAATCGCCTGTGCCATAATTTTCCCTCATCCCATCTCACCACCTTTTCCACCTTGCCCATCATGGCAGCGTAACCATCTACCTCCAGCTTGTAGAGATTATTAACTCGAATCCCTATCCTCTTGTCTTAACTCGTTGTTTTATGTCGCAAGAAATATTTTCCATCGCTGAAAATAACGTCATAGCCTCTGTCCTCCAACATTACAACTGAGGCCAAATTTTTCTTCAGACCCGAAACATGCATAACATCTTTCAATTAAAATGGTTTACTTAACTCCCTCTAAAAGGTAATTTCACCAATGTCAATTTCACTGTACCGTCGGTCATCACCCATCTCTATATGCATCTGGAGATCTTTCTCCTCCAAGTCACTGAAAAGTTCCTTATCTCCTTTCATGTGAAAGGAAGTGCCACTATCCAAACACCACACTGATCCCAATGCACTTGAAACCATGCATGTGATCAAAGAGAATTCAAACTCAAATTGTGAGGCAAGGGCCTCACCAGATGCAAATCCAGTAGCCTTTTTGTTCTTCTTCTTTTACAGATAGTTAGTAGCAAGATGCCCATGTTCGTGACAGTGAACACACTTCACCTTGGACATATCCAACTTCTTGCCTTTAGAATCAGATTTAGAATGGAATTTATTCCCCTTCCCCTTACTTTCCTTGGCAACTAAAGCACAATCCTCTTCATCATAATGCTTTGATGCAGAGCCATCTCTGGTGTTCCACCTGAACTCCTCCTGCACTAGATTCAACCATAGTTGTTCCCAATTCGGAAATTTTTCTCGTCCTTTGACAAAGTCTTCATAACTGTGCAAACTCTTAGGAAGTCCCAAGAGAGACAAGCTCACAAAATCATCATCAGCAACATTTATTCCCACACTCCCCAGTTCATCCCGACATTGGACAAAATTCGTGAGATACTTTGGAATGTTGTCGCCCTTTTCCATCTTGATCTTCCTGAGTTTATCTTTGAGTTCCAATTTCCTATGGTCGTTGCTACTTTGGAAAAGATCCGTCAAAGCCTTCCACATAGCATATAGTGTGGATTTCCCATGGAGACTTGAGAAAATGTGGTCTTGTACTCCCTCCAACAGAATCCTCCTCGCCTTTGCCACTTTCTTTTGTCATGCATCAATATTGGCAGCATCTGACGAAGCAGGCTTAGGAACAACATTGTCAATGAATTCCTTCAAGCCATTATCTTTAAGCACTGCCTCCATCTTGTCCTTCCAATAATTGTATTTCGAGCTGCCCTCGAGTGCACGCTCTAACCTCAAGCCATTGAAAGCCATTTTGATCTTGAATTAGTTGTAGCACCAAGAAATTATTTCTGCAAATTCAAATTCTTTCCACCAACAAAATCTGCTCCTGCTTCAAAATTTCAATTTCCTGTGCTCTGATACCATGTAGAAATTTAATACAAAATACATGTATTGACTAAATTCTCCTGATCTAAAAATAATATTGTTACACTGAAATTTGTCACCATGACATTTTAGTACTCCCTTAGAAGTCTACAACATCAAAGTTCCTAAAATCAAGCCTTTAAATTAAGAGAAAAGCTCCTAAAAGTCTTAAAAACACTTGTACCACACTTTCTCTTAACATTGCTTGCAGTGCCGCACATTTTTTCTCTAAATTATGTGGAGCTAAACACACTTTTTCTTCATTAAGGGTGCGGACCCCTGTAAAAGGTAAAATAAAGGCGGAAAGTAACATTTAGAAGCCCAGCAGTCAAATCTGGAAGCTTCTAGAAGCAATTATCCGGTCGAAGGTTCGCTCCTATAATGTATGTTCATTCCTCAATTATGGGAGCCTACCCCTTAGTTTATGGAGCTCAATCCCTTCAAAAGAGAATTCTATCCCCTCTTATTTGGAGCCGTGACCTCCTCTCCTTTCCTATAGATTGAAGCCATAGTGCAGTTTCAAAGGGATTTTGACTTTGAGAATTTTTGAGGAGAAATGCTATAGAAACTCAAACTCTCTTAACTAATCATTATGTGGGAATGATTACACACCCATGTGCATTTTAGCTGAGAGAGTGCAAAGCTTGTCAGAGTAAAGGAAACACCTGTTTCAGACCCTAGGAAGGCCTATGCGACATCAAGGCGGACACGGTTGTAAGGCTCTTTCTTCATCAAAGATAATACAAATGAATCTCGTTTTCTCAAGGAGTTCTTTAATTAATTAGCTTGTTTATCATGTTTTTTCAATGAGTTATTTAATTAATTAGCTTGTTTCTTGAATTACTTGATCATCTTGATAGATATATGATTCATGAATTAGTTTATACTATGTAAGTTCTATTGATTTTTTCCATGTTTGTGATTGTAGATCTTTGAAGACGACTCTTTCAAGCAACTAGAAAGAAGATCATTACGAACAGCGCTGGACTACAGGTAGGTCTTCAAAACCTTTGTTGTAGCTAATTTTGAATCGAATATTATCTAGAGGAAATAGTTTTTGTTTGTATGTTTGTTGATAGCTGTCTGTAGGACACTTGGGAGGTCTGTCTTGTCAGCAAGAATGACTTATCCGTCCAAAAGAATGGCGACTCCACTAGGTATGAACTTTGATTTCTTTTATTTTTTACTTGTGAATTTAATTTTTCTGATTTTGATTGGTTTATATTGGCTTGGGTAGTTTATCCCTATAGAATCCCTGAGAAATGTTTTAGAGTTTTTTATTTTTCTTTTAGTTTTCTGGTATCCGCACTTTTCTTTTAGAAACAATGCGAGCATCTCCGCTCTTTTCTTGTATAAACAGTGCGGGACCGCACCTGTTTAAACTGAATCCTGCGAACTCTGTGAAATTTTTTAGAAAACATTAAAATTATCTTTTCTGGATCAATTTGTTAGCTTCTCAGTGTATACCCAGACTTGTATTTTCTGTCAGAAAGCTTTGGTTGAGAGTTTATTTCAGCATTTTTAAGTCTTGAATGATTTTCTGAAAGATCTGCATGTTATAGTGATTTTTGCTTTGTCTTTATCCCACTCAAAGATTAGAAGCCTTGGTATACCTTTATATCACTGGTATTTCCTTTCTTTCTTGCTGAGTTTGACTTCATAGTGGAAATTGTTTTATGAGATTTAGAACCCATTTTCTCATTTGCAAATCTTTAAAAAAATGTTGTTGATAAGTTTGGAATTTCAATTAAAAAACCATAATTTGATGTTTTTTGAGTTCTTGCTGATCCAAGCAAAGAATTTATTAGTTAGATAACAAGCTAAGCAAAACATCCTCAAAATATTTAAAGTTTTAATTCATATTTAGTCTTTAGAATTTCTAGATCTCAATATTAGTGTTTTTTAGTTTTGAGTGTTATTTCTAGAAATTGTAGTGTTCTTTTGGAGAAAAATTTTGTTTGTAGTTTCGATCTTGAATGATAAAGGGATTTCTTATTGAGAAATTGATCATTTTGAGTTCTCATGAAATCAAATTTCTTTTCATTTATTCTTGTTTGAAGGAAAGAATTGTTTTAAAAGATTGCATTTCTCAACTCTTTCTTCTAGATAGAATTCATTGACAAAAAAGGAATTGTTTCTCATAGTAGATGCATTTTTAGTGTGTTTTGAGTTGGCTCACTACATATCATCAGTTTCACTTTCACACCTATTGTCCTAAGAAATAGCCTATTAAAATCAATGCTTAAATTAAAATCAATTTAGTAATTTTTATCTCTAGGGCTCTTTTCCACCGACATAGCTTAGACTAGTGTCTTAGAGTAGGGAGTAATTAACTCTCCAAGACAATTAAAACAAACAAGTAGTCGATCTTGCGGTAGGAAAAATCCAATAGTCACTTGTATGCTCTGGTAAGATCCTCTTAAAGGAGTCAAGCATGAGGTCATATATGAACCAGTGGGATAATAAATTCTATCTCATTGGGAACGATAGCATATGTGCACATATTAACAACGGTAAACCTCAGATAGACCATTTTCGAGGAGCCTAGGGTCACTTTTCGGTATACCTTGGATTATGTCAAGGAGCCTTCAAGGGGATTGAGCTTTGTTACTCTGCCCTTGCACGTATGTCGGATCATACGTTGTTCCCCCAGGTATATTAGTTCCTATTGGTAACCTCAGTGGCCATAATCTTTACGGTTTTTTCCTAAGGTGACGGTGGAGGAAATATCTCACTGTACCTAGAGCAAACATCGACTAGACTCACTTGGACTCTCCAGAGGATTATCTTCACTCGAGATGGTTTAAGTGGAGAAACTTGCACCGGTCTGTTTCATTAAGCAGGTTGTCAGGGTAATTGTTCCAACCGCCATTTCTACATTAAAATACTATGATGTTGGATTTCATCACCAACTAGTGTTTTTAGTGTCAGAATTTATTGTTTGTGTGTGGTTTGATCTCCTAGATTTTTTAGGGGTGTGATTCATTTGTTTGTTTCCTTAGCGAATTTAGGAGTTTTCATTGAATTTTTTTTTATTGTGTGTGATTAATAATTTTTAATCGTGGTTGAATTACCAAGACAATTGCGTAGACTCCAGGGGAAACCCCTTGAGTATACACCAAGCCAACTTGAAGGACTGAAAGCTTTAGTCTCGCATAGTAAAAGTAGAATCCGATCAATAGAACCAGGAGAATTATCCATAATTACTCATCATGATTATCAACCACAAACAATAGAATATATTCAAGAGCCAATTTCAATTTCCAAAGTTACTGGTATTATTTCTCCAACCAGTGAATTAGCTGAAGAGCCTGAAATTTCTAAGCTAGACACTGAACCGGCTGTATTGGAACCATCTTCAGGATTTGTTACTCAAACTTCTATTGATCCTGATTCACCTAGGGTAAGACATCGCATTACTGAAAACCTTCCTTCTGACCTCATATGTATTGAAGAACTTGTTGGTCTAGACGAAGACGTAATTCTTCCCAAAACCCAAGAAAATTTGAATCTTAGGGAGCTTGAATCAATATTCTATAGTCCTTTTAAAACTGACGCTTGATATTTATCATTGACCGATTTTTTACAAAACGCAGGTCTTACTTATTCACCACCCCGAATTCATTTTTACCTTACACTGAGAGGTTATCATCCTTCATCAGCTATGTTGGGTAAGTCATCTATGTTTTCTCAATCTCCAGAAATTTTTTTATATGGTGGTCCGTCTGTTCCTTCGGGATACTAGTTGCTCTCTGGTACTTTCCCAGGGGCAGCTCCTCAACCAATTGAACAAGTGTTATCATCTGGTAAAAATGGAACAAACACTAAAACGTTGAACACATAATAGATTTTTATGATGTCTGGCAATATTCCAAATCCTCAACCTCAAGGAAGTCAGTTACCGCCTGGGGGGGAACCTCAAGGAAGTCAGTTACTGCCTGGGGGGCAACCTCAAGGAAGTCAATTACCTCTTGGGGGGCAACCTCAAGGTATTCAATTACTACCCGGAGGGAAACCTCAGGGTAATTTTTTACCAGGTCAAACTGTAGGACAATATTACCTGCCTGGGGAACAACCTCATGGAAATTACATACCTCAAGGTCAATATCAATCTCAGGGACAGTACATACCCCAAGGTCAACCCCAGATTCAGTTTCTTCCTCAGGTCAATTTCAACCCCAGATTCAGTACATGCCTGAAGGTTATCAACCTCAAGGTCAGTACCCAAGTCAAGGTTTCCAACCTCCTTCCGGTCAACCATTATTACAAGGAACTGGAACTTTTCCAGTTAATTATCAAACTTACATTCAACCAGGTTATGGTCCTCCATATGCACAACCTTCTATGGGTCAATACCCCGAAATTAATATGGTGTGGGATCCATCTCAAATTCAACAGACTATGCAACCCAATGTGCAGTTACCTAATCAACCTGGATAGCCCATAGGTTCCGGTCCAACCCAACAACCTGTCTAGCCTACCATTCAAGTCTCTTCACCTGTTTCTATTCAGCAGCTTGGGCCTAGTACACCTAGAAATCTGCCTCAAACTTCTGTTGCTGCTACAACTTCTGTTCAACCTACCACACCTATTTCTAGAGTATCTTCAGCTCCTGTTTCTTCTATCCCTGCATCAGTGCAAATTCCTCAAGTATTTGTGCCATAGTCAGGACCTACAATTCAGACTACGACCCAGATACCTACAGGACAAGCTAGTACGGGTATGGTTGTCACTAGTCAACCACAATTTACTTATCAACCGTACCTGGGACAGTATCAATTTGGACAGGCTACACAAAATCTAGCTTATTAGTATCAACAACCCTAGTATAGTACGGTTAATCCTAGTTATCCAGGAGGTTTTATGATTCCCAATGCGCATCCAATTCCAGGATATCCTGGATATCCTCCTCCTGGAACTGGTTTGATCACACAAGGTTATCAAGACCCTAGCCATCGATTACCATTTATAGAAAATTTAGATTTACCTGATCTATCGTGCCTTACGAACGATCCTATATTTTATCTTCCGTATTGGCCATCGATACCTAACAAGTTGCCTAGTGATATTCCAAAGTTTGAGGGTAATTCAGGAGAGGACCCATCTAATCACGTTATGACTTATCACCTCTGGTATGCATCCAATTCACTAATCCATGATTCGATTCGATTGCGTCTTTTTCAAAGAACTCTCATTGGTCTAGCTGCCAAATGGTACATTGAGTTACCACGTGGCTCTTTTAATAATTTTAATGCATGAGCTACTGCTTTCTTAACCCATTTTCAGTTGCCTGTTAGATATGACAATGACACATAATTGTTGACTTCATTAAAAAAATCTACGTCTATGTACATATCTGATCACATTCATGAATGAAGATGTATAAGGAATTTAGTGAAGGTCTTTCTTCCGGATCAAATTTTGGCTGAATGGTTTATCAAATTGTTATTGCCCAAAATTACTAAATATGTGACCAAAGGAGGCGTTGTTACAGAAGAGCAAGTCATTGCTCAGGCTCAGTACCTTGACCTTATATATACATAGTCAGGTACTCTGTATGATAAAATCCCCAATTTACCAAGACCTGGTCAATTAACTACAACTCCTTCCATCTCTCATGCCACTGACGGTGTAGTTGGTTCTGTTAGCACTGGTAAGAGTAAGAATAAATCCTCCAAGACGACTTCTCCTATTATCACTTTACCCGATTCATCGAAAGGAGATTCTTCCGTTGAAACTTCCATCGACATTCATGTTGTAGAATCATCTACAACCAAACCTAAAACTGGTGGTAAGAATAAAGGTAAGAATAAAAACAAAAAATCTTCAAAAGATTAAAAAAACAAAACTAAACCAACTGACGAAAAATGAAAACCTCGTTATCCTTGTCTGATCTGTGATGAGGATCATTTTACAAAAGAGTGCCCGCATAGAGCCGAGGTATCGAAATTTGTTAAGGGTTTTCCCATACCTGCTGTCTTGAAGGATCCCTTTCCTGCTCAAGATATTAACATGATTGGATCTTCCTCAAATGCGCTAGAGAATATCTTCATGGTTGCGACGCGATCGCACGATTACGGTAGTAAAAATCCTAGTAAAGAAGCAGAAAGTTCTAATTCAGCATCAACTACATCTCCCTCAGTTTCTGATCCACTACAGATCGAGAAAAAAAATCCTGAATTAGTAATCAAACCACCTGCTAAAGGTGTACTTCATGAAATAGCTTTCAATCCACATGCGAGAGCTGCTCAGAATTACAATATTATTGAAGACTTGGCAATTTCCCCTTCAGCAATGTTGGCTTTGGAAGTGCTGCAATCATGCCCAGCCCAAAGAAAATTACTATTTTCACCCTTAGGAGTTGTAGACCTCCAGGATTCGAACCTCATGATCTTAGATTTAGAGAATTTTACACCCCGCCTACCCCATCAAATGGCTTTTCAAATTCCGGTAATAGTAAAAAACAAACGTATATTTCATACTGTTGTTGATGAAGGGGCTTCTACGTGTATTATTTCATTAAAATGTTGGAAATCACTTGGTTCTCTGACAATTAACCAATCTCCGACTATCCTCAAAGCTTTTGATGGAAGAGGTTTTCGGTTGTATGGTATTTTACAGGATCTACCAATAGAGGTCGAAGGAAAAACCATTAATCTAGATGTGGAAGTGGTTGATGCCCCTCTGGATTACAACCTTCTCCTGGGTCTCAGTTTTTCTTATGCCATGACTGTTGTTGTATCATTTATCTTTCTTCTCATCATGTTTCCTCATAAAGGAAAGATCGTTAAAATATATCAGCTCTCATATTATTCATCTGACCTAGCCTCTACTGATAGCATCCAACATATTGGAAAATCGACTATCCTTTATAAGGATGTCAGATTAGGTTTGCTTAAAGATTCGGCTTTACTGGGACCTTTTTCCTTGCCTGCTCCCAACGTATTTCTTCCTATTGCTAACATCAATATGATTACATCAAGCACTATTTCCTTTGATGATCCTTGGATAGTACCTTCAGAATCAGAACTGGACTCTTTCGATGGCGCGATGCCTTTGAGTCCTTTTGAGTTAACATATCAGGCAGTACAGTCATTTTATAATACTCCTTCAACTAAATCTGATCCAGTGAATGTGATCAATGAGGAGTCACTTTCAATATCGAGGTCAACTTCGACATCAATTCCGAATCTTGCTCAACACGTATTCCATACTGATGAACATATTCGTGAATTCTTGTCTATCGATGAATTACCATGGGAAGATATTCATCATAGGTCTTCGTTTTTACCTGGTCTCGATCATTTTGAGAATTATTTTTCCTCCATTTTTACTACTGATTACGTCAAATAACCTCAGAATCCTTTCTCATCTTCTGATTCTGAATTGAATTTAGAAAAAAATTCTACAACGATTCCCGTTGACATTCCAGTAAAACCTGGAATTGTTGAAAACATTCATATAGGTGCTTCTTGTACGACTGATGAAATGCAATCATATAAAGCCCTATTTCAGGAATTCCACGACATTTTCGCCTAGTCATATGAAGAAATTCCAGGAATCGATCTGTCGATTATTATTCATGAAAAAAAGACATACCCAGATGCTAAACCCGTCAGACAAAGATTACGTTAGATACATCCGTGAAAAGCTGTCGCTGTTAAAGCAGCAGTTGAAAAATTACTTCGTGCAAGTTTCATTTATCCGATTTTGTTAACGGATTGGATATCTAATATCGTTCCTGTCAATAAAAAACAAGGAACAATACGAGTATGTATTGATTATAGGGATATAAATCGATCTTGTCCAAAAGACAATTATCCAACCCCTTATATCGATCAAATTATTGACGATTGTGCTGGAAGTGAAATGTTTTCATTCATGGATGGATTTTCTGGCTACAACCAAATCAACATACTCCCTGCAGATCAACCTAAAACAACTTTCATCTGTCCATGGGGGAATTTTTCTTATCGAAAATTACCTTTTGGACTTAAGAATGTCGACGCCACTTTTCAAAGGGAAATGTCTTATGCATTTCATGACATTAAACACATTGTGCAACCCTACCTCGATGATTTTCCTACTCATTCCTCATGCAAAGCAGATCATATCATTCATTTATGAGCCATTTTTATACAATGTAGGCATTATAATATTCGTCTGAATCCTCACAGATGTGTTTTTTGTGTACAATATGGACGATTTTTGGGATTTATTGTCTCAAAGGCAAGCATTCGTGTCGATCCATCGAAGGTTGAGGCTATCATCAATTTACCTCCTCCTTCTACTCTTCGCCAACTCCAAAGTTTGCAAGGGAAAGCAAAATTTTTACATCGATTCATTCCTAACTACGACGAGTTAACGAAAGGTTTCACCACGTTGTTTAAACAGAATATTCCTTTCTTTTGGGATGAGATCATTGATCGATCTTTTGATGCTCTTAAAAATAATTTGACCCATGCACCATTACTACATCCTCCCAATTACAACCAGGATTACTTTTTGTACTTTGTCGCTTCCGATTCCACGATAGGAATGGTTTTAGTTCAGGAAGATGAATTCCATGGTGAACATGTGATTTACTATCCGTGAAAAGCTGTCGCTATTAAAGCAGCAGTTGAAAAATTACTTCGTGCAGGTTTCATTTATCCGATTCCGTTAAAGGATTGGGTATCTAATATCGTTCCTGTCAATAAAAAACAAGGAACAATACAAGTATGTATTGATTATAGGGATATAAATCGAGCTTGTCCAAAAGACAATTATCCAACCCCTTATATCGATCAAATTATTGATGATTGTGCTGGAAGTGAAATGTTTTTGTTCATGGATGGATTTTTTGGCTACAACCAAATCAACATACTCCCTGCAGATCAACCTAAAACAGCTTTCATTTGTCCATGGGGGACTTTTTCTTATCGCAAATTACCTTTTGGACTTAAGAATGCTGGAGCCACTTTTCAAAGTGAAATGTCTTATGCAGTTCATGACATTAAACACATTGTGCAACCCTACCTTGATGATTTTCCTACTCATTCCTTGCGCAAAGCATATCATATCATTCATTTATGAGCCATTTTTATACGATGTAGGCATTATAAGATTCTTCTAAATCATCACAAATGTGTTTTTTGTGTACAATATCGACGATTGTTTGGATTTATTGTCTCAAAGGCAAGCATTCGTGTCGATCCATCGAAGGTTGAGGCTATCATCAATTTACCTCCTCCTTCTACTCTTCGCCAACTCCAAAGTTTGCAAGGGAAAGCAAGCTTTTTACGTCGATTCATTCCTAACTACGACGAGTTAATGAAAGGTTTCACCAGGTTGTTGAAACATAATATTCCTTTCTTTTGGGACGAGATCATTGATCGATCTTTTGATGCTCTTAAAAATAATTTGACCCATGCACCATTACTACATCCTCCCAATTACAACCAGGATTACTTTTTGTACCTCGCCGCTTCCAATTCCATGATAGGAATGGTTTTAGTTTAGGAAGATGAATTCCATGGTGAACATGTGATTTACTATCCACAAAAATCTGTCGCTATTAAAGAAGCAGTTGAAAAATTACTTCATGCAGGTTTTATTTATCTGATTCCGTTAACGGATTGGGTATCTAATATCGTTCCTGTCAATAAAAAACAAGGAACAATACGAGTATGTATTGATTATAGGGATATAAATCGAGCTTGTCAAAAAGACAACTATCCAACCCCTTATATCGATCAAATTATTGATGATTGTGCTGGAAGTGAAATGTTTTCATTCATGGATAGATTTTCTGGCTACAACCAAATCAACATAATCCCTGCAGATCAACCTAAAACAACTTTCATTTTTCCATGGGGGACTTTTTCTTATCACAAATTACCTTTTGGACTTAAGAATGTTGGCACCACTTTTCAAAGGGCAATGTATTATGCATTTCATGACATTAAACACATTGTGCAACCCTACCTTGATTATTTTCCTACTCATTACTCGTGCAGAGTAGATCATATCATTCATTTATGAACCATTTTTATACGATGTAGCCATTATAAGATTCGTCTGAATCCTCACAAATGTGTTTTTTGTGTACAATATGAACGATTGTTGGATTTATTGTCTCAAAGGCAAGCATTCATGTCTATCCATCGAAGGTTGAGGATATCATCATCCTTCTACTCTTTTCCAACTCCAAAGTTTGCAAGGGAAAGCAAAATTTTTACGTCGATTCATTCCTAACTACGACATGTTAATGAAAGGTTTCACTAGGTTGTTGAAACAAAATATTCCTTTCTTTTGGGATGAGATCATTGATCGATCTTTTGATGCTCTTAAAAATAATTTGACCCATCCACCATTACTACATCCTCCCAATTACAACCAGGATTACTTTTTGTACCTCGCCACTTCCGATTCCACGATAGGAATGGTTTTAGTTCAGGAAGATGAATTCCATGGTGAACACGTGATTTACTATCCGCAAAAAGTTGTCGCTATTAAAGCAGCAGTTGAAAAATTACTTCGTGCAGGTTTCATTTATCCGATTCCGTCAACGGATTGGGTATCTAATATCGTTCCTGTCAATAAAAAACAAGGAACAATATGAGTATGTATTGATTATAGGGATATAAATCGAGCTTGTCCAAAAGATAATTATCCAACCCCTTATATCGATCAAATTATTGATGATTGTGCTGGAAGTGAAATGTTTTCGTTCATGGATGGATTTTCTGGCTACAACCAAATCAACATACTCCCTGCAGATCAACCTAAAACAGCTTTCATTTGTCCATGGGGGACTTTTTCTTATCGCAAATTACCTTTTGGACTTAAGAATGCTGGTGCCACTTTTCAAAGGGCAATGTCTTATGCATTTCATGACATTAAACACATTGTGCAACCCTACCTCAATGATTTTCCTACTCATTCCTCATGCAGAGAAAATCATATCATTCATTTATGAGCCATTTTTATACAATGTAGGCATTATAAGATTCGTCTGAATCCTCACAAATGTGTTTTTTGTGTACAGTATGGACGATTTTTTGGATTTATTGTCTCAAAGGCAAGCATTCATGTTGATCCATCAAAGGTTGAGGCTATCATCAATTTACCTCCTCCTTCTACTCTTCGCCAACTCCAAAGTTTGCAAGGGAAAGCAAACTTTTTACATCGATTCATTCCTAACTACGACGAGTTAATGAAAGGTTTCACCAGATTGTTGAAACAGAATATTCCTTTATTTTGGGACGAGATCATTGATCGATCTTTTGATGCTCTTAAAAATAATTTTACCCATGCACCATTACTGCATCCTCCCAATTACAACCAGGATTACTTTTTGTACCTCACCGCTTCCGATTCCACGATAGGAATGGTTTTAGTTCAGGAAGATGAATTCCATGGTGAACATGTGATTTACTATCTTATTCGTAATTTACATCTGACTGAAATCAAATATTCACATGTGGAGAAATTGGCCTTGGTAGTCATTCAAGCTGTCCAACGTTTTCGTCATTACATACTTTTACACAAAACAGTAGTGATTTCTGATTGTAACCCTATGACGTATATTTTGACCAAACAATTGCTAGGGAGAAAATACTCCGAATGGATTGTTATCCTATAGGAGTTTGACTTAGAATTTAAAAAATCCAAATCAAAGAAATCATTGATATTTGCTGAACTTATGTGTGACTTCCCACATACTGATACAGAAAATGTGGTGGAACAACCAATTGCGAACGAATCCTTGTTTCTTATTAGTACCATTGATCCTTGGTATGGAGATATCATCGTTTATCTTAAGACCCAATATTTTTAGCCCGAACTTTCATGGTCACAACGACGTAAAATTCATTTCCAATCTCAACAATATCATATTTTTGGCGACACACTATACCGTTGTGGTGCGGACTCTGTTTTTTGACATTGTCTCACCTATGAAGAAGCCGAAAAGGTTTTAAATGACTGTCACTCTGGAGCATGTGGCAGTTATATGTCTGGGTATGCCACAGCCCAAAAGATATTGCGCGCTGGTTATTTTTTGTCGTCCTTATTCAAAGATTGTATTTATGTGGTCTAAAAATGCCATAATTGTCAAATCTTCGATCGAAAAATGCATGCACCACCTGCTCCTCTTCACTCTATAATTTTTGTCGGTCCTTTTGCAAAATGGGCCATTGACTTCATTACATGTAACCCTCACTTAGCTGGGGGGCATGGGTATATTATTATCGTAGTAGATTATTTTACCGAGTGGGCCGAGGCGATGCCTACATTTGCGGTAGATGGAAAAACTGCAGCTACTTTCATGTTCAATCATGTGATTTTTCATTTCGGTGTACCCCAAGCGATAATTACTGACCATGGGATTCACTTTCGAAACATCATGATGACCGAGCTAACTAACCAACTTGGCCTGTGCCATGACAGTTCTACACCATATTATCCGCAGGCTAATGGTCTGGTTGAAGCGATTAATAAATTTTTAGTCACCATGATCAAACGAATCATTGGAATTCGTAAATCAAATTGGCATACCATGCTCTTTTCAGCACTTTGGGCATATTGGGCCTCAGCAAAAACATCAACAGGTTTTACCCCTTTTCAACTGGTTTACGGTTTAGAAGCGGTACTACCGATTTAATGCGAGATACCGTCACTCCAACTAGCCATAGAGTTACTACCAGCCACTTCTGAAGAGGAGAAACGTTTTTTTGTACTTGGCTCAATTAGATGAGAATTAGCGCACCGTCACATTAGCTACCGAGGCTCATGCGAAACGAATGAAAGCTCAATATGATAGAAGTGTTACACCTCGTATTTTTTCAGAAAGAGACCTAGTTTTGGTATATGATCAAGTTAACGATAAGCTAGGAGCTAGGAAATTCGAACCCATGTGGCATGGTCCTTATATTGTCAAGCGACATCTTGCAAAAGGGGCCTATGAATTGATTGATTTTGACGGGGTCTCTTTAGGAAAAACTAGAAATGGGATTTATCTGAAGAGATATTACGCTTGATTCTTGTGTGGAGATTTTTTCTGTATATTAGTTATTTTCTAGCTGGTGGGTTGTAAATTAGAAATGTGTGCCTAGCTTAAGTGTGCTTTTACTACTATTCCTGCTTATCTGGATTAATCTTGATATTGCAGATGATGACTTCTTTTCAAACATAAATTGGTTTTGTTGATGGCGCTTGTCATAGTACACAGAACATTTCTTCCGCAGCTTGGGTTATTTATTCACCCACTGACGAGTTAGTATCTATGCATGGGGTAAGCCTCGGTCAAACGACAAACAATATTGCAGAATATAGCGTGGTTATTGAGTTATTGTCTAAATCCATTTCATTTGGAATTTGGAGTTTGATCATTAGGTTAGATTTTGAACTCGTTGTGTTACAATTAAATCGAGTGTATGCAATTAGAAACCCAGTGTTGTTAAGATTATTTTTGAAAGTTCGTCTCTTGGAACAAGAATTTGATTATATTAAGTATCAACACATTCCAAGAAATTTAAACACATTAGCAGATGCAATAGCTTCTAGTGTTATAAATAGATATTTGCGATAATAAAAGCAGTAAATCAACATTAAATAACATGTTGGACAAGTAACTGGAAATAGTAGTATATCATAGCATAGGATAGTGTTTCAAAAAATAGTACATCGTCCTCGATCATAGGTTCAAAATGCCTTATGATCAGGAAAAAAGTGATACAAAAAACGATATGAGTCTATACAGTCGATCATCCACTATCCGTGGTAATGATCATGATAATATACTACAGCTCGTGCCACCCTGCTCAGGAATCTCCTGAACGATCCAGGAACCCCAATGACATATCTCTGCAAGCGAAGTGGAATGTCGTCTATGGTAGTCTCTGGGATGTCCATAGTCAGTTGCTCCAAATGGTGTTCCAAATCAGTAAGGATCTCTTCTGTCTGATCCTGTGGTGGTGGTGTTGCTGCAGCTGCATCCCTTTGCCTCCTCTCGGAGGGGCGGAGAGTGACTAGTCGACGAGGACACACATCCGCATTTAAAATTTTTGTTATCAGTTTTGGACGATTTAAAAAACAAAATAAAAATTAGAATTTAGAACATGTCAAAAATGGTTCTTACCTGAGTTATCCCACTGAGCTCCCAGATGAAGTGGTATATCCTGATCATCGCGGTAATCCATCCTGGCATAAGGAAAGTCTTCTATCACGAAGATTTGGTTCTCTAACCAACAGAAATAGGCCGGGGGAAATCGAACAATCTTTGTACCCTTGCTGTGACGGGCCATCAAAGCAACCCATCGAACCATCCAAGGCTTTTGAACTCTACCATGATCAACTGGAATATGTTGCGGAGGTAGTAGAGGAATCCTCTCTAGAGAAAAATTAACTACAATAGATCCATATCCGAAGTTATTCAACTTCCAGTTCTTTGCTCTAGCTAGTTGGCCTTTGATATTAGCCAACAGTGCCTCGCACCAATTGAATATGGTGCCTTGGAAACAGTCCACTGCAATCCACATTTGAGATCCAGTAGCAACGTGAAAAGTTGCACTTCCACATAACCTAGTTACGGTAAATGCAACTACTTTCAACTTAGGACGGATGATGGTTTTGATATCAATCCGTTTGTCTTTAGGATCGGCCTCATCATTGCAGAACTCTAGTTGCAGGCTAGCGAAAAACTGGCCACCTAGCCTAACCAAAAATAGAGAAAGTGGTTCGCCTCTTTTAGACAAACCAATTAGAAATTATATGTCCTCCAGCTCAATTTCGAGCCGGTTGCCTCCAATCATAAAGCACTGGTCCTGTACATACCACTTGTTTACCAACCAAGTGAGAAGGTCAACTTGGGCTCTCATGTCGCTGATAGCCTAGAAGTTTAATAACCCGCATGCTCTCAAAACTTGTAATGTAGGTGGATGAATCATTTCAGCTTCATCCACCTCCTCGTGTTCACGTTCCTGCCAGATAAGCATTGTAAATATCCTACAATGAACAAAATGAAAGATTAGAATCATTTTAAAAAATAAAATTTTGGGTAAATTGGAGAGAAAATGTGTTTTTAAATTCTTCACGGTGCCCTTTCACTTTTTGTTCAGAGACAGTGCGTAGCTACGCATGGGCTTTGTACTAAATGTGCGGGACCATGACATTTTTCTTTGTAAGAAAATATCGGGGTCCACAAGTACTGTGTGTCTTACCTGCGGACCCCCGTGAGCGGAATTTTGAACCTATTTCTTCCCCAAAAATGAGTTTTAAACCCTAAATTAAGGAAATGAACAAATGAAAAGCAAGGAAAATAGAATTTGGATTACCTGGAGCAGACGGTTTTTGATTTGAACGGTCGGTTTATCCGGAATCTTCTCTGGAGCGTTTTTTGCCAAAAGCTCTCAAATTTTCACTCTAAACTTAAACGGTAAAAATGAATTTGGAAAACTCCTTTTTATAGATTTTTTCGAAGAAATGAAATTTAATTTTGTTTATTTTTCACTTTAAAGAGATGGTTTTTCAAAATATTTTTATTTTATTAAAAGCAGGTACATTTAATTTTTTGAGTTTTTGTGCAGAATACCGGATTTTTCAGGTGGAATGGTCATTTTTTACGAAGAGTATACTTTTATCACTTTTTTCGGGCTCTTAAAAAATTCACAAAAAAGAGAAACCATGGAGTCCTCTTTTTAGCCCTTTTCAGACTCTCTAAATATGAAAATATTTCCGAGTACTTGAATATTCGAACTCGTTAAAGGAAATGAATAGTCGTCCCTTCAGTATAAGTTTACCCCTTTTCCGGACTGAAATGGACTATTTAAGAAAAAGGTATACGTTGACTAATCATGGTCAATAGAGTTCTCTCCCACATTATTTTATCCTTTTTCGGGCCCGAGAGACTAAAATTACGAAAAATAACACCTATGGAGTTTTCTTAATTTTTTTCTTCTAACTCCCTAAAAATGAAAAACACCGAGTTTCTCCTATACTGGACTCGTTAAAATTTAACAGTAAAGGACCTGTCGATTGCAAATAGGAACGGACCACTCCTTCTTAGGGTTCGATTTTAAACTAAGTTGGACTCATCCGAAGGATGAGCTTATAAACAAGCAAATGTTATCCTCCTCAAGCTTGTCAAAAATAAAGAGGTACTTGCCAGAAATGGTGGGGGGAAAAGAGAAGACGAATTCATTTGTTACACTTTGATTTAAAAGCAGTATACCACTCTTGAACACGACACTTTTGTCACACTTCTACCTTGGTTGGGAAAATCCTTTCCCTATCAGTTAATCAAACCACATTGAAGTTCTTCAGCCAGTTTCTGGGTATTAGCTTAAGGCAACTGTTACCAAACATTTTCTACACTGAAATTTGTCACCATGACATTTTAGTACTCCCTTAGAAGTCTACAACATCAAATTTCCTAAAATCAATCCTTGAAATTAAGAGAAAAGCTCATAAAAGTCTTAAAAACACTTGTACTGCACTTTCTCTTAACATTGCCTGCGGTGCTGCACCTTTTTTCTCTAAATTATGCAGAGCTAAACGCACTTTTTCTTCATTAAGGGTGTAGACCCCTGTAAAAGGTAAAATAAAGGCAGAAAGTAACATTTAGAATCCAAGCAGTCAAATCTGGAAGCTTCTAGAAGCAATTATCCGGTCAAAGGTTCGCTCCTATCATGTATGTTCATTCCTCCATTATGGGAGCCTACCCCTTAGTTTATGGAGCTTAATCTCTTCAAAAGAGCATTCTATCCCCTCTTATGTGGAGCTGTAACCTCCTCTATTTTCCTATAAATTGAAGCCATAGTGTAGCTTCAAAGGGAGTTAGACTTTGAGAATTTTTGAGGAGAAATGCTATAGAAACTCAGACTCTCTTAACTGATCACTATGTGGGAATGATTACACACCCATGTTCATTTTAGCTGAGAGAGTGCAAAGCTTGTCATAGTAAAGGAAACGCCTGTTCCGGACCCCAGGAAGGCCTGTACGACATCAAGGCAGACACAGTTGTAAGGTTCTTTCTTCATCAAAGATAATACGAATGAATCTCGTTTTCTCAATGAGTTCTTTAATTAATTAGCTTGTTTATCATGTTTTGTCAATTAGTTATTTAATTAATTAGCTTGTTTCTTGAATTCCTTGATCATCTTGATAGATATATGGTTCATGAATTAGTTTATACTATGTAGGTGCTATTGATTTTTTCCATGTTTATGATTGCAGATCTTTGAAGACGACCCTTTCAAAAACCTAGAAAGAATATCATTACGAATAGCGCTGGACTACAGGTAGGTCTTCAAAACCCCTGTTGTAGCTAATTCTGAATCAAATATTATCTAGAGGAAATAGTTTTTGTTTGTATGTTTGTTGCTAAATATCCGTAGGACACTTGGGAGGTCTATCTTGTCAACAAGAACGAATTATCCGTCCAAAAAATATGCTACTATTAAATACAGAATCTCTTCTACAAAATCTTTGCAGAATTTGAAACACAATTGCTAATCACAATATCATGAAGAAAGTTCAATCACACATAACACAGATAATTTACCCGGGGAAAGCATATAGCTAAAAACCCCACTATATTCTATTGTGTATTATATCATGGATCATGAAACAATTACATACAAATATCCAATCCAAGAGCTCTCAGTACATGAGCTAACTGTCTCACATTGTCATACAAAAATTGGCAAGTTCCTTAGCCAATTTATTGTCTCCAGATAGCATTCCTCCACTGCGCAATCCAAGCCAATATCAATCCCTGAATGAATGCAATCCTTATTTATTTGTCTGCGCAATCCTCATAGGCACTTCCAATGTGTGTGTGGTTTCATGTGTGCAACCAGATAATGTCATAACTGATATTTATCTTCCCTTTCACCTAGAACTCAACTGGGTCTCCACTAGATATGACATGCATGCAGTTAATAGTAGTAAATATTCAGTTGCATGTGAGGCAACTGATTGTGAATTAATTAATAATTAATTCAATTGATCTCTCACTAGTGTCTCTTCAGTTACAACTGGCACAACTGAGTTTAACTCACTTAATTGAGTTAAACTACTTTACAACTTTCATAACTACACTTCCAACTCTGTTACAACTTCGAATCACTCAGTTACAAAAAAGTCCACTTGAATGTCCCACCAACCAACCTCTTAACTAAAAAATCATTTAGCTAATTTATTTTCCACTTTAGTTAACTATTTCCAAGTTCTCATTGTGAATAGATTATCGTTTATTGTCCAACTAATATTAAGGGATAATAATAGTCGACATGCATCTATAAATAGATATGAAATATATAAATAGAAATTGCACATACATCTATAAATAGACATGCATTTGTATATATATATAATTTTCTCATGCATCTATAAATAGACATCCACCTAAAAATAGCCTGAGGTTCCATCGTAGTGTAGGTGCATAATTTTCACTAGGATCTTCTCGTTGAATCTCAACACCCTAATCAAGAAAAAGGAGGAAGATAAACTTGAGATCCTTTCTCATGACTCCCTGATTTCTTGAGGAACATCATCAACACTTTATCCACCAATTTTGAATTTTTTTGTGTGATTTTTTGAAATTTTGGGCTTTTTGACAAATTTTGACTAGTTTTTTAGTACAATCCACTTGTCAAAAGCGCAATTCCTAGGGCGTTGTGATTCTTATGAGAGACTCCAAATGAAAAATTTCCACCACAATTGGATTTAGAAGGCCTTATACATAAAATTTTGACTATTTTCACAGCAAAATTGGACATTTTGGAAGGGATAAATGGCCAAAAACACACAAAAAATAATCTTTCTACCTCATTTTCAAGTTGGCACTGCGCTTTTGACCAGTCTTGGGAGATTTAAATTTTGGGGATATTAAATTCATAATTTTCAAAAACAAAGGGAATTTTTGGAAACTACACAGGAGAAAATTTCCAATGAGCTATCATGAGCTCAATTTTGACTTCAGGAAGGCATCCAAAAGTGGCCTTGAAGTTGGCGCTGCTCTTTTGTCAAATTCTCTGATATTTTCCAATTTTTGAATTTTTATCAGTTTCTAATAGAATATTTGAGTTTTTACTGATGTAATTGATCCTTATAAATGTAATTATTACCTGAATAGTTACTAGAGGGTAGATACATTAGGTAAAAGTGGATTTTTGGCTAAGAAGAATCAATTTCACCAAAGTTAGGGATGAGTTTGTTGACCTCCCTAGTCTTTGGGTTTCCAGTTGAGAACTTTGTGGATCAGCTCCAAAAGTCAAGGATTTGACCCCTGATTTGGGGAGAATCAGTTTTGGTCTATATTACTCATTTATTTTCTCATATCAAGGGTTGGATGTTGTTGGATTGATCTTGGGACATTTTTTGTAACCAGACTTTTGGCTAATAATAACAGACCGAGGTGCAGCTATATTGATGGAATTCATGTGGTAAATGATTTAGAATTGTTTCTTCTCTTATTATGAAAATGTGTGAATGTATTGTAGTTCATATTCATTTCATTTCTAAATTTAAATGTTTCATAAGGCAGAAAGACAGAAAACATTAAGTTTATGCCCTGTTTTGGAGGGATATTTATTGTTTGTCTCATTTTCTTCTTAGTAGAAAAGAATTCAGAGATTTTATGCTCTTTTCTCAAAACCCTATAATTCTAAACCATTTCATCAGATACCTTCTCATTTTTATTTGTTTTCCTACATTTCTCCGTCAAATCCCTACAATTTTGATCCTTGTTTTCCCTGACATAATTTCTTCCCTGGCCTATTCACCATCCAGCATCTCAAAATTCAATCAGTTAAACCCTTGTGCTACTATACCTAGCCTAATATCTCATTTATCTAGTCATATTGACTTTGATCCATTGGATAGAGCCCTCTCCTGCCTAGTAGGGCTAGGTACTTGGAAAAAGATTCGTTTTTGGTTACCTTTGCTGGTCTCTTCTCAGCCTTAGAGATCCAATGGAGTGATAACATGTTCAATCCATGACAGACATAGATCATGGGAGAATCTAAGAACTTCATCAATATCATTAATGGTCACTTTCCCTTCATTGTGATGTTGTCAATAATTAGGGAAGAAGGACCTATTACCACCAAATTTGCATGGGAAAATTTGTGAACTTTCTATCTTATGATTGCATCACAAAGTATATCATAACAACAAAGCTTCCCAACAAGGAAAAAAGGGCAGCACTATTTTGGATCCATCCATGAATTTAAGTAACTTAAATAGAATCCCAACTTCATGAAGATGAGAAAATTAGTAGTGGTAATCAAAAAATATTACAGCTATAAGATTCAACACAACTCACCACTTTGGACTTAGAGATTCAACCCTAGCAGATGTGAGAGACAAGTTTAAAGACGTGTGGTCCAGGAAGGGATAAGTATCATGTTGGTGCATAGCATGACAGAATTATATTGTTCAATACTTCATTAAAATCAACAACTCTACCCATTAATTTCATCATGGAAAAGATAAGTTATAGTTGTATGCGAAAATGTACCATGAGGATATTGAGCTTCCTTATGCATAACTTGTGTTTGTTTGTGCTACGAGGTTTAGTTTTTATTTTGATAGAGCCACCCTTAAAGTAAGTATTTGTGAAAGGATTATAAAATGGGAATGAAACACTTTTTGATAGCTTGGGCACTCTTGTATGCCACTCTTATGTATTTTATAGCAATGCATTTACCTTCTATACCAGCATGTTAAGCACATCAAAGTATACCTTGTAAATGAATCATCAACAATAGAATTTTTGTTGGGTTTGTTAGGTCCTTGTAATTCTAGCAGATTGGTGAGACTAAAATTGCAGAAAAAACATCGTTTCAACCAACTTTGGGATTCTAGGATCTAGCCCTCCTGAATCCGGAGAGGGATCTCTCCAATAAGTGCAAAGATGGATTTGTCTTTGAAGTTTGGGGTTATAATATTAGGCTAGTTATGAAGGCCGAGGGTTTTGTTTTTTTTTTGGATGGTTGAGCATGATTTTATTTTAATGCGGAAAGTCCTAAGTGCAAAGAGTTTCAAAGGTGAGAAGTTGCAAGCAATCAGAGTGAGCTTCAACCAAAAGGTAGATAATTGCACGTTTTAGTCCATTGGTCTATGGAGTCATAATAGGGTTTAATTGGAACAGAAAGAGGCAAGAGTGGTCCATGGGGCAAGTCATATATGTCTAAGGATCTCTTTGAAGATTGATTTATGGAATGGAATGATACAATAAGAAGGAGAAATTAACAGATGTAGAAACAAGAGCAGCCCAGGATCTGGTAAGTATTTTGAAACTAGCCAGCCTTTGACATGGACTCAAGAAAAACATAAAGTAAACTAGGATCTGGTAAGTACTTTGAAACTAGCCAGCCTTTGATACACTTTCAATAGAAGACATCTTAAAACAAAGGGAAACTTGAAGGAAACTTTTGAAGTAGAAACTAGCGGGCCGGGCTCACCACAAATCCTCTCCTAGTTCCTCTTTACTTGGTTACTTTCAAGACAATCACAAAGATAACATAGAATGGCCTAAGATCTGGTCAGTACTTTGAAACTAGCCAGCTTTTAACACATTCCAAGGGAAACATACAACTAGCTTGTGGGGACAAAACTGGGACCCGGGCTCACCATATCTTCCTCAGTTCATCTTCACGAAACGTATACCGAAAGTAACATCTAAAAATAACATTCAGCTAAGACAATAAGACAATGGAACACCAACATTCCTATGCTTGAGCTGAATTAAATCATTCCTAAATAACATAGATTGGAAGAAAACATTCACATAAATATTTTCAGTCAGAGAAGGCTACTGATATACAACAGGTTCTAACCCTATGCATGCTGTTATTTATAAGAGAAAATGAAACACAGTGGAAACATAAACAAAATAACTGAGATTCTGATAGAGGAGAAACATCACGGAAGTCAACATAGACCCGGGGATCCATAAATCGGCTTGTATTGATGCTCCAAACAGGTCTGACTTTAAGTCTAGTGCTTTAGGTTAGCAACCATCTACACATCTCAACCTAACCTATCTATCACCAGCAGAGCTCCAAGAGCCAGTGAATACTATGTACAATCAGAAGTTTAAGCTCAAGTGTATATCAAAGTTCTACAACTAACCCCTCACTCATCTTCTGTAGAAGTATATATAGAAGAATGAGGAGGTAAGATCTGATAAAATATCTCAATTACAATTAATACAGTCTTAATGATTTCTTGGCCTTTAAGGGGCTCAATGAAGAAATTTACATGGGTGCACTCTATATTAAATGTTTTTACATAAAGATTAAGCTCGGTAGGAGCTTTTGTTGACCTTTGAGGCTCTGTGTAATGTCAAAGTAACTCTGCTGATATTTTTTCATTAAGTTTCCTTGCAGAAGTAACTTTCCAGCTGTGCTGAGGTGAAAATCTTCATTCGATCAATAACTTCGGCCCCTGATTGAGTACTTTGAGGAACAGGTGGAACTATGGTAGCTGAGGAATCAATTTTCCCCAGATGGTGGTGTTGGAGGCATTCCTGCTTGATAAAACACTTTAGGTTTTCTGTAAGTGTTTTATTTCGGGGATTAGGCTTTTGATAATCATTCTTAGTCGTAATCCCTGTAAGCCTGTATTTAATCTTCTGCTCTGATACATTCTAGTCTTCGACACTAATACTCTTTGACCGTTCCCCTTTCATGGTGTTTTTGTTGGTGTGCAGGGCTACGCAGGGTTCATAAGGCGTCAATGGCTCATGAATCATTGATAAACGTGAATTTTAAACCACAATACGTAATTTCTTCAACGTAGGCGGAAAAATACAACCACAAAATATGAAAAACTATTATAAAATCATACATATATAGGTTGATTGCTTCAAAGGATGTGTGGAGGAAGCATGGTTGTTGGATGGAATCATCCAACGGTCGGGAGTTGATTGACAGAGATGCGTGGAGCAGTGGAAAAAGATTAAATCTGAATTCGTCGATCTCGCGAAGTCAACGCGGTCGAGGCCCAGTCGAAAGTAAAATGGAGAAATGCGGGTGATGAAACGTGGGCCATCGATGCGGATCGGATCGAGGTGGAGGTTTGTTTCGGCACAACTTACTATTTTTAGCGAGTTTTCGGGTGCAGTTTTCGGGTCTGAACTTCCGGAGTCGTTTTTGAGGCCCTAAACAACGTTTTGGGAAAATGAAACAGCATGACAACTGAATCATTGATAAACGTGAATTTTAAACCTTGTTAGTGATTTCCGGTGGTGAATCGAAGGCGGGAGGGTCGTCACCCTCAACCTTCATAATTTATTTAGCATATTGGAAAAATACATTGAAACCCTGCAAAATACGAAAAACTATTATAAAACCTACATATATAGGTTAACTGCATCGGGAGGCGTGTGAAAAAAGTGGGGCCGTTGGATGGCATCATCCAACGGTCAGGATTGGTTGGACCGTGGGCACGGCGAAAAAAGATTAATCACGGGTCGTCGATCGCGCGAGAGATCAACGGTCGGGAGCGAGAGGTCGAAAAGTGAAATGGAGGAAATGCAGGTGATGAAGCGTGGTGTCGATGCGGATCGGAAGGAAGGTGGAGGTTCTGTTTTCGATGGTTTTACACTATTTTTAGCAGTTTTTCGGGTCTTAAACTTCCAGAGCCGTTTTGAGGCCCTAAACGACGTTTTTTGGGAAAATGGAGAGCAACATGGGTGCATGGACCGATGTTTCTCATTCAAAAGTTGTACTCCTCGGACATATATTTCTAACGAGCTATTGATCGCGTCAAACGGAGATCGGATGCCAAAGTTACGTCCCCAGGAAGTTGAACCACCAATTTACCCAAACGGGGCCCACAGTTTTGGCGCTTCATCTCCTACGGTTAGGGTTTTTGACGTTTCAGATTCTACATTGTTTCTCAACAATAAATAGGCCCTCGAGCCTCATTGTAAGACAGTTCAGGGGGCTGGGAGCCGATACATCTCTTCTCAGAGATAAGCGCTACCAGTGCCCTAGCTCGCCACATCTCCATTATGCATTGTAACACGATTCGAGTACAGGAGAGGCGATACATCTCTTCTCGGAGATAAAGCGCTACTAGTGCCCTAGCTCACCATATCTCCATTATGTACGCATTGTAACATAGTTCGGGGGTAGGGAACGACATCTCTTCCTGGAGATAAGTGCGACCGGTGCCCTAGCTGCCCATCTCCCCATCATGTACGCATTGTAACACGAGTTCGGGGGCGTGGCCGCCACATCTCTTCTCGGGGATACGGCCCCGCGTGCCTAGCTCATCTATTTCCATTATGTATGTAATAGACGCTGCGAGCCTCAATGTAACACAGTTCAGAGGCCTGCGTACGCTACATCTCTTCTCAGAGATACGCTACCAGCGCCCTAGCTTATTTCCATTATGTTTGTAAGCTTATTGCAGTCATTCTTTTATCAATAAAATGAAGCATTATTTCCGCTACATCTCTGTATCTATGGTTATATCTGTATTCTGTTGTGTTCCTGCATAAAATCCAGATCAAAGGACGTGTGGAGGAAGCATGGCTGTTGGATGGAATCATCCAACGGTCAGGATTGATCGGGAGAGATCGTGGAACGAGCGGAAAAAAGATTAAATCTGGGTCGTCGATCACATAGAGATCAACGGTCGGGAATGGAGGTCGAAATTCAAATGGAGGAAATCTGGGTGATGAAACGTGGACTGTCGATCTGCAGATCAGATCGAAGGTGGAGGTTTCTATTTCCGCTCTACGATATCCTGGTTATAGCGTGTGTATCTTGGTTAACCATCGTGCACCTTCGACGAGCGATAGCCGTTGGATGGCTCGCCCCAGATCAGACAGTCCACGGCAATATCGCTGGGCATCCGCGTCCGAACAATAATGCGCGATGGACTTTGGTTATGCGCGATGGACGGCGGTTTTGAAAAAGGTACAGGGGATGCGTGTCAACCGTTGTATGGAATCGCTGGCCATCGGAAAAAACCACCCTTGCCCCAAAGGGGGTGCGATGGATACCGCCGGTTTTGGGCAATCGGCTTATGGGCGGTGGGGACCACGGGGAGATGAACTCCGCACCGTCGATCTATAGAACAGATCGACGGTGGAGATTTCTTTGAAATTTGGACCGGCGGAGGTATAAAATATAATAAACCGACAAGTTTTAATATATACCCAAAAGTTTTAAACTTTGGGCAGAGGAAATATAAAATGGCATGGTGCCCGATTGCGGGGCCTTCAGGCGCATTGAAGGATGATATGATCAAGGGCTAGAAAGGAGGAGCTAATCGCATATCAGAAGATCAGGGATGGGCTTTTCAATCAACCCATTATATTAACACGTGATTTCGGTTTTTAGACCAAAACTTTGGAAAAGAGGGTTTTTGCATTTTACAAAGGAAAAAAGGAATGGAGATGGATTATTTATAAGGTTTAAAGTACGGAAGGTGGGCCCACGGTATATACATACAAAATAATGATGCGATCGGGGGTATCGCAAATCGCAGATCGGGCCAGGGCGCTTTAATCTTCTTATTGGAATATTGCGATGTGATCGCGCGATCGCATCGGAACTTTTATAATGGCATAAAGACCGGCGCTCTCGTGTTTGCGATGCGATAAGCACTGCGAGGGGTTTAGCACTGGGTTCTAGGGTGTGGGTATGTGGGGGAAGTGGTTGAGACCTGGCCCAAAGGGCTTAAACCCTTATGTACAAACATGTGTTTTTTGTGATTTTTAATGTTTTTCAAAGGATTTGAGGGTTTCGGTATAGTTAAAAAATGGGTTTTCAACTATGGGAAAGTGATTTTCATGAGTGGAAGAAGAGAACTCACGAAAAAATAGAGGAATTTTATGGAAAAATAGGGAAGAAAATGGAGGTTAGTTTTGATTGGGAGAAGGGGAAAATGATGACTTTGCAGCAGTATTCTGGCTTGGAAATCAGGAGGATTTCTAAGAGTAAAATGGGAATATTAGTGAAGTTTTGGATAGAGGAAAGGCAGGAGGCCTTAAAGAGTCTTCAAGAGCCAACAAATTTTAGTAATGAAATTTGTTCCTTGAAGGCTCAAACATTCTTAGCCACCTTTTGGTATAAAAAATATTATAGGTGGCTAACAGTGGCTCCACTTGGGGATGGTGCCTACTTGAAGGCATCAAGAACTTCAGACTTGCATTCTTTGGGAGGCTGATCAGTTGCCTCATCCATTTATGTTTTCTAGGAGGCTGACCTGTGCCTGATCCATTAGGCTGCCCTTCCTTTGCTGGATGATTTTGCTCTAAAAAAATTTTAGCAGCCATGAAAACAATGGACTTTCATCAACACAAACTTTCTACCTACCCAATCCTACTGATCTAACATTTTTTCTTCATTAGAGTGCACTTGGATTGGAAAACTCTATTTACAACATTTTATTCTTTTGAAAGCAATAAAACTAATCTATTTCTACTCCTTATTCTCCATGGACTTAGATTAAACAGTTGAGTCCATATGATTCTCTACCTAATCTACCACCTGTTGGGATTAAACTGTCCAACAGATTTTCATTCTCTAAATTATAAAACATAAATTTTAAAACAGTCAAGTCAAGAATAAGTTGTTTGACTTGTTGTGATCTATGGCATAAAGACAAGCTGCACATAGACATTTATTTTGCAGAAAAAAATAAATAAAAAATGGAAGGCTTAAGATCTGAAATTTGAAAACATTTCCTTCCTCTTTTCTACAGCTCTAATTTGACTCTTATTGAGTTGTCTTTCCTTTTTCTCTGGTTCAGATTTTGAGCTATTTAGAACCAGATTTTTACATCTTTTTGACTCAGAAAAAATAAAACATATTTGAGTCATCTCTCTTTGGAAACTGAGGTTCAGGTTTTGAACATGTTTGAACCTTTCATTTCTATCCTAATCTATCTACTGATAAGCCAAGATTAAACAGTTTGGCAAAATCGAATTCACTATCCTATCAGCAGAAAATTTAAAGCTAATTAGTCAAGATTAGACAATTTGACTAACTAGAAGTGTGTTATTTAGGAGTGGCATTTAATCTTGCACACTTTCATATTTGTTTCTCTTTTTTGGTATGGGGCTATACCTTTCTTGTTTTGACAATCTGCCCTCTTTTCCTTCTTTTCATTGTTTTTGTATTTTTGTATTTTTATTTTACAACTTTGAATGAAATGGTGGATGAAATATTTATAATGTAAAAAAGATAAAAAGGCTTTTAAAACATGACATGGATCAAGAGAAGTAATGTTTGAGCATCCTGCCATTGACAGAACCCCCAAACAATTCTGCTCCATTCAACTCCTGCAGGAAAAACACATTGTTACCAGCAGCTGAATGAATAGAGTAAGGGCCAAGCCATAGGTTGTCTAATTTTCCATGCTTGCCCTTCTCTTCCCTTCTTGAGTCCCATTTTAAAACTTTGTCACCAATCTTGAAATTGCTGGCCTTTGTTCTTCTGTCAAAAATATTTTTAATGCTCTCCTATTTCTGCAATGTTTTGTTATAAACTTCCTCTCTGGTTTGCTGAAGATGAATGATCTGATTTATTCTTCTAATCATGTCATTATCTCCAGTCTGCAACTCTTGGATCAAATTGATCACTGGTATACCAAGGTTGTTTTGAAAAATCGAATCTGTACCATACACAAGCTGGAAAGGTGACATACCAATAGATTTCTTCAAAGTCAATCTGTCAGCCCAAAGTGCATGGACCAGCTTTGTGTGCCAAGACCTTTTGTTGTCCTCCAATAGTTTCTTGATTATGTTCACTAAGCTTTTGTTTGAGGATTCTGTAAGTCCATTACCTTGAGGGTAATAGGCTGTGGAATGCCCCAATGTTATGTGATATCTATGACAGAACTCAACCATTTTATTTGATCCAAATGCTGCTGCATTATCAGTGATAATCTTGGTAGGACAGCCAAACCTGGAGAGAATGTTAGTCTCCATGAATTTTATAATAACTAAATCGTTGGCCTGTCTACAAGGTATGGCTTCAACCGTGATAGGATGCAGAGGTAGGGGTAGCATTTTTATTTTGCCTTCAAAAATTTGACACTTATGACAGGCTATGATCATCTTGTGTACATCATGGAAAAGAGTAGGCCAATAGAAACCAGCCCTCAAAAAAATTTTGGCTGTTGTCTTCCAGTACAAATGACCTCCACACTCTCCTTCATGGAACTAGTACTTAACCTTCTCTGCATCAAACTCGGGAAAAAATTTAAGCAATAGACCACTCGCATTTTTCCAATACAGACATTTATCTATAATGCAATAGTTTACAGCTTTCAATTTTAGGAACCTTGACTTTGTTTTTGTCAAACCAGGAGGTGTATTCAGATTAAGCAGAACATAAAGAATATCAGCATACCAAGAGGAATTCATAAAATGATCTTCAACAATGGGTGTTGAGATTTCCTCTTGATCATCTAAAGCATTAATCATATAAATATCAAGAACTTCACAATTTGATTCAGCCATTAATCTAGCTAGACCTTGACCTTTGATGAGTTTAGTGGGTTTTATCTCTAAATCATATTCAAGAATAATAGCGATCCACTTACCTCTCTTACCATCTGGGTCCTGTGTTAGAATGTCTTTAACAACCGAGTTTGGGACAAAGGCAATGATGTGTGAGTGAAGTATGTACACTCTGAAGTCTTTCAAAGCTTTAACCAAAGAAAAAGCTTGCTTCTCCATAATGTTGTACTTCAAAGGGGCATCCCTCAATGCCTTGCTAAAGAATGCAATAGGCTGCTCTTGTCCTTGTGGGTTTTTCTGTAAAAGGACAGCAGCTATGGTATGTTCTGATGCAAATGAGAAAATATAAAAATCTTTTGAAAAATCAGGACTTATCAGAACTGGTGTTTTGGTCAACTCTTGTTTCACCAGTTCAAAGGACTTCTTTGCCTCCAAGGTCCATTTTACCCCTTGCTCCTTTTTTAGCATGTTTGTGATATTCCTAAGGAGCTCAGCTAAATTAGGGATGAACCTTCTCAAAAATTTGATCTTTCCAATGAAATATTGCAACTCCTTGATGTTTCGAGGATGAGAGATTTGTAATATGGCCTCAATCCTCTTTGGATCTATCTTTATACCCTCTTCTGAAATAATGTGTCCCAGAATTTTACCTTCTTGGAGCCCAAATAGTGTCTTCTTAGGGTTTAAAGATATTCCAAACCTTTTGCACTTCTCGAAAATTTTTCTCAAATGTTCTAAGTGTTCTTCATCTGTTTTTTAAAACACAGTGACATCATCAAGATAGATAATGATGAAGAAGCCCAGTTCTTCTGAGAATGCTATGTCCATGGCTCTTTGAAAGGTTGCTCCAACATTCATTAGACCAAAGGGCATTTTCACATACATGAAAGTGCCCCATGGTGTAGTAAAGGTTGTCTTTAATTGATCAGCAGGGTAAACCAAGATCTGATTGTACCCTGAATAGCCATCCAGCAAAGAAATTCTTCTAGACCCTACCACCCTTTGTAAAATATGATCCATCTTAGGTAGAGGGTAGTTGTCCTTTAATGAAGCTTTGTTTAAGTCTCTAAAGTCTATACAAAGCCTGATCTCTCCAGTTTTCTTCCTAACAGACACCAAATTAGATACCCATTCAGAATATCTAATAGGGACAATAATACAAGCTTCATACATCTTTTTAATCTCCTTCTCAACCAAAGGTAACTGAACAGGGTTTATTCTGCGCAGTTTCTGTTTGAATGGTTTTTGGTTTTCTTTAAGGGGAATTTTGTGCTGTATTATTTCAGTGTCATAGGATTTAAGATCTTCGTAACTCCACGCAAAAACATCAGAAAACTCTTTAAACAGCTCAATGTATTTGAGTTTAATGTGAGCTGGTAAATTATTAGAAAGTTTAATCATTTTCGGTTTTTCCTCACTGCCTATATTGCACTCCTCCACTTCAGTCTCTACATGTTCCAATTTTGGCTTTTGGGCCACATCATAAAAATAAAAAAACTCCTCTAAAGGTGCCAGACCTCTAGGCAAACTTTCATCTCTAGAGTACAGAGTCTCCAACTCCTCTGTTTCGTCTGTAAGTTTGCTAGTCAGTAGGTTAATATTGACAGGCTCAGGAGATGGTTCTTCTTCACCAAGAAAGTTTTCTTCATTGCAGTCTGTATCATAGTCTGAGCCCGAACTGTTTGGTTCGAATTCATTTCTGAATTGCATGAAGTCTTCTATTTGTTTGTCATTGTCAAACACCTGCCAATACTTTTTATTATCTGGAACTTCTGGTCTAAACTTTATCTCATTTGTGCAATTTTTGGTTTCAAATGGCGTTAAGCATGTCCTAGCTGCAAAGGCTAAATTGTGGGCTGCAATGCTTCTTTTCCTTGGGATGAAAATTACTCTGTACTCCTCGAATGTTTTTAAAAGATCCATGACATCATTCTGATAGGCTCTAAGTCTGGGATGATTTTCGTTATACTCCCCATTGACTTGCCTAATGATTAACTCGGAATCCCCATGCACATTGATTCTTCCAGCTCCCAAATTATTCAATAGATGTAAGCCTAAGAGAAGGGATTCATATTCTGCTATGTTAATGGGAAACACTGAAAGTTCAATTTGCATGAAATGCATTCTGTGTGGTTGTTTTCAGTGTTAGTAATCCAGACACCTACACCAGCGTTAGTTCTGGTGCATGACCCATCAAAATACATACTCCAGAGAGGAACTTTTTCGGTTTCATCTTGGCTACTGTCCTTTTCAACTAACGCGCTTTCTGATTGTTGTTGAATGTCTGCACTCAGTTGTAGATGTTTTGATTCCCCCTGATTTTCAGTTACTCGAGGGATACTTTCTTGACTCTCAATGTTTAGAAACAAAGGACACATGACCTGTAGTTCAAGACCTACCTTTGGTTTGCTGTCGTTTAAAGGTTCAACAAACTGTTTTGACAGTTCAGTGGTATTTACCTCCTCCTCTCTATCGACCGTTAATTCTGTTAAAGTGACTTGTTCTCTGAGTGTTTCATCATTAAACATAATAAAAGAATCAAGGCCTGTATTGACATAATATATAGGAGAGTTTTGTGGTCTGTCTTGGCTTTTGACTGTGTACTGCATATGGTACTCCCTGTAAAGTCTTCTAGTTTGATTGAAAACAGGGATAGTCGCATAGGTCATGTCCATTTTCATAGTCCCCTGTAACTTAGCCCCCCAAGATCTTGATAAAAGCATTCCATATTTTGGGGGCACATCAGCCACAACAATATCCATGACTAATCATTTGGCTGGAATTTGGGCTAAGTTAACACATAGGTCTTTGATCAATCCTAAACATTTTACTTTGCTTGAGTCAAAAGAGTAAAGGTATTTATAAGGTCTGGTGATCTCTAGACCCAGGCTCTCCATTACAGCTTTAGGCATTAGATTATGAGAATCCCCTGAGTCATGCATAGCGTTATGCAAAATTTTGTCATGAACATTAAAACTTACATAAAAGGGAGGAACAGGTCCCTCTTGATATCTTTCTTCAATCTTTGGACCAAAAATAAGCTCTGGTTGGTCATTGTTGAGATTGAATGTGTCATTATTGTCTTCTAAATTTAAAGCCTTCAAAATTTGGGTCTTATATACATGTTGGGAAGCTAACTCAGTCAATGGAACAGAGATTTTGATCTTAGAAATTTCATGTTCCAAGTTGAAAGGAATTTGACTCTTTAAAGCACTAGTCTCGGCCTTATTAGCTATCATTTTATCAGCAATGTCAGCTTGCTGATTTGTTCTATTCATACTTGAAAAAATTGTTTTAACAGGAGTACTAGCTGATGCGTTAGTACTACTAATGTCTGCACTCTTTTTTTCATTTTCTTGGGTGCTTTTTCCTTTACCTTTATCAGAATTTTCAGCCACTGTTTTATCCTTTTGTTTGACAACTTTAGGCTTGGTTGCAGTGCTATTCTGTGAGGATTTGTTAGAGGTTTTGTTGTTGGGGGTTTGTTGACTAGATTTACTTCTAAGGTCATATTCTCTTCGAGGTTCTACGATGGCATTTTCCATGTTTTGATAATAATTTTCATTATCGTCTCTTTTGTCATCATAAGGTGTGTAAAGGCCTTGTTTTTTTATCATAATGAACCTCAAAGTCATCATCATCTACCCCAAACAGGTTGATATCATCTTCCTCTGTTATTTGATCAGTTTCCTCAACCTCACTTACATAGTTTTGATGAAAGGGAGGAGTGATCTGTTGATCCTCTTCCCTGGGTCTGTTTGGAGGTTGGTTCCTTCTAGAATTTTGATTCTGTTTTTGGTTTCTGTTTTGAGAAGCACTTTGGTTATGACTTTCTTATGCTCTCTTAATTATGCTCATCTCTTTCATCATTTCTTCCAACATTTTTTCCATCTTTGAGCTAGAAGTAGATGGTGTAGATTCCTCTCTAAAAGAGACTCTCTTCTCATTTTTCATCCTTGCTCTCTTCTCCATTAAGTTGAATTCCACAGAAAGAGCACCTATTTTCATATCTTCAAGAGTTGCAAAGTCTCTCTCTCTTAGCTGATAGGTCATGTCAGAATCAAATACTTCAGGAAAATTGTTTAAAGTTGAGCCTTGTGGAGGTTTTAGTTCCGGGGAAAGTGCATTATACACACTATTGAATCTAGTGCAATAAGCTTGCACACTTTCCCCAAGGTTTCTATGGAGGTTCTTGTAATCAGAAAGGACTTGGAGAGGATTTTTCTTCACTTCCCATTTGTTTAAGAACGTTTGATGGAAGCCTTGGAGATCATTAATACTATGGGGGGCTAAGCCTTTAAACCATTTTCTTACTTCTCCTCCCTAGCTCTGAGAAAATAATCTAAGCTTGACAGAATCATCATCACTTTCATTTATTTCAAAGTAGTCATTCATCTTATCCACATGTTTTGATGCATTTGTAGCATTTTTGGCATCATATAATGGAATTTTGGACTAATAGTCCTATGGAAGATTGACTAATGGTACAGGAAGGACTAGGGGAGCATACCATGCAGCCATGGCAGGAGGTGGAGGTGGATTTACAAAAGAGACAATGGGCTGAAGTGGAGTGGTTTGAACAGTGGATGTAGGGCGAGAAGAAGTGGATGGACCAGGAATAGACTGCTAAGATGATCTTGGATGAGAGACACCTAATTTGTGAAGGAAATGTAAATCAGGAGGTGTTGTTTCCCTGCTACCAAGAGGTTTACTTGTTTTAGGAGACGATAGTGAAGACTCGGAATCTAACTGGTTTAAATCACCAAGAGACCTAGTTCTAAATGGATTTACTAAGTCAACTTGAGATTGTTGTAGAGCTGAAAGATTTTTGGGAACTGAACTAGCTCTCAAGGGTGACCTGAAAACAGTTGACAATTTAATCTCAGGAGACTTCCTATGGATACCTTCTGGGTTATCAACTACTTCAGGTGGGTTTGGGTCTGAATAGGCTCTAGTGTGAATCTTTCTGGGAGCCACTATGTTGTGTTATTAGACCCAAATAAACAAAAAAATGTTCAACCAGGTATGACAGTCCTTGAGAGGTTAACTAATCTTCTTACACAAATCTTAATACTACAGTCCTCTAACTGAGTTTGAATGATGTTATAAGGATGAGGGTTCTTCCCAGTGGAGTCTTAAGGTCTGCTAAGGATTTGTGGAGTCGCCAAGTGGAATTTTTTAGCTCCTAAGGAGGTAAAAGGTTTTATGGTCCACCACCATGTTTATTGGATACCAATCTGAAATATTTTTGGTTTTTTTCTGAGTTATTTTTCGGTTGTGTGGTTTTTAAGAATATCCTAACTTTTTTTCAAAACTTAGCTATGGTTATGAGACAAAGACAGACTACTCTTATGGCTAAGCTAGCTAATTTTTTAAGGTTAGATAAAGGCTTGAGAGAAACCTAGGGTTTTACCTAGTTTGTCACTGATTCAAACAAGTTTCATCATGATTACCGTTTCGAGGTAGTGCTTGAAAAGGCTTCTTTTAACTCTCAAATATTTGTATGAAATTTTTAAGGGGGAAGGTCTGCGAAACCAGAGATTCTAGGTTCGATCCCTAGCGGAGTCGCCAGAAATCTTAGGTCCCTATAATTCTAGTAGATTGGTGAGACTAAAACTGTAGAAACAACATCGTTTCAACCAACTTTGGGATTCTAGGATCTAGCCCTCTTGAATCCGGAGAGGGATCTCTCCAATAAGTGAAAAGATGGATTTGGCTTTGAAGTTTGGGGTTATAATATTAGGCTAGTTATGAAGGCCGAGGGTTTTGTTTGTTTTTTGGATGGTTGAGCATGATTTTAGTTTAAGGCGGAAATTCCTAAGTGCAAAGAGTTTCAAAGGTGAGAAGTTGCAAGCAATCAGAGTGAGCTTCGGCCAAAAGGTAGATAATTTCAGGTTTTAGTCCATTGGGCTATGGATTCATAATAGGGTTTAACTAGAACAGCAAGAGGCAAGAGTGGTCCATGGGGCAAGTCATCTATGTCTAAGGATCTCTTTGAAGATTGATTTATGGAATGAAATGATACAATAAGAAGGAGAAATAAATAGATGCAGAAACAAGAGTAGCCCAGGATCTGGTAAGTACTTTGAAACTAGCAAGCCTTTGACATGGACTCAAGAAAAACATAAAAGTAAACTAGGATCTGGTAAGTACTTTGAAACTAGCTAGCCTTTGATACACTTTCAATAGAAAACATCTCAAAACAAAGGGAAACTTGAAGGCAACCTTTGGAGTAGAAACTAGCAAGTCGGGCTCACCACAAATCCTCTCCTAGCTCTTCTTTACTTGGTTACTTTCAAGACAAATACAAAGATAAAAACAGAATGGCCTAAGATCTCGTAAGTACTTTGAAACTAGCCAGCTTTGACACATTCCAAGGGAAACAATCAGACAGTTTGTGGGATCACACTAGGACCAGGGCTCACCATATCTTCCTTAGTTCATCTTCACTAAACATATACTGAAAGTAACATCTAAGAATAACATTCAGCTAAGACAATAAGACGAGGGAATGCCAGCATTCCTATGCTTGAACTGAATTAAATCATTCCTAAATAACATAGATTGGAAGAAAACATGTAGATAAAGATTTTTAGTCAGAGAAGGCTACTGACATACAGCGGGTCCTAACCCTATACATGTTATTCTTTATAATATAAAATGAAGCATAGTCAAAACAGAAATAAAATAACAAGTTACAATGAGAAAAACATCACCGTCAACATAGACCAAGATCCCATAAATCAGCTTGTATTGATGCTCCAAACCAGTTACAGCTTTAAGTCCAGTGCTTTAGGTTAGCAACCATCTACACATCTCAGCCTAACCTATCTATCACCAGCAGAGCTCCAAGAGCCAGTGAATACTATGTACAATCAGAAGTTTAAGCTCAAGTGTATATCAAAGTTCTACAACCAACAGTTTCTCATCTTCTGAAGAAGTATATATAGAAGGATGAGGAGGTGAGATCTGATAAAAGATATCAATTACAATTAAAACAAACTTAATGACTTATTGGCCTTTGAGGGGCTCAAGGAAGAAATTTACATGGGTGTACTCTTTATTAAATGTTTTTTACATAAAGATTAAGCTCTGTGGGAGCTTTTGTTGACATTTGAGGCTCTATGTGATGTCGGGGTTACTTTGCAGATATTATTTGCATTAATATTCCCTGTAGAAGTAACTCTCTAGCTGCGCTGAGGTGAAAAAATCTTCATTTGATCAATAACTTCGGCCTCTGATTGAGTACTTTGAGGAACATGTGGCACTGTGGTAGATGAGAGGAATCAATTTGCCTTAGATTGTGGCAGTGGAGGTATTCCTGCTTGATAAAACACTTTAGGCTTTCTATAAACTATGTTTTACGTGGGGATTAGGCTTTTGATAAGCATCTTAGATGTAATCCCCACGAATCTGTCCTTCAATCCTCTGTTCTGATACATTTTGGTCTTCGGCACTGATACCCTTTGACTGTGTTAAATCCATGGTTTTCTTGCTGATATGCAGGGTTGTGCAGAGATGAAACGACATCGATGCCTCATAAAACACCGATGATACATGAGATTGAAAACCCCTGCGAATGATTTCCCAGATGAATCGAAGGCAAGAGGATCATCACCCTCAGCCTGCGAATTTTCCTCAGTATGGCGGAAAAACATTAAACCTTGCAAAATGCAAACAAAAGTTATAAAATCATGCGTGCATAGTTTGACTTCTTCAGAGGATGTGTGGAAGGAGCATGGTCGTTGGATGGCATCATCCAACGGTCAAGATTGATCGGGAGAGATCATGGAATGGGCAGAGGAAGATTGAATCTGAGCCATCGATCGCGCAAAGATCGATGATCGGGAGCAGAAGTTGAAATTCAAACGGAGAAATTAGGAGATGAATTGTGGGCCGTCGATCTGCAGATTAGATCGAAGGTGGAGATGTCGTTTCCAATGTGCGATATCCCGGCTTATCGTGTGTGTATCTTGGTTAACCGTCGGACATCTTCGGCAAGCGATCTCCGTCGGATGAGCGGGTTCGGATCCGACGGCTGTGGTCAATATCGCTGGGCATCCTCGTCCGAAATTTAATGCGCGATGGATGGTAGTTTTCAGAACAGTGCTCGGGACGCGTGTCAGCCAGCATATGGAATCGCTGCCGATTGGGAAAAAACCCGCCCTTGCCCAAAGGCGGTGCGATAGATACCACGCGGTTTTGCAATCGGTTAATGGATGGCGGGGACCACCGGGCTTGATTGATTCTGCACCGTCGGATCTGCAGATCAGATTGACGGTGGAGATTGCTCGGATTTCAGACCGGCAGAAAACCTTAGAGAAATAATAAAAACCAAAGTTTTGATAAATAACTTAAAATTTTAATATTTTGTGGGCGGAAAACGTAAAAAATAGGGTTAGGCACCCAATTGCAGGGTCGTTGGGCGCATGGAGAATGATATTACCATGGGGTTAAAAGGGAAGGGGCTGATCGCATATCTGAACTTCGGGCCCGGGCTTTTCAATCAACCCATTGTATTTTCTGCGATTGCGATTGCACGATCAGTCTTTCAATCTACCCATTTTATATTCAACACGTGGTTAGGGTTTTTTTAGTTTAAACTTTGGATAAATGGGTTTTTAACATTTACAAAGGAAAGAAGATATTGGGCATGGATCATTCAATGGTTTTTAGCGTGGAAGGCGGGCCCATAGAATATATAAAATAGCGATGTGATCGGGTTTTCAATATAAGGTTGATCGCATCGCAAGTTTAATCACATCGCAAAACCTTGTGCACTCTGAGTTTGTGTGATGCGATAAGCGCCACCAGAGTTAGCGCTTGGTCCCAGGGTGTGGGCATGTGATCGGAAGTAGTTAGAAACTTTAGCCCAAGGGGACTTAAGCCTAATACATTAAAAAAATGATTTTCATGGAATTTTTCAAGGTTTTCAATGGAGTTGGGGGGTTTTGGTAAGGTTAAAGGGTGAGTCTTTAACTTTGTAAAGTGATTTTCATGAAGGGAGGAAGAGGAATCATGAAAACAAAGAAGTTTTTATGGAAGAAAAAGGGGAGAAAATGAAGGTTAGCTTTGGAAGAGGGGGAAGGGAAAAAGGGTCCTTACAGTAGTAATCTGACTTGGAAATCAGTAGGATTTCTGAGCGTAAGATGGGAATATGAGTGAAGTTTTGGACAGAGAAAAGACAGGAGGCCTTCAAGAGTCTTCAAGAGCCAACAGGTTTTAGTAAAGAAATTTGTTCCTTGAAGGCTCAAATAGTCTTAGCCACCTTTTGGTATAACAAATATTTATAGGTGGCTAACAGCTTCTATCAAACCTGAGATTCATTATGTGTTCTCATATGTAATTGTTTTTATCTATCTATTTGATGCTTACTAAGTTAAATTTATGTGTAATCACTTGGAATTCATGTGTAATCATGCTCCAAATTCATGTATGCATATGGTTTACTGTTCGAGTTGTGGTTTTGAATGAGAATAGGCACATGCCTTAGCTTCCATGATTGGATGTTTTTTATGTAATTGAGTTTCCTTTGACTCCATGCCAAATGGTAGCTACTTATTCAAATCCTTCACCTGCATAAAAAACATTCAAAATACATTCAGAGTTAGCCATCTTTGTTTCCAAACATTTTTTATTGAATATTATCATGCATTACCTTGAGAGAGCCCTCTCAGGTTGGTAAGGCTAAGTTTCAACTAAAAGTGGTTTGAAATAGTTACTCTAAGTTGACTTTTGAAGCAACCCATCAACCTCAATTTTGTGATAACACAACCCAAAAAAAAAATACTAATTACAATCACCGAGTAGTACTCCATTTTAATCGACATTTCATCCATCAACCATTGCTTAATTCAATATAAGACATTACTCATTTTATAATGTAAGATAAATGATGAAATTTTTCATTTTCATACTTGAATTATAGTAATGAGACATTCTCATTTTAAGACTTTACAGAGTAGTGTAATCTTTAAAATTTTTGTATTAAGGAGGTAAATTTTATCTATTAACCTTTCCCTAACTCAATACGAGGTATTTATCCTTTTCTAATGTAGTATAAATGATGAAAAAATTCATTTTCCACATTAAAATTCAAACAATAAAGTTTTTTCTGCAAAAACGAAATATCAAAATATTTTACAGCAATAGATTTTCCAATGTCAATTTTATATGTAAAGAAAAAATAAAAAATAAAGATGGAAAATAAATGAAAGGTTTTTATAAAACTTTGCATATATATAACAAAGAAAAAAGAAAGAGGGAAAACAAATGAAGGTTTTTGTATAAGACTTTATATATATATATATATATATATATATATATATATAACACTCAAGTGTATGTTATGTTTCTAAAGGTAAGAGTAAGTGTTCTTTGGTTAAAATGTATCTTGATACTTTCAAAAATGGGAAAGAAAAATGGTGAAAAGTTATTTTAATTTATTTTAATTAGGTTTAAGTCAAATGGTTCCAACTTATAGAAGAAAGCTTATTGCTGAGACACAATTTTTAGAATTGGGATCTAAAAATTTGTAAAGCCATTTTGAGGCATTCACTACAAGGAAACGACCCTATAGCAGATTTTTTTGAGGAACCCCTTATAAAAATAGCCTAGATATCTGTTTGTCACAGAGGTCTCTAGAGGAGGTTGGCGGGTGGAGGTTTTTACAGATGTTTTTTTTGCAGTGCATTTCTCATCATAAACTGCACCAGTGCATTTTACACAAAACGCACCTGTGCATACTAAAAATTGGCACAACGAGACGCTGTGCTCTCCATACAAACCCTCCTGGTGCGTCTAAGTACTCTAGATCACCTGATATCTACGTATAAACAAGATCGATGCCTCTCTATAATATAGCAAACTGTAACGACGTGCGGTGCACCATTAATAATACCGCCCGTTGCGTCTCAACATATCGCACACTGGAAAAGGGTTAAATAAAAAAAAATTATCGACCGTAAGAACTTCATTTTTACTTCTTCATTGCTCTAGACCTCTCAAGCACTGGTGTGAGTTTTTATTGTGTGAGGCACTCTGTCATCGATGCTCCCATTGCATGCATTTCTGTCATCCCTTGCCCATTGTATGGAGTTTGGATTTTGGAAAACAGTGGGCAAATTTGGTTTCTTCAATTCCTTAGCAAGTATGCCTCCTCGAAGCGCAAATGTATAGGTAATATACTTGTTTCCAAATAACTAAATGTTTTAGCAGATTAAATTTTGAAATTAACTTAAAATTAACCGTTAAAAAAAATAAAATTATGTGTTGTGTGCTCGAGCCATTCGGCTCGCACCGTTTGTGGTGCTTCCTATAAATTTATATGCTGCACCACGAACGGTGTTGACGGAAACCGAACTGGGTTCCTGTGTGATATCGAAAAAAATTACACCGTAATGAATTTAAAAAACAACAAGCCATTGAGGTTGTTTAAACGACCGTACTGTTGACTATGTAATAGTGTCAAGAGGGTAGTGCGTTGGCCAAACTAACTACCCCGAGGCGGATAGTTAGGTCAGCATACCTCCCGCCTGACAGCATTACATAGTCAATGGTGTGGTCGTTTACATGACCACATCATTTACCAAGTACTAATTTTAGGCAGTGCGTTGACCAAACTATCTGCCCCAGGGCAGATAGTTAGGTCAGCGCACCGCCCACCTGACAACATTACATAGTCAATGGTGTGCTCGCTTAAATGACCGCACCATTGGCCATGTACTATTGTTGGGTGGTGCGTTGACCAAACTATCTTCCCCAAGGTGGAAATTTTCGTCAATGCATAGTAGAAAAATATTCCCCTCTTTGACGGTGCGCGATAAAAAAGTACGGACCTGTACTGGTGCGTGACTATTTTTTTTGGCGCACCCACTATTTTTTTTTAATTATATATATATATATATATATATATATATATATATATATATATATATATATATATATATATATATATATATATATATATATATATATATGTATCATTTAATAAAAATTGTATTTAATATGTTATTTAATATGATAAAAAAGTACGGACCTGTACTGGTGCGTGACTATTTTTTTGGGCGCACCCACTATTTTTTTTAATTATATATATATATATATATATATATATATATATATATATCATTTAATAAAAATTGTATTTAATATGTTAATCATTCAACGACGTCAACTGAGAGAACAAAGGGAACAACAAGAATATATGGAGGACCGTTATAACGTGATTCAGCTGCGGGAGGCATGAGAGCGGGGATGAATTTTGTACCCTCGCCCTATTATGGGAGCCACATAGTTCTTCCTAAGGGAGGTAGGCCTCCTCAAGTTCTACGAGGAGGGTACATCCCTGAAGGGCCATAGTGGTTTATTGGGACAACTGATCTAGAGGTGGGATGCCCACTGACAGGCTTTCTAGGTCGGTCCTGGCTAGTGGTTCGAGCCCATTGAGGAGGACATATATTTTATTACCGGCCTATCTAGGAGAGGAAATGATTTTCCTAGATGTCCCCGTTGGCTATGCAACAGGGAGTCAGTTGGCGCACTCCCAAAGATACATTAGGGACGATATAGTTTCTCCTGCAGATTTGCAAGTGTCTGGTGCTCAGTTACGTATTTCTTCGTTTGGTGCAGAGGAGGTGAGGTGCCTCTCACTACTGTTGGTGACCATTGTACACTATATCAATGACGATCAACACATTAGTTTCCTACTTTTATTATATTTTTATTATTTATTCAAGGCTCCATTACTTGTGAGATGGTCTGCGATTTTTTTGCGACAATTTTGTACAACATTAGATAAATTTCGTTCTCAGGCACGTGGGAGGTTGACCTTGCCTTTTTCTTTAGATTTAATTTTTTACTTTTTGAGAGGTTTCCAAAGACGAGGCTTACTTTTGTTTGGCAGCCTCGTAGGCCGATGCTACATGTACGGATGTAGATGTGGGGCCAAATGATGCCCAAGAGGGGTCAGTGTGACTTTCCCACCAAGATATCTACTGATGCACTGGAGTTTCTAGCCAGTGTTGATGATCACTCGTTCGTTTTGATGCCATGTCCGCACGCCAATTTGGATTGGCAAGGGTGTACCAACATCCTCTTCACACAGGATGAGCCATCGAATGCGAGAGGTAATATTGGTGTTTTCTTTAAATTAATATAGTTTCATTTTATTGTCTTAATTAATTAATTAAAATTATCAAATTTATTCTAACATGTTCTTTAACTTGTTTTATTAAATTGTTTAATGAAATTGTCTAATTATTGTTGTGTACTATATATTTTGTAGATATTGGGACATTTTTTGGGGACATGATTCCAACCCCACCGAATGATCTAGGTATATATGTTGACGAGGAGATGGCGGAGGTGAAGGATTAGGGTGACAGACCTGATCCTCGGGTGCAGATACCCGTGGGGGTGTGGCATAGGCCGGACACCAGATTAAGGATGGAGTTGGGCGACTAAATGTGCAACTTATAGTTGATGAGGGAGTCCGCCCTGCTACAATCAAAGAGATTCAGGCTGATCGTAGAGTCACATAGATCCGGAGAGACATGCCTCGCATTATGATGACCCTCATGTGGCGTATCATTAGAGCTTCCAGAGTACTGGTGCGGGCTAGGAGGGATAGGCGTTGTGGATATGCATGACAAAGTAGCTCATATGATGATCATGATCATGAGGGGAGTGATCACCATTCTAGTACTCCACCTCCTCCTTCTTCACCTTGCTCCGGAGATCATGAGCAGCCAACATCTAGTCCTAATCAACAGGCATCTTCTGAGCAGTCTGCACCATCTCAGAAGACACCTAGTCCTACGCAGGCATGATCATTGATTGAGTAGACACCCGATCCTGAGTGTTATCACCCAAAAATTCTCAAAATATCATTTTGTCAACTCTGTTTTTGGTCATGATTTCATGTAGTTCTAAAAGTCATTTTAAGTCTTGGCAAAGGGTAGGTCATAGTTCTATAAGTTTTAAAGGTCATATTTCAAGTTCAAATAAAGTCTTTTAGGTCCATTCCATGATCAAAGATCCATAATTTCCATTTGTGAGTCATTTCCTAAAGCTTCATGTCAAAACTTGTCAAATTAGCCAAGAAACCTTACTTTCGTAGTGCATCTAGTTCAAAAAATCTGATTTGCACTACGAAACTGCTGAAAGTCATGAAGAAAAAAATTTGTTTTCTGGTTTTAGTAGTCAACTTCCAAGGGGGTTTCTGGGCAACGGAAAATGAATTTTTGAAACTTGAAAGAGATATTTCTTCCTAACATACCTAACTAAAAAAACCTCTCTCTATTTCTTCAGATTCATTATGAAGTGGGAGAAATTGATAATGTAACTTGCTATGAAACTGATGTTGCAAAATGTCCTGTACATGATTGTTTAGCAGTCAACTTCAAGATAATTGTCTGGCCACATGAAAACGCATTTTTGAATTATGAACTAGGTTTGTCTTCATCCCATCCCCATATACAATAACCTTTCTCACTTTTCTTACAAGTGTTATCAGTTGGGAGAGACAAGGATTTCTTTGAAGCCCTATTTTCAGAAAACAGAGTTTTCCTGTTTTACACATGTTTTTCAAAGATAGTTTCTGGACAGTAGGAGAGGTATTTAAAAACAATAAGAGAGGTTTTTACTCAATATAGAATGGAATACAAAAACCGCCTTCATTTTCTCAAAATATAGCATGGATGAAGAGATATAGGCCCTGTCCAAAGACCTAATTTTTAGAAAAAAAAACAGGAATAATTTGCGAATGGAAAGCTTTTTCACCCTTTCCTTATCAATTTTTGAAGGGAATTTTTATGTGTTTTGACTTGAAACATCTAGGAAAGAAATTTCAAGTGAAGATGAAAACCATCCTAAAGGAAAGAATCCAAAACATTGAAAGAAAATGAGTTAAAACGCTGCGCTACAAAAAGCACTATGAAACTGTGTTGCTTTCATAGCGCAGGTCTGTTTTCAATATTTTTCATAATTCAAATTTAAATCTTGTATAGCTAGCACAAGGAGATGATTTAAGGCATAATTTTTATTATTTTACGGTAAATTGCATCCAAAAATGATTCATAAATGGTCAGGATGTACTAAGGAGTTAAAGGAATCAAAGACCTAAAATCAGGGAGCCAGTTTCCTAGGTTTCAGGAGAACAACGTCATCAGCTTCATGGTCACAACAAGTTGAAGGTCATCATCAAAATTAGACCTCATGGAAATGAAAGAGACATGTGATGTAATTAATGTTTAGATAAGGTTGTTAGGAGTTGAGTCAAATAGTTTTAGTCTTATTTGAAATAGGATTGCTCATTAGGTTTGCAACTGTCATTTGTAATAAAGACCATGTTTATGGTTGGAAAAGGTGTCAAACAATAGGATTTAGAGGTGTCTAGTGGAGGATAATATTATCCTATATTGTAAATCATCTATAAAAGTGAAGAGGTCGAAATGCTAAGGGTTTTTCAGCTTAATGCAGAGTTCTGTTTAGACAACTCAAGATTCATGTGGAGTTATTGTGTATTATTGTTCTAATGGCAGTCTTCAATATTTCTATTTGCAGTGGTGTTTGTTTATGATACTTAGAATTCATCCATGATGTTCAGTGTCTTGATAATGAACAGGAGCCTGAATATTACTCATTCCCAAAATTTGGAAGCTGAATTTCTGAAGGTAGTAGGAGCTCAAGAAGCTTTTCGAGGCTGCATCTACCTTGGTGACTCCACACATCAAATAATCAATTGGAAGGTGACTCCACTACTTGAAGATCGGTAGCTTGATGAAATTTCAGAATGAGTTCCATTGCAAGAATAAATTCCAGGTATGCCCCTATGAATCAGTCTCATATCCCTGGTTTTCCAAATCCTATGCCAAAGGTTGAATGGTTAGACGATCTTACAATATTTAAAGATGAGAATAAAGACAATGTTACTCTTGATTTGGTTAGTTCCATATGCATGTACACAATCTTAAGGTTCAGTTCCCTGAATATTGTCTCATGAAGATGTTTATGTCCCCCTTAGAAGGAAAAGCATGGTCTTGGTATGAAAGCTTGCCAAATGGTTCATTATATTATCTTGCTGATTTCCATGTTGCATTTTATGAGACGTATAAAGAGTGTCATCCCTCCTTATTTTTGGTTAAATATTGTTGCAAACTCTCTATGAGTTTTATTGAATATTTGGAGAATTGTTATGAAGATGATGAGTTCATGGATGAGGAAATTTTAGAAGCCCTTCATGACAACACCTTTCATCAACAAGAATAACACCAAGAAGAAAGGATAACATCTCCCTTGGATGAAAATGAAACCCAACAAGAGTTTACTTATGAAAATCGTGTTACATCCTCTGAGTTTGATGTAAATTTGCAGCATACTTGATAATATTTTGATCATCAGGAGTGTGAGAATCATTGCAAACAACAAGAGGAAATTCTAGGAGATAGTTTCTATAACCCATAGGGTGAGGAAAGGGTTGATTTTTTATGTCATTCCTTGCAGCAGATTACATAAAAAATGATCATATTAATGAGGAAGAATACATTTTTTGTGGAAACCATTTTGAACAGCAGTTGGATAACATACAAAATAAATCTTGTGTGGCTAAGAATCAGTTGTCTGAAGTTACAGAATGTTATGAGGATCATCAAAATGATCATGTCTTCTTTGACCCTATAGCTGAATACATGGAAGAGCTTTGCACTCCAATGTTTCAAGTTCATGTTCATTATGAAGAACAGATACATTCTAAGCTTCCTTGTTCATCAGAGTATCATGGTTATTTTGGGTTCAAGTGCAGTCAAGATCTTCAAATATCAGATAAGACAAATGATTGGCTTCATTGGAAATTTCATGTTGTTTGAGTTAAAATGGAGATTGCAGCTGCTAGGGTAGGTAGGAGTGTGTGAATAAGCTCAAAGATGACTGAGCATTTTTTTTAGTAGGTACAGTTTGGATGCTTCTTTTAGTGACCATCAAGCTTGAGCCTGACGTTAAGGCCATTAGAACTCGAGGAGGAAGCTTCGAAATTCAAATGTTTTTCTGTTTTTTATCAAGAAAATGGATAGCAGCACTAGAACTACTGGTTCTTAGTGTACCACAGGGGCACACTATCCAAAGTGGAGCCACTGTTATCACCCAAAAATTCTCAAAACATCATAGTGTCAACTCTGTTTTTGGTCATGATTTCAAGTAGGTCTAAAAGTCATTTTAAGTCTTGGTAAAGGGTAGGTCATAGTTTTATAAGTTTTAAAAGTCATTTTTCAAGTTCAAATAAAGTCTTTTAGGTCCATTCCATGATCAAAGATCCATAATTTCCATTTGTGAGTCATTTCCTAAAGCTTCATGTCAAAACTTGTCAAATTAGCCAAGAAAACTTACTTTCGTAGCACAGCTAGTTCAAAAATGCTAATTTGCGCTACGAAACTGCTGAAAGTCATGAAGAAAAAACTTTTTTGTTTTTGTTTTAGTAGTCAACTTCCAAGGGGGTTTTTGGGAAATTGAAATAGAATTTTTAAACATTGAAAGAGGGTTTTCTTCCTAACATACCTAAAAACAAAAACCTCTCTCCGTTGCTTCAAATTCATTATGAAGTGGGATAAATTGATAACTTAACTTGCGCTACGAAACTGTTGTTACAAAATGTCTTGTACATGACTGTTTAGCAGTCAACTTCAAGATCATTTTTTGCCTACTTGCAAAAGTATCTTATAATTTTGAAATAGGTTTGTCTTCTTCACATCCCCAGCTACAATAACCTCTCTCACATTTCTCACAAGTGTTATCAGTTGGGAGAGAAAAGGATTTTTTTGAAGCCCTATTTTCAGAAAACAAAGATTTCCTGTTTTGTACATGTTTTTCAAAGACAGTTTCTAGACAACAGGAGAGATATTTTAAAAACCCAAGGGAGGTGTTTACTCAAGATAGGATGGCCTACAAAAACCTCCTTCATTTTCTCAAAATACAGCATAGATGAAGAGATATAGGCTCTGTCCCAAGACCTAATTTTCAGAAGAAAACAAATAGGAATAATTTGCAAATGGAAAGCTTTTTTGCCCTTTCCTTATCCATTTTTTAAGGGAATTTTTGTGTGTTTTTTGAGATTCAACAAGATGATGAGCTTAGTGAAAAGAGTCGCCTTCACTAAGTGGGCCCGTAGGCTATTTTTGGTGCAAGTCTATTTTTAGACTATTTCTATTTTTAGACATGATGATCATATTTCAGAAGTTGCGGGATTCTATTTGTGGATGGTTGATCAAGTTGGAAAAATAGATGAAATTATATTTTTAGAATATTGGGTGAAGTCTATTTATATATTTTCAATCTAAAAATAGATGCATGTCGATTATTATTAGCTATTAATAATAATCAGACTCTAAACAACAACTTATTCTCTTGGAGCACTTCAGTTCAGTGCACAGTTGTGGCACATCAGTTGACAGAAATAATTACACAAATCCTAAGGGTTTACTGGAGCTAATGCATGGAGGACTCAGTTAGAACTCAAGTGGCAGAGTTATGACACAGTTGGAAGAAGTAGTTATGGATTTGTATTCAGTTTAACTAAGTTATACTCAGTTGAGCTAGTTGTATCTAGTCTAATTGATTGATACACTAGTGAGAGTGGAGTGAATTAATTAGTTAATTAATTCACAAATAATAACTCATTAATCAACTGAAAAATATAGCAGTTAACTACAGTGCATGGCATTTTCAGTGGAGACCATTGGATAGATAGGTGAAAGGGCAAGATAGACTATCTGTTGTGACTATAGTGATGCATTGATTGCATCACACACACAAAGTGGAGATGCCAATGAGGATTACGCAGTCAAGGATGGAGTAATTCGAATTCATTCAGAGCCATTCTTCAGCAGAGATTGCGTAGTGGAGGTAGGCTAGCAGCAGGCAGAGATCGGTGCATGGATTTGCAAGATTGGTCTTGATTAGTGTATGATGATTGTACTGTACCGAGAGCTTGTGATAAGCTTTATATTCTTGTATGAGCTTATCATATGATCTCCATGTTACATAATATATAGTTTGGGTTTTCAGCTTCAGGCTTTCCCAGTTAAAAAAAAATTGTGTTATGTGCGATTGAATATTTTTGTTTATGCTTCACATGTGTGTGCAATTAAATTTTCTGCAAAAGATTAACAAGTGGAATAGATTCAGTATCTTGCATAAAGATAAATAGTGTGAGATCAGGTGGATCTAGAACATATGCATGCTTATTGCATATAATTTCTACATGGTATCAGAGCATTGTTGATTGAAGATTGCAATTGTGAAGTGACTTTGTGCTGGTGGACAATTCGAATTTGCTACAGAAGATTCTTGGTGCAGAAATCGAGTATACATTGAAATGTCTTTCAACGAGTTGAGATTGGAGTATGCCCTTGATGGGAGCTCGAATTACATAGCCTGGAAGGATAGGATGGAGGCATTTCTGGAGGATAATGGACTAAAGGATTTCATCGATAGCGATGTTCCTAAACCGATATCTAGCGATGTTGCATTACTTGATGCATGGCAAAAGAAGACAACAAATACGAGAAGGATTCTATTGGAATGTGTGAAGGACCATATTTTTTCCAGAATTCATGGGAAATCCACTCCATTATTAATGTGAAAGGCTTTGACAGACTTGTTCCAAAGAAGAAGTGACTAGAGGAAGTTGGCGCTTAAAGACAAGCTCAGAAAAATAAAAATGGAGAAAGGTGACAGTATTCCAAAATACCTCATGAAGTTTGTCCACTGCAAGGATGAAATGGGAAGTGTGGGGGTTAATGAAGAAGACTTGGTGAGCTTGGCTCTCCTTGGGCTTCTGAAGAGTTGGCATAGCTACGAAGACTCTGTCAATGGACAGGAGAAACTGCCAGGATGGGAGCGACTTTGGTCGGATCTTGTGCAGGAGGAGATAAGGCGGGGTACGAGGGATGGATCTTCATCGAAGAATGAAGATGAAGAGAATTGTGCTTTGGATTCCAAAGAAAGGAAAGGGAAGGGGAAGAAATATTCTTCAAAATCCGGTGCTAAAGGCAAGAAGCAGGATTTGTCCAAAGTGACGTGTTTTCATTGTCACGAACATGGACATTTCACCACTAACTGTCCACAGAAGAAGAAGAATAAGAAGGTTGATGGATCTGTAGCTGGAGAGGCCTTAGCCTCGCAATTTGAGGTGGATTTTTCCTTGATCGCATGCTTGGTTTCAAGTTTTATGAGACTGGTGTGGTATCTTGAGAGTGGTGTGTCTTTCCATATGACGAGAGACAAAGAGTTGTTTAGTGACTTGGAGGAGAAGGACCTCCAGATGCACATAGAGATGGGCGATGATGGTCAGTACAGTGCGACTGGCATTGGGACCATTACCTTTGAGAGGGAGTCCAGTAATCCATTCTTGTTGAAGAATGTCATGCATGTTCGAGGTCTGAAGAAGAACTTGGTCTCAGTCGCAATGCTGGAAGACAACGGTTATGATGTTGTTTTCAGTGAGGGAAAAACCTTCCTTCGACATAAAAAAATGGGTAAAACCAAGAAGATAGGGTTTATTTTTAAGTCTCTACAAGCTGGAGGTAGATGGCTACGCTGCAATGGTGGGAAAAGAAGAAGAAGTGGTGAGTCGGGATGAGGGAAAATTAATGCACAGGAGATTGGGCCATCTTCACCATGGCACTCTGAAGATTTTGCAGCAAATTTCTACTGGACTTCCCAAGGGTAATCTTGTGCAGTCATATCAGTGCAAAGGATATACAATGGGTAAGTTTGTGAAGACCACCTTTCATGAGAAGGAGAACCGTGCTTCGGTGATCCTGGAGAGAATTCACATAGACATGTGTGGACCATTCTCAGTTTCTTCAACAGAAAAACACAAGTATTATGTGATATTTTTTGATGACTATTCTCGTAGATTTTGGATCTTCTTCATGCAAAAGAAGAGTGAAATGTTCTCAAAGTTCTGTGAGTTCAAGGCATTGGTGGAGAAGGATTCGGGGAATAAAGTGAAAGCTCTATGGAGCGATAATGGTGGTGAATACATCTTGGGCGAATTCAAAGACTTATGTAGCAAAGAAGGAATTCGAAGAGAACTCATAGCGCCTCATAACCCACAGCATAATGGGGTCACGGAGAGGAAGAATAGAATGATCGTGGGTGCTACACAAGCTATGCTTGAGAGGGATCTAGACTTGCATGTAGTGAAGGAACTGCTTGTTCCGAAAGATGAGCCTCCGGATGTGGATCAGCCACAGGAGGAGATTCATCGAGTGGAGGAGTCCACTAATGGAGTGGAGGAATCCACTCATGCAGAACCAAACATTAGACAAGGCAGAAAGCATACCACAGAAGCTGAGAGACTGAAGCTTGATGCGGCACAGAATGTAGGAGTCCCTAAATCACAGCGCAGAAAGAGACAGTCACCTCACTGATATACTGGATACATGGCTCTTATGAGCAAGTGTATCGTCACAGAACCATCTTCTTTTGAAGAAGCAGTGCAGGAGCCCACATGGGTAGATGCCATGGTGGAGGTGTATGACTCCATTGTTAGAAACAGTGCTTGGGAGATTGTTCCAAGGCCGGTGGGAAAATCAGTTGTAGGATCAAGATGGATCTACAAGGTAAAGCAAGCTACTGATGGGAGTGTTGAGAAGTATAAGGCAAGATTTGTTTCCTGGGGCTTCTCACAAATCGAGGGGATTGACTATGAAGAAACCTTTGCACCTGTCGCACGGTATTCTTCCATACGGACCATCCTTGCTCTCTTAGTGCAGATGGGTTGGCATATTCATCAGATGGATGTGAAGACTGTGTTCCTTAATGGGATCATTGAGGAAGAGGTGTACATTGTGCAGCCTGAAGGATTTGAGATATTCAACAGCGAGTCACATGTGTGCAGGCTCAAAAAAGTGTTGTATGGGCTTAAACAAGCACCCTGTGCTTGGTACACTTGGATCGACAGCTATTTCACTGGACTTGGCTTCACCAAGAGTGAGGCAGATGCAAACCTGTACCAGATTGTGGTTGAGGGTAAGCTTTTAATCATTGTACTTTATGTTGATGATTTAATACTAACAGGTGATGAGCAGTTGATACACTCATGCAAGGCAGATCTTGCAAAGGAGTTTGAGATGAAGGATTTGGGCCTCCTTCATTATTTCCTTGGATTGGAGATATGGCAGCGGGAAGGTGAATTGTTTTTGTCTCAAGGAAAGTATGCCTGAGAGATACTAGAGAAGTTTCACATGCAAGGTTGCAAGCCTATTGACACTCCTCTTCCAGGAAATTGGAAGAAAGAGGATGCTACATTGGCAGAGGTAGTGGATGCCACTGTTTATCTATAGTTGGTGGGTTCGCTCATGTATTTAGTCAATACAAGATTGGACATATGCTATGCGGTGAACCAGCTTTCACAAGCGATGGTTAAGCCTACCAAGCTCTTTTGGAAGGCGGGCAAGGATGTCCTGAGATATCTCAAGGGCACATCTGAGTATGGTTTATGGTACAGACAAACGGATGAAGTGAAGTTGCATGGCTTCATGGATGTAGATTGGGAAGGAAGCCTAACAGACAGAAAGAGCACATCAGGAGGGATTTTCAGTATCGAATCTACGATAGTTTCTTGGTACAGCAGGAAACAAAGATCCGTGGCACTCAGTTCAACGGAAGCAGAATACATGGCAGCAAGTTTAGTTGCATGTGAGACTATCTGGATGAGGAAGATTCTGGTTGGTTTGTTTGGTTCACATTTATATCCCATGGTGATTCATTGTGATAATCAGAGTTGCATTAAACTCTTGGTTAATCCTGTGTTTTATGATAGATCTAAACATATTGATATCCAGTATCATCATATTAGAGATTTTGTGTAGCGGAAGATCATGTTGCTTCAGTACATTCCTATGGACCATCAGGATGCATATATTCTGACGAAGGCGCTCACCAGGAGCAAATTCGAATACCATAGAGGCAGGATCGGGGTGAAGGATAATCCCTATATTGTTGAGAGGGAGTGTTGAGATTCAACAAGATGATGAGCTTAGTGAAAAGAGTCGCCTTCACTAAGTGGGCCCACAGGTTATTTTTGGTGCAAGTCTATTTTTAGACTATGTCTATTTTTAGACATGATGATCATATTTCAGAAGTTGTAGGATTCTATTTGTGGATGGTTGATCAAGTTGGAAAAATATATGAAATTATATTTTTAGAATATTGGGCGAAGTCTATTTATAGATCGTCAATCTAAAAATAGATGCATGTCAATTATTATTAGCTCTTAATAACAATCAGACTCTAAACAACAACTTATTCTCTTGGAGCACTTCAGTTCAGTGCATAGATGTGGCACATCAGCTGACAGAAGGAATTATGCAATTAATAAGGGTTTACTGGAGCTAATGCATGGAGGAATTAGTTAGAACTCAAGTGGAAGAGTTATGACACAGTTGGAAGAAGTAGTTATGGAGTTGTATTCAGTTTTTAACTCAGTTAGACTTAGTTGAGTTAGTTGTATCTAGTCTAACTGATTGATACACTAGTGAGAGTGGAGTGAATTAATTAGTTAATTAATTCACAAATAATAACTCATTAATAAACTGAACAATACAACAGTCAACTACAGTGCATGTCAGTTTCAGTGGAGACCAGTGGAGAGATAGGTGAAAGGGTAGGATAGACTATCTGTTGTGACTATAGTGATGAATTGATTGCATCACACACACAGTGGAGATGCCATTGAGGATTGCATAGTCAAGGATGGATTAATTCGAATTCATTCAGAGCTATTCTTCAGCAGAGATTGAACAGTGGAGGCAGGCTAGCAGGAGGCAGAGATCGGTGCATGGATTTGCAAGATTGGTCTTGATTAGTGTATAACAATTGTACTGTACTGAGAGCTTGTGATAAACTTTGTATGCTTGTATGAGATTGTCATATGATCTCCATGTTACATAATATATAGTTGGGGTTTTCAGCTTCAGGCTTTCCCGGTTAAAAAAAATGTGTTATGTGCGATTGAATATTTGTGTTTATGCTTCACATGTGTGTGTAATTAAATTTTCCACAAAATATTAACAAGTGGAATAGATTCAGTATCGTGCATAAAGTTAAATAGTGTGAGACCAGGTGGATCTAGGACATATGCATGCTTAGTGCATATAATTTCTACAGTTTTTTGACCTGAAACTTCTAGGAAAGAAATGTCAAGTGAAGCTGAAAACCATCCTGAAGGAAAAAATCCAAAAAATTTAAGGAAAATGAGTTAAAATGTTGCGCTATGAAAAGCGCTACGAAACTGTACTGCTTTCGTAGCGAAGGTTTGTTTTCAATATTTTTCATAATTCAAGGTTAAATCTTGTATAGCTGGCACAAGGAGATGATTTAAGACATATGGTTGAGTATTTTATAGCAAATGGAATCTAAACATGGTTCATAAATGGTCAGGATGTACTAAGGAGTTAAAGGAATCAAAGGCCTAAAATCAAGGAGACAGTTTCCTAGGTTTCAGGAGAACAACATCATCATCTCCATGGTCAAAACAAGTTGAAGGTCATCATCAGAATTCGACCTCATGGAAATGAAAGAGACATGTGATGTAATTAATGTTTAGATAAGGTTGTTAGGAGTTAAGTCAAAGATTTTTAGTCCTATTTGAAATAGGACTGCCCATTAGGTTTGCAACTGTCATTTGTAGTAAAGACCATGTTTATGGTTGGAAAAGGTGGAAAAAAATAGGATTTCGAGGTGTCTAGTGGAGGATAAGCTTATCCTATATTTTAAATCATCTATAAAAGTGAAGAGGTCAAAATTATAAGGGTTGGACATTTTTATTGGCGAAGACTATGTTTTGTATGTAAGGGTTTTTCAGCTTAATGCAGAGTTCTGTTTAGACAGCTCAAGATTCATAAGGAGTTCTTGTGTATTATTGTTCTAATGGCATTCTTCAATATTTCTATTTGTAGTGGTGTTTTTTTATGATACTTAGAATTCATCCATGATGCTCTAACTTCCTTCATAAATAAACTAACTGTGTGTTTCACTGTTCCACATGTTTTAATCCTTGACTTGAACTCCAAATGCCTTGACTTCCCTGCTAGATAGACTGTGATGTTTTTGTTGAAGTTATCTTGACTACATGGCCCAATGAATGTTTGCTAAGTTTATTTACAACCAGTTATATCATCTATATGTTTTCCTTATTGAGTTAGTCATCTATCCATTAATCAAAAATCATAAACCCTTGAGAGAGCCCTCTCAGGTTGAGGAGACTAAGCCTTAGCTAAAAGATTGGTCTGTGTTATATTCTTTCCACGACTAGCCCCACGCGTTGTATGTTGCGTCGGGTGCAGCAGGGGGGGTAGTAGCCCCCCTTGTCGGGGTCCGGGGTAGTTCCCCGGCAAAAAAAAAAAATTGGTGTGCGGTCCCACTCATAGGCGGACCCACCCATGTTTTTTGCATGAGTTTGCACATGGTTTTGGGGTACGATGGTTTTCAACCCCTGGTATTTTGTAGATCTGATCAAGGGAACTACGGTTATGTTCTGATCCAGGGTTAATGGATTGGGGTTTATGTATGCTTCAGCATGTATATATATGTGTTGTAACACTAAAAGGAATATAATGAAATATCAAGTTGGTCATCCCGATTTGGGATCCAGGGGAAAATCTCTGTGTTTATCTGTTTTATGTTTTATGCTCTCACTATTGTTTATTTTCTGTTATAAGGTTCGTGTGTAGATAATTTCTGTTCAGGGTTAAAACCTACATTTGGTATCAGAGTTGTTTCAACTTCAAGGGGACGCCTTTGCTACTAAGGGTTTTTTTTTTTGCTCTGGCCTGAGGTAGACCCTATTCAGTGGGAGATCTGTGGGATCGATTCTTGCGATGAAAGAATATGGCGAGCGGCGGGAAGATAGAGATCGAGAAATTTAATGGTCAGAGCTTTGAGTTATGGAAGCTCAATATGGAGGATCTACTGGTGGATAAATATCAGTGGATCGCGGTAGATCCAGCTACTAAACCAAAGGCAATGTCAGATGAAGACTGGAAGAAACTGGATCAGAAGGCTAAGAGCACAATATGGTTGTGTGTCTCAAATTCAGTATTGTTGAATGTATCTGGGGAAGCTACAGCGAAGAATTTGTGGGAAAAACTTGGGACTTTGTACCAATCTAAGTCTCTAGTGAATAAGTTGTTCCTACGGAAAAAGATTTATAACCTGAGGATGAAGGATGGAGACTCGGTGATAGAGCATCTAAACGCCTTCAATACTGTGGTAAGTTAGCTGTCATCTGTTGATATTAAAATCTCAGATGAAGATAAGTGCATCAATTTGTTGTGTTCTCTACCAGAATCATGGAACAGTCTGGTTATTGCAATAGGTAGCAATACAACTACCTTGAATTTTGATGACATTGTCTCAGCCTTGTTGTCGGAGGAAATGAGACGGAGAAATATGGAGGGAAAGAATGGAGATGCCTTATCTATACGAGGAAGGTCCCAAAACAGAAACAAGAATAAGGTTTCGAGTGAGAGATCCAAATCTAGAGGGAGATCTAAATCTCCTAGAAAGTTTGTAAAGGTATGTTGGAAATGTGGAAAGGAAGGGCACTACAAAAAGGAGTGCAGATCTAAAGCTCCTGAGAAAGGAAAGGGATCTGATGATGCTCCTTCTGCAGAGGAAAAAACCACCTCGGATGAAGGTGGGGATGTGTATTTGGCTTCTTATTTAAATACACATGTAGATCATGAGTCATGGTTGATTGACTCAGGTGCATCCTTTCACTTCACTCCCCATAGGGAGTGGTTCTGCGAATATGAGAAATATGATGGTGGTGATGTCTTCCTAGGGGATGATAGGAAGGCTACAATCTTCGGACGTGGAAAGTTCAAGTTGAAGCTGCAAGGTGGAAGGATTAGAACACTTCCTGGTGTTCTGCATATTTTTGCATTGGCCAGAAATCTGATTTTTGTAAGCAAGATGGATGATGCAGGTGTAAAAACAGTGTTCGAGAAAGATGCCTGCAAGATGGTTCAGGGAGCACTGGTATTAATGTGGGGAGTTCAGACTGGAACTATGTACAAGCTACAAGGTAGCACTGTTATTGATGGGTGTAATAGTTTTGTGGTTCCTGAAAGTGGAGTAGAAATCCTAGCTATCTCTGGAGAAAAGACCATGCTATGGCTTCAAAGGCTTGGAAATATTGGAAAGAAGGGCCTTCGGATACTGCATAGAAATGGTATGGTAGAATTTATGTATAATTTCTCTCTGGATTTCGATTTCTGTGAACATTGTGTATATGGGAAGCAGAATCGGGTGAGTTTTCCTTCTGGTGCTAAGAGGGTGAACAAGATATTAGAACTTGTGCACAGTGATGTGTTTGGACCTGTGTCAGTTCCATCACTGGGAAAGTCTTTGTACTATGTTTCATTCATATATGAATTCTCAAGGAATACATGGATATATTTCTTGAGGAATAAATCTGAAGTCTTTGAAAAATTTAAAGAATTTAAGGCTATGGTGGAAAACCAGATAGAGAAGAAGATAAAGGCGTTGAGGACAGATAATGGTGGGGAGTTCTGCAAGAAGGAATTTGAAGAGTTCTGTAAGAAGTGTGGTATAGCACGACAGAAGACTACTCCATACACACCTTAGAAAAACGGAGTTGTAGAAAGAATGAATAGAAAACTGATGGAAAAGGCAAGAAGCATGCTTAGTGGTACTGGGTTAGGACAAGAATTCTGGGCAGAGGCAGTGGAGACTGCATGCTATCTGGTTAACAGATCACCTTCATCAGTGTTGGAGGATAAGACTCCACATGAGGTATGGACTGGTAAGAAACCCATTCTTTCACATCTAAGGGTATTTGGATGTGATGCATATGTACATGTTCCAAAGCAAAAAAGGACCAAGTTGGATAATAAATCTGAAAGGTGCATCTTTATTGGGTATAAGGATGGTTTAAAAGGTTACAAGCTTTGGAACCCGGAAACAAGGAAGGTTTTGTACAGCTGAGATGTGGTGTTTAGAGAGGTGAAAGATTTTTTTAAACATGAAGTCATACCAAAGGAACCTAAGAATATAGAGTTTGAGCTAAAGGAGGATGAATCAGACTCTACAACAGAAGAAGACTCAGAAGGGGAAGAGCCACAAACTCCAGCTGTGAGAAGATCAGCTTAGGAAAGAAGACAACCAGAAAGGTATAGTCCATCTGCTTTTTGTTCAAATTTTACCTTAACTACAACTGATGATGATCCTAGAACTCTCAGGGAGGCAGTAGATTCAGAGGATGGAAAACTCTGGAAGGAGGCCATGGTTGATGAAATGGCATCCTTGCACAAAAATGAGGCATGGGATCTGGTGGAGTTGCCGGCTGGAAGGAAGCCCATCGGGAGCAAATGGGTGTTTAAGAAGAAGATGAATGTAGAAGGCAAGGTAGAGAAATACAAAGCTCGGTTGGTAGCAAAAGGTTATTCCCAGGTGCCGGGAATTGATTTTGGTGATATTTTTTCTCCTGTTGCCAAGGTTACTTCTATTAGATTACTTTTATATGTTGCTGCTGCATTTGATTTTGAGATAGAACAGATGGATGTGAAGACACCATTTCTTCACGGGGATCTAGAAGAGGAGATCTACATGAAGCAACCTGAAGGCTTTATGGTGAAGGGTAAGAAAGAACTAGTATGCAGGTTGAAGAAGTCTCTGTATGGGTTAAAACAATCACCAAGGATGTGGTATCAGAAATTTGATATCTATATACGGGGACTTGGCTTCACCAGAAGAAAGGAGGATCACTGTGTTTATTTTAAATTAATTGGTGACCGTGTTATTTATTTGGTCTTGTATGTGGATGACATGTTGTTGATTGGAAATGACAAAGAAATTATCCAAGATTTGAAGACCCAAATGTTCTCCAAATTCGACATGAAGGATCTTGGTGCTGCAAACTATATTTTAGGCATGGAAATTAAGAGAGATCGGGCAAAGAGGAAGCTTTGGTTAAACTAGAGGAAGTATGTCGAGACTATATTGCAGAGGTTCAATATGCAGGATAGTAAACCGATGAGTGTTCCTATTCCTGTAGGTGCAAAGTTGTCTGCTGAACAGTGTCCCAAGACACAAGAAGAAGAGGAGGATATGTCCCGTGTTCCATATGCAAGTGCAATGGGTAGCCTAATGTATGCAATGGTCTATACTAGACCAGACATTGCACATGCAGTGGGAGTATTGAGCAGGTTTATGTCAAACCCAGGGAAGGAGCATTGGACAGCAGTGAAGCGGGTTTTCAGATATTTACGTGGCACTAGCAATTATGGCTTGTGCTACCAGGGAAGACCAAGATTGGAAATAATTTTGGACATTCATGGTTTTGTTGATGCAGACTGGGCTGGAGATCTAGACCAAAGAAGATCTACAAGTGGGTATGTGTTTAGCCTATTTGGAGGCTCAATCAGTTGGATGAGTAAAAGACAGTCTGTAGTGGCTCTTTCAACTACAGAGGCTGAATACATAGCAGCCACTCATGCAAGCAAGGAAGCAGTTTGGTTGCAGAGATTGTGTTCAAGTATGGGGTTGGTACAACAAGCTATAAGGATAGACTGTGATAGCCAAACTGCAATTTTCTTGGCTAAGAAACCTGCTTATCATTCAAAGACAAAGCACATTGATGTTCAATATCACTTTTTTAGAGATATGGTTGAGGCTAAAAGGGTGTTGCTGGTAAAGGTGGACACTTTGAAAAATGTTGCAGATGCATTGACAAAGTCTGTGAGCACTCAGAAGTTATCTTGGTGTAGAGAAACAATGGGTGTTGAAGAATTGGGCCAATGACTAAGCCCTCCTGTGGCCCCCCGTGGAAAGAAAACAACAAGTGGGAGAATGTTGGGTATGTGTTATATTCTTTCCACGACTAGCCCCATGTGTTATATGTTGCGCCGAGCACAGCAGGGGGGTCACAGGGGGAGCAGTAGCCCCAAATGTTTTTTTTTGGTGTGCGGTCCCACTCATAGGCGGACCCACCCATGTTTTGCGCATGAGTTTGCACATGGTTTTGGGGTACGATGGTTTTCAACCCCTGGTATTTTGTAGATCTGGTTAAGGGAACTACGGTTATGTTCTAATCCAGGATTAATGGATTGGGGTTTATTTATGCTTCGGCATGTATATATATGTGTTGTAACACTAAAAGGAATATAATGAAATATCAAGCTGGTCGTCCTGATTTTGGATCCAGGGGAAAATCTCTGTGTTTATCTATTTTATGTTTTATGCTCTTGCTATTGTTTATTTTCTGTTATAAGGTTCGTCTGTAGATAATTTTTGTTCAGGGTTAAAACCTACAGTCTGAAACAGTTACACAAGGTTTACTTGATGAGCATCCCGTCAGGCCTGATTTTTTGATGACACTGAGCATGCAGGTCCATCTGAGCAGGCCACACCATCCACTGAGTAGGTTTCACCATCGACGACTCATCAACAGATAGTTCCTAAGAAGACTGCACCATCGACTATTCAGTAGGCACCTCTAGCGCATGCATGTCATCTATCTGAGCATGAGGCTGCACCATCGACTGAACAAGCCTCTACTAGTACTAGTATTGATTAAGTACCACTAGATATTTGACATTTATATTCAGTTATATTACAGTTGTATATTTTTGACATTACACACACACACACACAGATATATATATATATATATATATATATATCAGGTCCATGTATTTTATGTTCATGTTGATATACTTAATTTACATGTTGGTGTTCGTCATGATGTGTATATTGTTAGGCCATGTTAGATATGTTCTTTTAATTTTCCTGCAGATAGATGTGTATGTGATAGCAATTATTTGACATGAGATGTATATTTGATGTTTTTGTTGTGATGATGTTATACAATGCTTTGGTTTTCTTAGATGATCATGTTCACGATGATTAGATGATGTTAGCGAATTTGAATGTGTATTTTAGAATATGATGTTTGTACAATGGTTATCATGATCGTTATGTTGAATTTTAATATTAAATCATGATATTTATTAAATATTATGTCATGATTGTAATTGAAATTTTAATTTTAATTGTATGTAAAATTGTAAATATGTAATTGTAATTTTAATTTTAATTTTAACTGTAATTGTATGTAAACTATTTGTAAAATTGTAATTGTAATTGCATGTACTGTCATGATTCAATTTTATTAAAATTGTAAAATTTTTAAATTTGTAAAATTCTAAAAATGTAATTGCAATTGTATGCATCATGATTGTAATTGTATGTAAAATTGTAATTGTAATTGTAATTGTATGTAAAATTGTAAAATTGTAATTTTAATTGTCATTGTACATAATTGTATTGTGAAATTGTACAATTGTAATTGTAATTGTATGTGTTGTCATGATTCAATTTTATTAAAATTGTAAAATTTGTAAATTTGTAAATTTGTAAAATTTTAAAAATGCAATTTTAATTATATGCATCGTGATTGTAATTGTAATTTTAGTTGTAATTGTATGTAAAATCGTAAAAGTGTTAATGTAATTGTATGTAAATTTGTAAAATTGTAATTCTAATTGTAATTGTAATTTTAATTGTATGTAAAATATTTGTAAAATTGTAATTGTATTGTGAAATGATTGTTATTGTAATTTTAATTTTAATTGTATGTAAAATTGTAATTGTAATTGTATTGTGAAATTGTAAAATTGTAATTATAATTGTATGTATTGTCATCATTCAATTTTATTAAAATTTGTAAATTTGTAAATTTGTAAAATTGTCAATTAATTGTCAATTTTAAACCATAACTACCGTAAGTAAAGTGTAAACCGAAAATATTATTAAATTACCATAATTGTAAAATAATAAATCTAGAATAATATGAAGTTTTGTAACATAATAAAGTTTAGAAAATAATGCAAATAAATTCATGTTTAGAATTATTATTATTTTATTATGATCTTACATACCAAAAATAACAGTATACATTTTGAAGATATCATTCACACAAATTTAAAGCAATCAAGTAATAGTATTATTTTAGGAATTGACATAAAAAAAAAGAACTTGATACAGTGTGCCATTGTTTTCGAGATCAACATAATTGAAAATTATCAAGTGAAATGATTTTAACATTAACACAATGCAAACCAGTTAATTCAAAATACATATTATAATTTTTCGAAAAAAAAAAAGTCTTAGTTATAAGGTTAAGTCCTCTTTATAAAAGCTCATCTTAAAAAGTATAAATGATGAAATAACACATGTACCATAGCACTCTCTATTCTCATGATCACCCTCATTATCTTCTAGCTCGCTTTGCATGATAACACTATTGTTCTCAAAAATATGTTTTTATCTAGGGTCATGTCTCAATAAGAACCACCAATCCATATCCAACACATTTGGGTAAAAAAACACCTGGTTGGAGTGTTTGGGGAAAACATAGGGCTCCTTAGCTTTATCCCACATCTTTCTAGAGTTGATACATATCAGCCTACTATCACGATCTTCCTTTACATTATTCTGATCAAAGTTGTCCCACCACTTGCAGCTCAAAATAACACATTGGAAAGAAGAGAAATCCACTTCAATGATCTCTTGTATCTTTCTGACGTAACCTAACGTCCCTCGTACTAGGTTTTGATCACGGTGACTAGCTCGACTAGATTGATCGAACTCAACTTCCACTCCATAATCTTGTGTCATGTGTCCATCATCGGTATTTTCTGTATGGAAATGGTTTCCATATGCCCACATAGATCGGAACAAATTCACCTATAAAAACTTTAAAAAATCATATTTTCATGTGTCTTATAATAACCCAACTATTAAAATATGAAATATAGATGTTACATTTCAAAGGTGCATTATTAAGTTTAAGATGTACATAAATTGATTATTACCGAGTGGGTGCACCCAATCCCTACATTTAGCACATCCTCTTCAGCACGCAGGTAACGATCGGTTGCACCATATTTCTCTCTGACTTGGTCAGCAACCCCACTATTGGGGCATATTATTGGCATATTTTATTTAAATGATCGGGATAAGGCATTCTTCTACCATTCAAATGTCTAAATTCTTTCCTGTTACTTTCCCATTTTATCCTTTTTTTTTCGTACAATGTAACCCATGGTTGTGTCACTTCGAAATTGTAAAGAACGAATTTATTGATTTCTTCAATTTCTGCATTCGGTGATGAAATCAAACCGACATATAGTACATATGAGATCAAAATATACATTATATTTAAGTTCAACATGAATATTTACTTTCTGTAAATTTGAAAAATTATAAGTCGCTTACCCTTTATCAAGCGTCTTTTTCCATTCGTTTGGAGAAGCTCCCCTTCTCTTTTGTCCTCATCCCTTTCATCGTCCCAAATCATTGGACTTGGTCTGTTGTCAATATTCTTGATGTATTCACTCACATAATAGAAAGACCGATACGATATGTACCCCTCTGCTACTGACCCCTCGGGTTTTTCCTTTTGTCGAACAAAACCTTTCAATTTCTTCATGTACCTCTCTAAGAAGAACATCCAACGACAAGAAACCACCCCAACTAATTCAACCTCATCTTCTAGCGGGATTAGAAGATGAATCTACAAGTCCATGAAACTCATTGGCAGTTCCTTCTCAAACATACAAACAATCTCAACTATCTCTTCATTCCACCGTGGAATTCTAGCCACATGAATCTCATTTGGCGTGATCCAACATAAAAATGTAGATAATTTAGATATGCGATGTTCTAGGCCTTGGGGGAAGTCATGTTTCACACACCCACACACGAAAAAATGATAACGATACTACAAAGTTATAAACACATGAAATAATATACAAAATTAGTTATGTTTTATGATCCTTGCATGGGATAAAATTTATTAATATAAAAAATAATAAAATCATGCTTTTGACATTATACGTAGTCTTAGAAGATTCAAATGGTCATGTGATTCCAACCCTGACAAATGGTCATCCATGGTGAATTAGCACCGTAGTGAAGACCCATATGAAGATGGCATCCTCACACCCATTATAACTTCATTTGCCAAAGAAGTATCATCTTTTTTTAAAATCCATGTTACATCACCTTCTTTGAAATACCAATTAGAGGGACCAGTTGCATCTAATCATGTACTTTATAATCGTCCTGGCCAATGTTTCTTTCTATTTTTTGAAGTAATAATATATTTCCTAACATCCAATGTGTCACTCTGTTTCGATGATATGTGCCTCCATAAATAAGATGAAACATTTTTAAATATATTCATGGGATCTAATAAGTGGGTAATATTAAGGTGCTCCCAATATGGGAGGTTATAAAAGATAGATTTCCTTTTCATCCCAATGGGAAATTTCTCAACATAGGTGTCGAAGAATTCTGGATCATCGAACATAAGCTCCCCATTTTAATCGAAAATTTCTATGAACTCCTTCTTCTTCTCTCTGTCATATTCTCTAATCCATTTAGCTGGTGTCATTATTGGAGGCCTTTGGGTTCTCTCTCGTTTACCATTGAAAGTGGATTTTTCTCTTCTGTAAGGGTGTTCTTCTGGGAGGAATACTCTAGAGCAGTCATACACTGGCTTTCGTAGGTCATTGGACCATCTAGCTTTCATAAAAGGTCCACAACATTTACATCCATAATACCCTTTTGTTACAAGACCTGTGAAATTATTTTATACAATATGCAAGGCATGATAAAGAATATCATGAAGATCAGAACAAATACAACGAATTAAATAACTAATATGTGAAAGAATATTGTTACGTATATAAACAAATCAATAAAAATGTAATTTACCAGAGAAAACTCCTAGGCTCGGATAATCATGTGTCATGTAAGCACATATTCCATACAACGTAAAACTCCTCTCTACTGTGATGGGCCTTGATACCTCATATACATTTATCCCATCCCATAATTCCTTCAATTCATTTACCAACGGTTGTAAGTAGACATCCATATTCTTCACTTGTCTTCTACCAGGGACTATGAGAGCCAACGTAAGATGTCCATTCTTCATGGAAAACCATGGGGGGATATTGTTATTGATCACTACTATAGGCAAAACAGAATAGTTGGTGTTTTGGAGGGGATATGGGTTGACGTCATCCATGGATATGCTGATTCATAGACTTTGTACTTCATCCTTGAATTTTTCAGGCCATGTATCCTCTATATGATTCATGGCTATTGAATTTTCTAGGATTCGTATAACTCCCAACTCACTTCCGTGTGATGCATGCCAAATCTGCAACATAGATAATGCTTTGCAACGAAAGCTCCTTTGAATCCTTGGGATTATAGGCATGTGCTTCAATATCTTAAAATGAGGACCACATGATTTACCCTTATTTTTTTATTTATCATACCTATCATGCCCACATTTTGGGCATATCTCTTTGTCTTCATATTATCCTCTATATAGAATAAAATCATTTGGAAATGCATGATATGATATGTATTCAACACCCAACATTTTCAACAATTTATTTGCCTCTTCGAACTACCGGGTAAGAAATTATCACTAGGAAGAACATTATCTTTGAATAAAATACAGTTGGTCATGCACAATATTAAATGTACATTAATGCCAATGATTATTAATGTACATAAAATTGACCATTTTTAATTTTCATTGTGTGATTATATTTCTCAAAATCCAAGGGAGTACTTGATGGTCAATTACCTCAGGATTTCCGAGAAACATGCATTTGACAAGCCAAACTTTGCTTTCAAGTTGTACAGTAATATCATTGTCCCCAACTGGGTAGACTTTGACTAACCATCAGGTCCAAAGAGAGGGGTGGTGGAAGCAAATTTAAGGCTTTCGAAAAAGGTATCAGTAATATGAGCATAATACCCTAGATGATAATCATTTTGGAATGTACCTAACAACATTGTCTACATCGCAGTCATATCCCTTAAGTAATCATCCATACCAACCTCCATTTTATTGCCTCCATTGCCAACTTGTGAAGAAATACTATTGCTATAGTCATTCTTAATTGGTGAATCTAGACATAGTGGGAATTGAATAGGTGGTTGATTCAACCATTCTTGGTATCCTTCTTCTCTGATTTTTTCTCTTAATTCAGACTTCTCTTGATTTGACAATCGTGAGGTGAAATGAAGATGGTAGGTAGGTCCCTCATCATCACTAGAATCCTAATAATTAAAAAATATATATTTGAACATGATTAGTATAAAGTCGATGATATCAATTAGTAAGCATGTCGACAATTCATGATTAATTGGTTTGACGTTGAAATAATTACATTAATATATCAAAAAATTATTATTATTACCATCATTTTCACAGGATTTTGGCTAGAAGATACAATGTTACAATTGGCAGGGTGAAGCGTCTGTCCATCATCATCTACCAAATGTGTGTTGTGGTATGCTGCTCCTGATAAGAGCTTCCGATGTTTTGGATTTGTTTGAATATTTTGTGCATCTAAACTCGATTCTGAATCTGCATGAACCTGTAATTTTGTATAAATCAAATTTTTTCAGATGATTGACATGGATAAAATAAATAAATTCAATTAGATAATGAAAATATAAACAAAATCTGAAGTAATTACGTCTCGAGATGGATAGGGAGAACTCCACGATGGAATTTGGGAAATATTATGGAATGAGTTGGGTTTTGAATAATTGTCTATTTGATATAATTATGAGATTTTTTACCTGCATTTGAGAAAAATCAACAATAAATTTTGGTGTGTAATATACCTAAAAGTAATTTCGTTGCCTTAAAAATGGACTTATTGATATCGGTGCTAATGTATTGTTAACCGCACTAGTGTGTTTAGTTAATGCGCACTGGTGCAGTTTTATTAATTGATGTGCTCGCGTTGTTAGTTAAGAAACACAGTGAAAATCTGGAAATAAAAAAGCGCAACTTTATTTTTTTGAAGTGAAAATAAAAGCAGTAAATTGAAAAATGGGCGGAAAATTATTTTCGGAAATCAAATTTCATAAAAAAGTTCTTTAAATAGTAAAATCTATTCATTATTTCATTATTTTTGCAAAAACTTCCATGGAGGGATTTGCACGAGAGACATACCTGGAGCAAGAGAGCATGAGAGCACTGTGGAGCAGCAAAATACTTTCAAACAGCAACACTATTCAGAAAATCAGAATTTGAAACATCTGGTGATTCGCACAAAAACCCTGTATTATAGTAAAATTGTTAAGTTTTACTGTAATAATTGGTTTTTTTACAGTTTATGTTGGATTTAATACATGCATAGTAAAATTTTTAAATTTTGCCATGCATTTTCAGAAGAAAAAAAAAATCCATTCTTACGTTAACCCTTGCTTCTTCTTGTTTATGTGACTTAAAAATTAGGGTTTTTCATTTTAGATTTATAGGGTTTGTGTTACTATATATATCGGCATATGACATCTAAACCGTGGGACCACTTGTAAAGTCGGATCTCAATCCATCTCAGCCCTTGCATGATTTTTTAAAAAACAGATTTTTTTTTTAATCGATGCACCATGTTTAAAATAGCGCATCAATGCACCATTGTAGTATAGGGCACCGACCGCATACTGAAAAAAAAAAAAAAAAAAAAAAAAAAAAAAAAAAAAAAAAAACTAAAACTTTTTTATTATTATTAATTTATGTTTGTGTTAATCGGTGCACCGGTTAACATATAACACATCGGGTCTCTTTGTTTAAAAAGAGCATTGTACGATGTTTCTACTGTATTGGCAGTGCATTGATAAGAACCTATCACATTGCGTTTGATGCATACTTTGGGAAAGGCGCACCGTTTTATTGATTTTTTATTTTTTTTACCTGAAAAGTATGTGATTTATTTATAGAATATATTAATGAATGGTATGATACTTGTTTCATATTGATAATGAAATGGCTAACAAGATTTCAAGTAACAAAAATACTGATAGCATATCGAGAAAAGAAAAAAAGGAAGTTCTTTGTAAATTCTTTCAAAAATTATTATTTTTGTACTATATGTAAGCTTAAATAATATGTATTGTTTACTGTGTATCATGCAGAGCCACAAAATGACGAAGCTCGATAAGATTATTTCTGATCTAAGACCAAAAAAGCGTAAAATCTTGATGAAAATATTGCTTAAGGATGAATCAGGTGAATGAAAAAATACTACCAATCCAATATGAGTTTCCTTTTTGAATTTTCATTAATAATATACTTAAATATACTAGATAACATGCTTCAAACAATATATTATTTCACATATGTTTAATGTTCTACAAGGACCAACAACGAAGGAAAGGAATGTTGTTCTAAGAAAAGAAAAGAAAAAGAACATGCAAATGAAAATGAATTACTCCTTAGCTCATCTCGAGTGGTATTGGAGGTTAAAAAAAGGGGGAAACGATTTTACAAAACTTTGAGGGATCCAGGGGAACGAATGTATAGATGTTCTTTCCACTTAAAATACAAAAATCAATCCGATGATTCCAAGAATGATTTTTTTTTAAACTACAAGATGAGTTTCGAGATAGTCAATGAGACATGTCAGACTTTTAATAGCAAAAATCTACAACAACAAAAAAGAAGGAATGAAAAAGTAATATTCCTTTAAATTTTTTTCTAGAATTATATGTATATATTAATAGAAAGAAATCATTTATAAATATCACTTTTGTTATATTTACTTTTCATTTATCAATATAAAAAATAAATAATGTATTTTCATGTTACATTTTTAAAAAGATTATGAAAATCTCAAAGGATGAACGAGATGATATCATAAATATGTCAGTAGGAATGTCCAAGAATGTGTACAAGGAGATGGTCAAAGAAATGGACATAATTACATCGCACGAGGATCCATATAAAAAACAGCGTGCTTCAAATGTAATATGTAATTATTGATTTTTCAATTAGGTACACTAAATAAAAAATTTATCATTAAATACTAATTTTCAAGTATTTTCTTGCAAAAAAGAAAAGAAAATAGAAGCCATTCAGCACATAAAATAGAACGACAAGGAAGAAAAGGGTTGATATCTATGTTTGTGAGTAATTGTTACTTCCTTATAACAACTTAACTTGATTTTATTTTTGTATATTTTAAGCTGTTTTACAACAATCATCATTGAAAGTCTTCAAACAAGTGCTAACATACAAAGAAGAACCATCAAAATAATTGATTGACATTGGGTTAAATATAGGTTGTGAGCATATGTTGGCATGTCATAAATTAATTGTGGAATTTGTAAGCATCTGTCTTGTTTTACTTAGCTCAGTCTATAATTAATAGAACAAAAAATCTTTTATATTAAATCTATGATTTGTTATGGGGTATAAAAATTGCACAAAACAAAGTATGGAACTACACCAACAAATGAATTGTTGAAAGATGACATGAAATTTGGTTTTGAAAGAATGTGTATAGTCCATGCGTCAATTCTTCCTATGGTACATTTATTTTCTATTTACATTGATGTATATTATTTAATATTTCAATTTTCATTATTCTCAACAATGTATATACACTCATCACACTTTATTTTTATGTTTGTAGATGGAACTTGAAGAAGAAGAAAAAAATCAATACATTGAACAAAACATTCCTCCAAATGACCCAAGTCATGGAAGTAGCTCAAGCAGTGACAAGAGTTGCAACGAAGAATGATGATCAATATGTTTGGATATCAAATCAAGGCATTGTATTTTTTTAAATATTTGTCTCTCAAACTAGACATTTCATTTGATGTAATGGACATAGCGCCCAAATTCAAAGACAAAGGGATACCTATAACTATCTCTTTTTCTATGAAAAAGAGTGTCTTATTCATATTTAATAATAATAATAATAAAATACGTTTTAATTTATTCTATTGCGTTATCCATTGTCGTTGTGAAATGTTACATCACCAATTAAATATATGGATGATTAAATATTATAATGAAGAGATGTGAAATCTGATGATATGATATATAAAATTAATTCAAGCATCACATTCAAATGCACTAATAAAAATTTAATTGATATGAATACTATTATAAGATATGTGTCTACTTTTGATGAATAATGACTTTAGAAAAATCACAATAATTGCAGTGTCACACGTCGATGTTTATAAAAAATACAAAAAGAACATGGGTGCATGTTATTTATGTGCATCGGTGTATTTGTATGATATTTCATACCAGTGCGTTTTTACGACCTACGGGCACTGCACAAATACCAATACCAATTAGAACGCCCGGTGTGCTTTATCGACAACTACCACCCGGGCGGTCTGATAGGCGTTACATGCACTGGTATGGTTTGCCTTTAACGCGGCGGTGCATGTTTATAACTTAATGGCCAAGTGTGTTTTAGCACCTAGACGGCCCGGTGCGGTTTTACACCTTAACGACCCGGTGAATGCACCTTCCATCGTCCCGACGCGTCTTGCTAGGTGACACACACCGAGACGTTTCTAAATGCCTCGAGGCATCTGAAATTTTTTTCCCATCCCATTTCTTGTTATGTTTACAGTATTGGTGCATACATGGTAAAACGCACTAGTGCGTTCGTACCTGAGGCGTGCACCGATGAGAAAAACATCTGCAAAAATCTCTAGCCGCCCAGTTTTTTTTAGTTGTGTTGAAATTCCATTAGAAGTTTCACCAAAAACTTCGTTACTAAAAGTAGATGTAGTAGAAATTTTTTTTTTGACAATTTTGGATTATTTTATAACACTAAAAACCTCGTTTATAACCTCCACTAGAGGGTATTTTCCTTGTAGTGCTTAAACGAGATTTATTGGGGGTAAAATTTCTCCAATAAGCACCAAATCATCTGATTGTATTCTACATTAACAAACCTTTACAGTAGTGTAATAAATATATCAATCAAAATTCTTATGAAAAACTTATGTCTCCTAGAAGTTAACCTAACATAATTGACATGAAAAACGTATGCCTGCTAGAAGTTAACCTATCATAATTGACTAGAAAAATTCGAGAGGATGTCATGTTGTCCCCATTTACCATGGAAAATAGGCTAATCATGTGAATAATATGAACAATACTCTATAAGAGTCAAATTTTAAGTCAATTTGAGTGTTGAAGGAGTCAAACTTAACCCATAGTTCGCTATTAGGTTGCGTTATAAGGAGGCCACTCCGAGGAAAAGCGGGTTCCATTTAGTTTTCAATTGGATCCTTTTCCACAATATAAAAAAAAGAAACAAAGGGCGAGAGAAATAGATCCCAAAAGAGATTATTTATCATTTGTTGCATCTTATTAGGCCACAAGTCTCAAGTAAGTACACACAGAGTTCCCTCTCCTTTGTACTTGGATTATTCCTTTTCTAGAGAAAGAGAGCACAGAGAAACATCAAGTTCCCTTTAGGTTTTATTCTATATGGGTTTCCCAAATCATATCTTGTGTTCATTGAGTTTGGTGTGTGATTGTACTTATTATTCTTGATTTTCTATATAATTTTTATCTATTAGATTCATAAGCAGAAAAACAAATATTAACAAATTTTAAATCTAATGAAATTAGTCCTCATAGTTTAAATTTCATTCTATTTTTATCATGTGTGTGATGAATGTTCCAGTTGAATATACATGGTATTTTATTGATCACTCACACATACACCTTGTCTCGTCTCCCTCTGTTTTTTTGTTCTCTCTATTTCCTTCCTCCACATTCCTCTTTCTCTCCCTCCATCATAGCGATCCACCTCCAACTTTGTCTCTCTCTTCCTCCGTATGTTTTCTATAGCTTCCCCCTTTGCCACATACCTTTCCTACTCGCCCTTTCTCTCCCTTCCCCTCCTTCTTCAACTATCTCACTATATTTACAATTCTCACTCACTCACTCTCCCTCCCCCTCTTTTTCTCTCACTAATCCACTCATTAGTCCCCACCTCTGTCTATCTCCCCCCCCCCCCCCCCCCCCACAACTTGTTTTTCACTCACTCACCCACTCATTATTCCCCAGTCCTCTCTCTCTCTATCTCTATCTCTATCTCTGTGCATTTTTCCCTCCCTCTCCCCCAACTTCACCTCAACTATTTCACATGTATTAAACCTTCGTAGCACGAGTTACACATGTATGTTTTTAGTGCTAGGAGTGAGAAATCAGTTTTTTTTTTTTTTTTTCATTGATGTTAGTTACATAAAATATAGGTAATGAAAAAACAAAAGACATCAATTGTTGAGAATGTATTTTTATATAGGATAAAAAATGAAATGTTAATAAAATTATAATATATATATATATATATATATATATAGAGAGAGAGAGAGAGAGAGAGAGAGAGAGAGAGAGAGAGAGTCCATCACCTAGAATATAAATATATAATTTATTTTTTCAATTAATATTATTTACTAATTTTAATATATTTTTCTCTTGACATATAGGAAAATAGTAAAACATATTTCTCTTTTATTTCCATTATATTTTTTTTGGGGGCCATTTAGATATATATATATATATATATATATATATATATATATCTATATATATATATATATATATATATGTAGATAGATATATATATTCCCTTCTTATTTCGAAGGGAATATAAGAAGGGAGAGGAGGATCTATCAATTGATTCCAATTAAAACAAATGATGTCATTACTTGGACTAGGGGGATACATGAGAATGGGAGAAATCTCCCCTTGTTCAATGTGATATGAATTAACAAGAAGAACTTGAGAAATATTAACTTCACTCTCTAAGGGGAGAATACAATCGAATGAAATTGAAATCGAGACGACCACTTTCTCAACCAATGGTTGGTTGGAAAAGTACTCATGGGATTAACTTTCAGAGAGAGTGGAATTGACTGAATATGAAATCGGGTCAATCACTTCATTGACTAATGGAGGATTGGAGGAAAGCTTATGCTTACCAGTTGGAAGTTGCTAGTGAAAAGCAGTAAGGTTTTCCAACAATTTGGGGGCTTCATCCATACGAGGGAAAAGGTGAGTCTTATGACTCCCTTCACATAACATATAGGGAAACCTAACTTTACCCTTCATCCGAGGAATATTATTATCAATATTTGATGGTTTGTTACCAGCATGATATCTAGAGGCTACTAAAAAGGGTTGATGTGAGCATATGGACCACACTTATAATACATTGGGAATACCATATAAATCGCTAAGAAGGTTATTACCCTCACAAATCATGCAAGGGAATTTAATTTTATGGGGCATGTTGGAAGGTTTTCGACATTAGTTACATTCATAACAATGGTTGCTTGGTTTCCTTATTTCTTATTTTTATTCTTCTTCTTCTTCCTTTTCTTCTTATTATTAGCATCCTAATTACTATCATAAAGAATTTCAGTAGGTGAGGAAGAAGAAATAGATTACGAGACGATAGGTGTAGAAGGAAAAGGGCATCTTGAGTTTGATTTTGTTTAGGTGGAGAACTTGATTATGGAGAAAATTCAACATTTGAAACCAAAGAGGTTGAAAACCACTGAACTGGTAAACCTATGGTAAATACTTGAAAGGACAGCATAGCCATATAAGGAGCACCAATATTTATAAAAGAGGGAAAAGGACCAGGATTCCCATCATAAGGGTTTCCTTAACTAGAAGACTTTGGAACCATTTCCATCAGACTCAACCTAAGGTCTACTAAGGAGTAAAAAGTGAGAAGTCAATCAAAGAAAGAGTAATAGAAACAAGGGCCACTAGTTATAAAGGGATTACCAAGTCACTATGAATTTCAATAAACTATTAAGTACGTGTAGGCAATCTCCTCGAATGTTCTATTCACATTAGGAGAATTTTGAGATGTACAATCTAAAAAAAATTATTGTTTGATATATATATATATATATATATATATATATATATATATATATATATATATATATATATATATATATGGTGCATTAAATGACATTGAGATGTACAATATAATAAAAATAATTATTGTTTGATGATGTAAAACATTTTTTAGGTCGTATCAATTGAAGTCCTTATAACTTCAGGGAAATAATGACTTGTATAGTTTTAAAAAAACATAAAATTAAGATTATAAATTTTGAAAAAAAATCCATCGAGAGAGAAATCTATTCTCCACAACTCTACTATCTTTTGTAGTAAAATTTCATCATTTAAGTACTCAAAGGTTGCACTATAAAAATATGTATTATATTTTGTATAAAAAATAAAATAACACTATTACGAAAACTAAAAATACACATAGTTACATAAGAGTTTTAGAAATAAAAAATATATATTGAGAAAGCTAATTCATTTTTTACATATTATCTTTCAACATTATCTTTAAATCCATTTTACTAACAAATTACTATTTTTCCAAATCTACATTGTAGCTAACTATTTTTTTTAAATATACGTTATATCAAAAATAATAATAAAACAACTAAATTTAATATCAGTATTTTATAAATCATTTTTATTTAATAGAATAATAATTTTCCAAAAAATACAAACTCATAAAATATATCACTTGTAAAAATATATCATATATCCTTGTATTGATTATCAAATAATAATTACATAAAATGTTATTTTTAAAAAAAGGGAGAAAATAGAAATCATTAGTTTTGTACAACATGGATATGACTCCTCCCCAATGGGGTGAAAAATGAACAAGTGGAAGCCTAGGAGATGGGTATAAATTCTATCTCGACATGCCATTAATGATCAAGAAACGTGTTAAACAAGGCTTGTGGGGCGTTGGGTTGAGGAATGTTCTGGAGGCGACTCTGGGTATAATTGAGATGGTTAGGGTAATAGTGCACATTTTCTTAGGTCATAAGATGAAGGATAGGAGTGCAAGGGGCGTAATTTTTTCAGGAGAACAAGCAGGATTTTTTTCAAGCAAGTCCCATTCTCTGGGTGATTATTGTGCAAAGAGAACAATAGAAGGGGGGCGATTGTAGCAGTGAAGGCTGCTTAGATGATGAGAAGCGCGATATGGGACCCTAATTCTAGACAACTTACAATGAACAAGGAAAATTTTCTGCAGGGTAGGTGGGTGGTGGTTCATGAAGTCGGGTTCCTAATCCGCTTAGGTTATGGGGTAGTGTCCCCCTCTTTCTTGAAGGTATTGACATCTGATTTTCACTTTGATATTTTTAGTTTTCGTTTTTCCCTATCTGGTTTGGGGTTTGTTGTAGGTTGTGGGGTGGATAAGGGGGTCTCTGTGAACTGCTGGTGGCCCTAGGGGCCTTTATTATGTTGTAGTTCCTTTCACTTGGGTCAATGAGTTTCAATTTCTAGTGTTTTGTAGTTACATTGTGGTATATCCTGCTCTATGGCTTCAACGAGAAGCATGGGAAGAGAAAAGCGTTTTGTGGTTGGGTTAGGGTGGTCATGTATATAACTCAATATCATTGGGATGAGTTTTTTGGTGGTTTTTTTCTAACCGCGAAGGGGAGTGGTACTAGTGGATTGGAAGGAGAACATTTCCGTGATTTTGGGGTTACAAGCAATAGTATTTAAGCTGGTTGAGAAGCCTGTGGAGTCAACAATGAAACTTTAAAGTGGGGATTGTATATTGTAGTGAATTCAGTAGTCTGGACCAGAGGGTACACCTGTGTAGATAGCTTAGAGATTAGCAAGAAATCGAGGTGGGGACTGAGGGAGGTCTTCATTGGCACGACGATGCTTTTTTAAAGAGGAATGCCTCTAAGAGAGGCAGGCCCATAGGGGCAGGGTGTTGTTCATCACGTATCTTAGCATGATGAAGGGGAAGAGTTGCAATAGCCACACAATGTCTCCTCGGGGCAAGGGGACCTGCCCGCACCCTTCGATTCCCTAGAGGCTCAAATTCGAGAAGTGACAGTAGTGGTGGAACAATTGGCTCAAGACAAACACCATGAGCGAAATGAGGTCATTGGTTTCCTGAACGAATACATCATAACCAATGGCATATATTCTAGACCGGCAAGTTTCCTTTCGCAAAGGCCAAAAATGACTCCAAGAGTTGATGGAGAACTTTGAAGGGAGAACGGCACACATGGAGTCACATGTACATGAATCATATTTCCACCCTGGAGGTGGTGACCTTAATATCTTGGTTCCAAGCAACATGGATGGTTAACGATGACTGTGGGATGTATTCCTATTTTTGGACAATTCTGGCCCATATGGGCTATTGATCATAGTTATTTTGGTTTTCTTTTATTGATATCTATGTCTTTTTGTTTGTATCTATGGGTCAATAAATTTGGTAGGAGTGAGACCTTAGAAGTTTTGAAGATGTGCTCACCACGATGTAGTATGTTCAAGAGTTAATAGAAGTGTTATTGATTTACGAAAAAAAAAACATGGGTATGATTCCTCCAAGGAAGGTGCTCAGGGGCGAGTGTTTTCCCCCAACCTTGATATGATGCTAACTCACACGCAAGTGGTTGTGGCTCAAACTATACTTAGTGCATTGCATGTGCTCTTGTCACTCGCATGTGCTCTAGTCACTTCATCGATCATGGCACAAAGCCAACACAAGGTTAAACAATATTTGATATTATAAGTGACACAGAGACGTAAAGGAGGACTCACTAGGAGAACTCTATCATATTGGAAAAGCTAGAGGAAACAAATTACAATATAGATAGGAAGTTGACCAAAAGATGAACCAATATCTCCTTCTCCTCAAATGAGGTAGTGACCACCTAGTGTAGATGCCTAGAGATTGTGGCCATTAGTTGTTATGACTCATTTTTTTTTTGCTTGCAGGACTAGTACCTTTTTTTGTCGTCTCATGTTGATGTATGTCAACGTGTGACATATAAGCCTATCTTTATAAGTTTTTATTTGCAAGATATTTCAATTAGAGATATTAACAATATCAAAATTCTAAATGTATATTACTAGTCTAGTTTCCCTTAATACCAACTTATAGCAATTTTTTTAATATATTTAATACTCATTTGAAGTAATAGAAAATTCCTAAGTAAAAAACAAAAAAAACAACCATTATCATGTAGAAAATAGAAAGAAACATTATAAAAATTGTATTTATAAATTTTAATGTTTAAGACTTGGAATATTTATAAATTAAATAATATCATGTATTAATTAAATTATTTTTTATAAAAATATATTATTTAAAATTTAATTAAAAATGTACGTTTTAGCTAGAAGGAGAAGAGGTTAAGCATCCCTAAAGTGAGCCGCTTTACTAGAGGAGACACCAATCTTTCGCTTCCTCTCCAACGGGCATCGATCGCAAAAACCCTACTCTAAATCGATATCCATTAAGACTTACCAATTATTAAATTAATTTCTCTGACTCTGTACCTAAACCCAAACCACTTTAAAGAATCATCATTGTTTTCATTATATTTACATTCATCGTTATGTGCAATTCACCCTTCCACCAATGAATGGATCCACCAATTATTGAAATCAGAAGCACTAGAATGAAACAAGTCCCTGTACCAGTCTTTCATAAGGGAAAGATGAGTTATGGAATCTGTCATCTATAGAGACGAATGAAAAGAAGAATCATTGTCTAGACAGTGATGTATCAGCCCACCACCTAATCGGATAAAATCTGAAAAAGTACGGACTTCAACTTTAATGGATAATATTTTATATTTTTTAGTTAATAAAATATTTTATAATTTTTAATATTTGCTATTTATAGATAAAAACTAATTTAAAAGAGGAATAATGTTATTTTTAGCATTAATTTTAATTTTAAAAATTTAAAAATATTTTTATATTTATAAGAGAAATAAGAAAAAAAAAATCAACTTAAACTTTATATTTAAATTATTTTTCAACATTTAAAAAGGAAAAATGGTTAAGTAATGAAAATTTTCATAATTCCATTTTATTTATTTATTTATTTATTTTTAAAATAAACTATTAATTATAAAATAAGTGGTTTCATAGACTTAGCATTAAGTTTTCTTGCTTTTGTACTTGTTAATGTGTGACTTTAATGGTTGTTATCTCATGGTTATTTACATGGCTTTTTGCTAGTTATAAGTATGGTTATAAGACTGGTTCAAGTCACGATTATTTCATATACTTGTAATTGTTAAGATAATGGATGCAATACCTAATTGATGTCATAAGAGTTCAAGAAAGAGGGTAGTGATCCTTCTTGTCATGTCTCATAAGAGTTTTCAGTCATTCATGCTCTGCCTTGTATCCTAGACTTGTAGATTGCATTGATGCCAAGTGTTTGACAAAATGTTAGTCTCGGTTGGGGATGGTCAGGCCTAGTCCTCAAGTCAATTTTTGGTTTATTAGCCTTGTCATCATCTGTTTGATGGATTCTCGAAACTACGGGAAGTTTTGGGTAGTGACCGAGATTATGGGCTTAAAAAGTGGCACAAATCTTGTAGACGTAGGCATAGGTTTGAGGGAAAAAGTATCTGGACGAATGCATACCCATGTTGTGGGAGCGTCTAGATCCTCCCAGACACACCCTTGTCCATACCAAGGGAGCGTATGGGGGATTACTTCTCTAAAACTTAGTGGGACCCAAGGACCTATCACGTGGATGATTGGGATAGCCTTTGTGGGTATTGTAGCATGTACATCCAGTCTTTGTTATCGGTTTGCATCAATTCCATTTCCTTAAAGGCACCAAGGAGATTGAGTCTTGTCATAGTATCCCCTCATCTCATGTTTACCTGGTTGGTTGGTTAGTTGGGTAGATGTGAGGAGATGTGTCTTTACAATACACAAACAAAAATGAAGCATTGATCCCGTGGATCAAATTTATGCTCAAAATTCAAAGTTCTCATAATAGAACAATACCTGTTTTTTCGTGCAGATCTTGTCATTCTAAATCTGGAGTAATTTTTTTCATGCAAAACCAACTTCGTATGGTCATGTAATCACGATCTGAAGTTTTGGTCAAACAGGAAAAATTTTTGTAGACACCTCACTGGGCATCTTAGTATGCAGTCGATACAGGTGACATCATGCTGATGTTTGCATGATGACTGGGCTCATTCAGTCAATGGATGGTTTCCACTTGTCACATCCCAATTGGTTATGATATGGTGATTTTTATTGGTTGTTTGGTAGACCAATGGGAGGCCACCACATGGCCCAATCGGAGGCCGCCATGTTGTGCCTTTCTGTTGGCTAAAATTTATGTAAGGTTCAAGTTAAGGTCGGCAAGCGTCGAACCCAAAACCTTGCACCAGAAATCCACATGATTTACTGTTATTCCATCACAATGTTACTTAACATTCATATGTTAAAGTATATATTTAAACGTTAAGATATGCGCGTTTTGGAGGTGGGTCGGGGCTAGCCCCAACCCTGGTCACCATGCCCACGGGAAAAAAGGGGCAAGACCAGGGAAAAACTGACAAACTCACAATTTGTGTTAGCAGCTCAAGAAAACATTTCCCCATTAATGCTTTTTGGGCCGAATTTTTCACGCAGTTTGGAGGCAAGGCAAATTTGTAGGAAGAATTGTTGGAAAAATTGTGGAGATAATAACTTCTTTAGTTTTTATTCTTTTCGGGAGCATAAAGAGGCTAGACAAGGGGTTTTGAGTGCTCTGAAGCCATTAGAGCTATCAAAATAGCCATTTGAGCAATTTAAATGTATTTAAACACCATTTTTTGAGCATAATGAAAGAAGCCCAACCATTGGAAGCTGGTCCAAGAGATGTCGCCCAGGAGGGGTGAACTCCTTCATCAATTAATGTTGTGTGTTTTATTTTATGGTGATATTATATCTTTTTTACTGAACGAATTGTACCTTTTATGCATTTTTATGTGTTTAATAATTTGATAAAAGAGGTTTAAAACCCTAATTGAAACACTTGCAAAATTTCACAAACCTCAAGAAATTTTTAAATACAGATCAGTTTGGTATCAGAGCTTAGGTTTTATTTGTTGCTATGAGGGCTTAATTGTTTGCAATTGTATGTGACTCTTAGAAGGTTGAAGCTTAAAAAAGGATAAGGAAATATTGTGGTTGCAAGTCCTCAAGTTAGGTCAAGGACAAGGAGAGGAAATTTGCCACAATGTCCACCACAAATTTCACCTCAAATTACAGTTCAAGCTTCAACAAGTATGTCACATGAAGGAGAGCTTGACAATATTTCAGAGGATGAAAAATCCTCCAGGAAATCGTTCTTTAGTATGACAAGAATGGTGAAAGTTCCCTATCAGGAGAGAAGCGCAAGGTTGCAAGGTGAGAGCTCCAATATTCCAAAGGGAGATAAGTCTTCAAAAGAAGATGGAGGAGATGGAGGATATGGATACAAGCCTCTAAAAGGTAATGGGAATGGTGACAAACCACCTTTTACACCCCCATTCTCTTCAACTCCATCCTCACCACCATCTTCACCATCATCTTCTTCCAAAACAACCCCTTCACAAACACCTCCACATTCTCCAAATGGCCATGGTAAAACTGCATTTTTGAAGCTTGACAATAAGTTTAATTTCGCTATGAATGATGGAGAGTTAGATGTTGAAAGATTCTCGAAGCACCCCTCCCTCGCCCCACAACACTCCTTCGCAATACTACCACTCACCTCCCACCTAGTATGACCTATTACGCTATGCTCATAGATCAGAGTTCTGCTTATATATGTGATAACACCTCCCCCTATCCCACCTACCTCTATCCCACTTCTCCCATATCCCACCTCCCCCATAACCCATTTCCCCCATATCCCAACTACCCCAAGTATTGCCTCTGCACAATTTTTTTTTTTTTACAAAAAAATCAACACCAGAATTGCATTTTTTTGACAGCAGACTGTATTTTTTTCTTACAATACATATTCACAATGAATTCAATCATATCTATTGTTAGAGTAGTTCTCTTTGGAAAGGTGAAATATCTTCATTGGTCTCAGAAAATCAAGCACACTCTCATTCTTAATGAGTTATGGAAAGGAATTTGTGAAGGAGACAGAGGCAATGCACCTATAAAGCCCACCTCAGACAAGGATATCACTATTTGGGAAAACAAGAATTGCAAGGCCTATGCCTTGATTGCACCTTTTGTAAATGAAGAGGTGAGTCACCATATTACACCATTTTCAAATTCCTATGAAGACTTGATGAAATTAAAAGAACTCTATGACTCGCTTCATAACTTGAAGTTGTTCAATTAATGATTAATCTATTCAGCCTTGAATTGAAAAACGATGACCCTCTTGCTTTAGAATAAGAAATAAAATCTATCATGCATGACATTAAAAATACTGATGTAGAAATTGACATACCTCTGATAGCTTATTTCAATGCATTTTATCCCACATACTCACACTACCTTAAGTCATTGCAAGCAAGTGGAAACCTCAAGGAGATCACCTTTGACTCCCTTGAGAAAAAATTTGCAGAAAGAGAGAAGGATTTTGGAAAGAAGACAACTCCTCAGTCTTCTGAAAAATCTGAATGTTTAGCACATATAGAGAAGAATCATTCTCACGATTCTTCCAAAGGGAGAGGTGGCCAAAGAGGATGAGGAAGAAGAAATTTCAGAGGAAGGGGGGTAGACAATCTCAAAGTGAAAAATCCGATCTTCATTACATCCATTGCAATAGAGATTGGCATGATGCATCTACATGTAAGCTACCTTGGGATAGAATTGAGCAGGAAAGAAATAAAGAAAAAGGTAAAACACCCGACGGAGACAAAGGTAAAACACCTGAATCTGCTCATTATTTTGTAGCACATTATAACATTGGAGTAACTAAAGACTTGTTTAATGTTTCACTTACTCCTTGGAGAAATGATTGGTTGTTAGATTCAGGAGAAACATGTCACATGAATTTTAGAAAATATTTTTTTGAAGAATTTACTGACAAGGTTTATGGAGAAATATACTTTGTAAACAAATCTAAACTCAAGCCATCAGGGCTTGGCACAATCAGGCTTAAGTTTCTTGGTCTTCCAAACCATCTTCTACATGAGGTTCTATACGTCCCTAAGTTGAGGAGAAACTTGTTGTCCTTGGTCCACATCCGCCAACAAGGACAATCCATTCACATGTTTAATGGCAAGTTTGAGATCAGAAAAACATTAGATTTCTCAATTGTCATGAGAGGAATAGAAGAAGGAAGACTCTTAATGTTGCAAAGTACCTCTGCTCATGCACAAAACTTTGCATTTAGTTCTCACTATGATGAAGGTACATTCCCATCAAGTCTTTTATGGCATGCTATATTTGGACTCTTAAACTATGACAACCTTCGATTTTTGAAGAAACATGGTGTTACTGGGTTTCCTACAATTCCTAGGAAAATTAAGCAATGTGATGCTTGTATTCTAGGAAAGCATAGCAAACAGTCCTTTCATGATTCCCATGCCAGAGCACATAGACAACTTGAGGCTATTCATTCAGATTTATGTGGTCCCATGCATGTTCCTTCTACAAATGGAAATAAATATATGATGCCATTCATTATTGATTACACGAGAATGTGTTGGGTTTACTTATTGAAGAACAAATCTGATGGTTTTTCAAACATTCAAGAATTTTCATGCATGGATTGAAAATGATGCACAAAATCATATTGTCTCTTTGTGCACTGATAATGTAAAATAATACACTTCAAATGAATTTGAAAACTATATTCACCAACATGGGATCAAACATCAAACATTCATGCCCTATAATCCCCAGCAGAATGGTATAGTTGAGAGAATGAACAAGAAAATTTTAAATATGGTTCGCTCCATGATGTTTTTCAAGAATGTCAAATTGATGTTTTGGGCTGATGAAATTCTATGTGTTGTGTAGATAAATAATAGGTGTCCTTCTAATTAAATTAGAAATAAAACTCCTTATGAAATGTGGCATGGCCACATTCCTTCGGTAAATCATTTTAGGTTCTTTGGTTCCACCTATTATGCTTTGATACCTAGGGAACAAAGAAATAAACTTTGTGCTAGAAGTCAAAAATGTGTCTTCTCGGGGTATTCCAATACCTCCAAAGGATATCGTCTCTATGATGAAGTAAATAAGGAGTTTTAGTATCTAGAGATGCCATATTCCTTGAATATTTCAAGACTAACAATGTTGTTGAGTGTCAACTTGATCACTTGGATAGATTCATACATGCAAAGTCATTTCAAGAATTTAATAATCAGATTCCACATCTTCAAGGGGGGATTCCTATACTTAATCAATCGATGGAATCATCTTCCGAAGAACTCTCTCCCCCACATGAAAAACCAACTATGGATGACACCTTGAATGATGTGTTTGATAGAATTGGGAGACTAAATCTTGATTCAATCCCAACTTAGCTAAATGAGAAGCTTGGGCCATCTTATAAAGGTCATCCAAAATGGCTGACAAAGGCATTGGAAAATTTTCATCCCAATGAGGTTGGAAAGACAGGAACAATAAGTTCCACCAAGAAAAATGGAGGTGATGTAGATGATTTTGATTCACCTATTGATATGGATGTTTCTTATAATTGTGAATTGAATCTGTCTACAGATCTTGAACCAACTTCCTTCAAATAATTCGCTTCTCATGATGAATGGAATGAAGTGAGGTAAAAGGAGTATGATGCCTTGATAAATAATGGCACTTGGAAGCTAGTTGATCCTCCATTGGAAACAAAACCAATTGGCTGCAAGTGGGTCTAAAAGAACAAGTACAAATCATATGGCTCACTTGACAAGCACAAATGTGGGATTGTGGTAAAAGGTTTTGTATAGAAAAAAGGGGTCGATTATGAGGAAAAATTTTCCCCCACAACAAAAAGAGCTACCATTCGGACACTCTTTTCCTTAACAGCTCAGAATGGTTTGAAAGTCTGTCAAGTGGATGTAAAAATTTCTTTTCTGAATGGTGATCTAAAGGAGAAGGTTTTTATGTCCCAGCCAGAATGATTTGTTGTGAAGGGCTAAGAACACAATGTATTCAAGATTATGAAATCACTGTATGGCCTCAAGCAAGCACCGTGAGCCTAGTATGAAAATTTAACTGAGCATCTTCTAAAACTTAACATTAAACATTATGATATTGATGATGCAACTTTGTTTCTCAACAAATTTGGAAAAATATTTGTATATCTTGTGGTTTGTGTAGATGATATTTTGATGACAGGGAACAATGAGATTTATATTTCATCCATAAAGAAGGAATTGAAGAAAGGTTTTGAAATAAATTATTCGGGCTATGCTCACTAGTATCTTGGTATTGAATTGACTCAACATCCTAAATTTGTATTCCTTTCTTAGAAGAAGTACATTGGAGATCTATTGAACAAGTTTGGCATGGCTAAATGCAATCCTTTGACCACTCCAATTGAACAAAACTTGAAGCTCATATCCATTGAAGGGAAAGAATCTGAGGATGAAATGAAGTATAGAAAGATTGTAGGAAGTCTCATCTACCTGACAACTACCAGACCAGACTTCTCATTCGATGTTGGAATTGGAATCCTCTCTAGGTTTATGAAAAAACCTTGTGAAGGACATTGGTTTGCTACAAAAAGAGTTCTAAAGTACTTGAAAAGGACTCAAGACTTTGGACCCAAATATACACAAGTGGGTGACTTCAACTTGATCGGATACTATGATTCAAACTTTGATGGAGACAAAGAAACTGGGTATCTACTTCAGGTTATACTATGAGTCTTGGATCATGAGTTATCTCATGGAGATCACTCAAACAATCAGTTCTAGCTGAGATTCCACAATTGAGGCAGAATACGTGGCAGCAGCTGAAGCAACAAAGGAAATTTTGTGGCTCAAGAAAATCTTAGAATATTTTCAAATGAAACAAATGCATTCAAATCCACTCATGATAGACAACACTTCTGCAATAAAGTTGGCCAAGAACCCAAATTTCCATGATCGAACGAAGCACATCAATACACAATATCATCTTATTGAACATCATGTTGAGGCCAAAAAAATCCATCTACGACAGTGTTCCACAAATGAGTAGATTGCAGACATTTTCACTAAAGCACTAGGAAGAGAAAAGTTTGAAAATTTTAGAATGATGCTTGGACTCACCTACATCCCTTCAGATTAAGGTGGGGAATGTTGACACCGAATCCTAAGGGATTGGGAAAATTTTTACATTAATGTAAAATATGAAATAAGGAAGTCTATGAGACATTGGAAAAGGAATCCCAATAGGCTCCCCTCCATGTATATATTCATAGACGACCTTAATCAATTTGTATGAGTTATTTTGTGGAGTTACCTCCTGGCTTGACACCTAGCTTGAAGTGTATTTCAAGATACAAAGAATCAAGGATGATGACACCAAGATTCAACTTTGTTATGAAACCAGCTCCAAAAATAGAAGAAAAGAGAGATCAACTCCTTAGAAATAAGCCACTTTGAGGGGGAAACCTCATTTACATTACATAAATATAAAATTATTGGATGATACAAATGAAAACTCTCCTTCTATATATAAGATTCCCTGGGGTCACAATATAATCCTAGCCAACCTAACAATAATAATGTAAGGGCACAATAATAACAATATTGGGGTTACGGGGGTACAACAATAACAATAAGGGGGTTACACTAACAACAATAAGGGACTATACTAGTTGTAGGTTTTAATCATGTACAGAATTTATCTATGAACGAATCTTTAAAACAAAAAATAAACAATAGTGAGAGCATAAAACATAAAACAAATAAACACAAAGATTTTCCCCTGGATCCCAAATCGGGACGACCAACTTGATTTTTCATTATATTCCTTTTAGTGTTACAACACATATATATACATTCCAAAGCATACATAAACCCCAATCCATTAACCCTGGATTAGAACATAACCATAGTTCCCTTGACCGGATCTACAAAATACCAAGGGCCGAAAACCATCATGCCCCAAAACCATGTGCAAAACCATGCACAAAATCATGGGTGGGTCCGCCCACCAGAAAATAAGGACCAAAAAAAAAATTCTAAGGCACTGCCCCGAACCCCGAAAGGGGAGGCTACTGCCCCCCCTATGAACCCCCCATACGTTGCACCTAGCGCAACGTACAGGGGGGGTTATCGCTCCCCCTGTTACCACACCCCCCCCCCTCGCGCACATGACAAGTCGTAGAAATAATATAACACAAACCAAACATTCTCCCACTTGTTGTTTTCTTTCCATAGGGGGCCACAAGAGAGCTCAGTCATTAGCCCAACTTTGCAACACCCATTGTTTCTATACACCAAGAGAACTTCTAAGTGCTCACAAACTTTGTCAATGCATCTGCAACATTATTCAAGGTGTCCATCTTTACTAGCAACACCCTTTTAGCCTCAACCATATATCTCACAAAGTGATATTGAACATCAATGTGCTTTGTCTTTGAATGATAAGAAGGCTTCTTAGCCAAGAAAAATTCACTTTGGCTATCACATTCTATCATTATAGCTTGTTGCACCAACCCCATACTTGAACACAATCTCTGCAACCAAACTTCTTCCTTGCTTGCATGAGTGGCTGCCATGTATTCTGCCTCTGTAGTTGAAAGAGCCATTACAGACTGTCTTTTACTCATCCATCTGACTACACCTCCAAATAGGCTAAACACATACCCACTTGTAGATCTTATTTGGTCTAGATCTCCAACCCAGTCTGCATCAACAAAACCATGAATGTCCAACACTCTTTCCAATCCTGGTCCTCCCTAGTAGCACAAGCCATAATCACTAGTGCCACACAAATATCTGAAAACCCGCTTCACTATTGTCCAATGCTCCTTCCCTAGGTTTGACGTAAACCTGCTCAATACTCCCATTGCATGTGAAATTTCTGGTCAAGTACAGACCATTGCATACATTAGGCTACCCACTGCACTTGCATGAACATGGGACATATCCTCCTCTTCTTCTTATGTCTTAGGACACTATTCAGCAGACAACTTTTTACCTATAGGAATTTGAACATTCACCAGTTTTCTATCCTACATATTGAACCTCTGCAATACAGTCTCGACATAATTCATCTGGTTTAACCAGAGCTTCCTCTTTGCCCGATCTATCTTAATTTCCATGCCCAAAATATAGTTTGCAGCACCAAGATCCTTCATGTCGAATTTGGAGAACAATTGGGTCTTCAAATCTTGGATAATTTCTTTGTCATTTCCAATCAACAACATATCATCCACATACAAGACCAAATAAATAACACGGTCACTAATTAATTTAAAATAAACACAGTGATCGTCCCCATATATAGGTATCAAATTTCTGATACCACATCCTTGGTGATTGTTTTAACCCATACAAAGACTTCTTTAACCTACATACCAGCTCTTTCTTCCCCTTCACCATAAGGCCTTCAGGTTGTTTCATGTATATCTCCTCTTCCATATCCCCGTGAAGAAATGTTGTCTTCACATCCATCCGTTCTACCTCAAAATCAAATGCAGAAGCAACAGATAAAAGTAATCTAATAGAAGTAAATTTGGCAACAAGAGAAAAAATATCACCAAAATCAATTCCCGACACCTGGGAATAACCTTTTTCTACCAACCGAGCTTTTTATTTCTCCACCTTTCCTTCTACATTCATATTTTTCTTAAACACCCATTTTCTCCCGATGAGCTTCCTTCTAGCCGGCAACTCCACCAGATCCCATGCCTCATTTTTATGCAAGGATGCCATTTCATCAACCATGGCCTCCTTCCATAGTTTTCCATCCTCTGAATCTACTGCCTCCCTAACGGTTTTGGGATCATCATGAATTATATTTAAAGAAAAAATTGAACAGAAAGTAGATGGACTATACCTTTCTGGTTGTCTTCTTTCCCGAACTGATCTTCTCACAGCTGGAGTTTGTGGTTCTTCCTCTTCCAAGTCTTCTTCTATTGTAGAGTCTAATTCATCCTCCTTTAGCTAAAACTCTATATTCTCAGGTTCCTTTGGTAGGACTTCATGTTTAACAATATCTTTCACCTCTCTAAACACCACATCTCAGCTGTACACAACCTTCCTTGTTTCCAGGTTCCAAAGCTTTTAACCCTTTAAACCATCCTTATACCCAATAAAGATGCACCTTTTAGATTTATTATCCAACTTGCTCCTTTTCTCCTTTAGAACATGTACATATGCATCACATCCAAATACCCTCATATGTGAAAGAGAGCGTTTTTTACCAGTCCATACCTCATGTGGAGTCTTATCCTCCAACGCTAATGAAGGTGATCTGTTAACCAGGTAACATGAAGTCTCCACTGCCTTTGCCCGGAATTCTTGTCCTAACCTGGTACCACTGAGCATGCTTCTTGCCTTTTCCATCAGTTCTTTGTTCATTCTTTCTGCAACTCTGTTTTGTTGATGTTTGTATGGAGTAGTCTTCTGCCGTGCTATACCACACTTCTTACAAAACTCTTCAAATTACTTCTTGTAGAACTCCCCACCATTATCTGTCCTCAACACCTTTATCTTCTTCTCTGTATGGTTTTCCACCAAAGCCTTAAATTCTTTAAATATGTCAAAGACTTCAGATTTCTTCCTCAAGAAATGTATCCATGTATTCCTTGAGAAGTAATCTATGAATGAAACATAGTACACAGACTTACCCAGTGATGGACCCGACACAGGTCCAAATACATCACTATGCACAAGCTCTAATATCTTGTTTTCCCTCTTAGCACCAGAAGGAAAACTCACCCGATTCTACTTCCCATATACACAATGTTCACAGAAATCGAAATCCAAAGGGGTATTAGACATACCTTCTACCATACCATTTCCATGCGGTATCTGAAGGCCCTTTTCTCCAATATGTCCAAGCCTTTGATGCCATAGCATGGTCTTTTCTCCAGAGACCGCTAGGCTTTCCGCTCTACTTTAGGGAACCACAGAACTGTTGCACCCATCAATAATAGTGCTACCCTAAAGCTTGTACATATTTCCAATCTGAACTCCCCGCATTAATACCAGTGCTCCCCAAACCATCTTACAGGCATCTTTCTCGAACACTGTTTTTACACCTACATCATCCATCCTGATTATAGAAATTATATTTCTGGCCAATGCAGGAATGTGCAGAACACCAGGAAGTGTTCTAATCCTTCGACCTTGCAGCTTCAGCTTTAATTTTCCATGTTCGATGACTCTGGCCTTCCTATCATCACCTAAGAAGACATCACTGCCATCTTATTTCTCATACTCGCAGAACCACTCCCTATGAGGAGTGAAGTGAAAGGATGCACCTGATTCAATCAACCATGACTCATGATCTACATGTGTATTTGAAGAAGAAGCCAAATACACATCCCCACCTTCATCCGAGGTGGTTTTTGCCTCTGCAGAAGGAGCATCATTAGATCCCTTTCCTTTCTCAAGAGCTTTAGATCTGCAACCCTTTTTGTAGTGCCCTTCCTTTCCACATTTCCAGCACACCTTTACAAAATTTCTAGGAGATTTAGATCTCCCACTCGAAACCTTATTCTTTTTTCTATTTTGGGACCTTCCTCATACAGATAAGCATCTCCATTCTGGCCCTCCATATTTCTCCGTCTCATTTCCTCCAACAGTAAGGCTGAGACAATATCATCAAAATTCAAGGTAGTTGTATTGCTACCTATTGCAATAACCAAACTGTCCCACGAGTCTGGTAGAGAACACAACAAACTGATACACTTATCTTCATCTAAGATATTAATATCAACAGATGACAACTGACTTACCACATTATTTAAGGCATTCAGATGCTCTGTCACCGAGTCTCCATCCTTCATCCTCAGGTTATACAACTATTTCCGCAGGAACAATTTATTCGCGAGAGACTTATATTGGTAAAAAGTCCCAGGTTTGTCCCACAAGGTCTTCGTCATATCTTCCCCAGATAAATTCAACAATATTGAATCTGAGACACACAACCGTATTGTGATCTTTTCCTTCCGATCCAGTTTCTTCTAGTCTTCATCTGAAATTGTCGTTGGTTTAGTATGCGGATCTATCGCGATCCACTGGTCCTTATCCACCCGCAGATCCTCCATCTTGAGCTTCCACAATTCAGAACTCTAACCATTAAATTTCTCGATCTCTATCTTCCCGCCACTCGCCATCTTCTTTCACCGTAAGAATCGATCCTGCAGATCTCCCACTGAACAGGGTCTACCTCAGGCCTGAGCAAAAAACCCCTCAATAACAAAGGCATCCCTTTGAAGCCGAAACTACTTTGATACCAAATGTAGGTTTTAACCCTGTACAGAAATTATCTACGAACGAATCTTTAAAACATAAAATAAACAATAGTGAGAGCATAAAACATAAAACATATAAACACAGAGATTTTCCCCTGGATCCCAAATCGGGATGAATAGCTTGATTTTTCATTATATTCCTTTTAGTGTTACAAAAAATATATATACATGCCAAAGCATACATAAACCCCAATACATTAACCCTGGATTAGAACATAATCGTAGTTCCCTTGACCGGATCTACAAAATAGTAGGGGCCAAAAACCATCATGCCCCAAAATCATGTGCAAACCCATGCACAAAACCATGGGCGGGTCCGCCCACTGGAAAATAGGGACCAAAATAATTTTCTGGGGCGCTACCTTGGACCCCAAAAGGAGGGGCTACTTCCCCCCCTATGAACCCCCTATATGTTGCGCCCAGCGCAACATACAGGGGGGGCTATCTCCCCCCTGTTACCCCCTCACACGTGACTAGTCGTAGAAAGAATACAACACAAACCCAACACTAGTAATATAGAGACCTAAAATGCCCCTCTCCTTCGAAAAACTGTTTTCCTCAATGCTTGAGTAGCTTTGGATGCTTCTGTATAAAATTTTCATCCTCCCATGTAGAATCTTGAGTGGGTAAGTTCTTCCATTTGATGAGATACTATGAAATTGATCGATTTCGTAGCTGTTGAGTTCTTGTTTCCGTAATTGCTTCAAGTTCCAATATGATTTTTCCTTCCTCAACAAGTTCTGGAAATCTTGTTTGAACTGGAATTTTGTCCCCTATAACACGCTTTAAGCATGAAATATGGAAAACATGATGCACTCGCGAAGAAGCAGGAAGCTCCAATTTGTATTCCATAGTACCAATATTTTGCGACACCTTGTAAGTGTTGGTCTCTTTAATTGTTTTCACAATTCAAGCTCCACATAAATTGTCAACCCGAGGAAGTCTGTTTATTCCAAAGACAATCACGGACTGGATATGCTCAATTTCAAAAGCAAAAACAATGTTGTAGTAAAAAGCCACACAATTACCAATCTTACAAATCTAATTATTCACACTCTGTTTAATCAAAGCTGAAGTCACTTATGTTATAGCAGAAGTAATTCCTATATTGCAGTTTAGAATCCAAATAAAGGGAAATCAATCTGCAGGAAAGGAAACCAATCAACCATAACAGGAACAGGACCCTATTCCTTAATTAGGAACTTCAACACCTGCTGCCTGACACTAATCACTCTGTAGCAAAGATAACTCAAGAGACCAAGACCCTATTCCCATGAACAGGAACCTTCAGCACTTGTCTCCTGTTTCTAATCACACTGCAGGAAAAGAAAGGCAATTAGTGGGAGCAGGACCCTATTCCTTTGTACAGGAACCTTCAGCACCTGCTTCCCAGCATTATACATTCAAACATATAACATAAATAGAATTCTCAAATTCTTAAGGATGAATGTACTGAACACATGCAGCGTTAAGGAAACAGAATATTCAATAAACTACAGAACTGTGTAATTGGTGTCTCAGCAACAGAATTAAAGTAAAGTGCAAACAGCATAAAGAAAGTAAACAAACTATAGGGAGAGAAGGGTGAATCTTGTGAGGAAGGCGAGCCCTTTCCCTCTCACAAGATTCCCCAGGGAAAGAATTAAAGTGGAGCTCTCAAAAGGAGATTTTATTCATCTGTCAAAAGAAATGATAAATTACAGATGGAGTCTAGCTCCAGTCTCTCAATTACAATGTTCTCCTGTAGCTTTCAAACTCGAACTCCCCTCTAATGATGATGTCTCCTCTTTTTAAAGAGGAGACATCTCTTACAATTACATGAGAGCAAATCTGTGTTTATCCCAATTCTGTTCTTCTTTCTTAAAACAGGACTATTCTGTTCTTCCATAAAAAGATATTGTTACAACAGATACAACAAGAATGCTATCTTCAGAATAATCCGTGTAACCACGTCTTCATGCTGTTGCCATTTTTCCACAAAATACTCTTCCAGAATCGCAAATTACGAGTGACGGAATTTGCGTGCTTGCTGGCTGTTTCAGCAACGAAGTCAACTGTTTCAGCAACGGAGTCGGCTGTTTCAGCAACGAAGTTTGACTGTTTCAACAACGGCCGATTGCTCCAGCACAGCACATAGATTATCTGCGATCTTTTAGACTTATGTTAGCAACAATCCACTTCGATTAATGATAAAATATAAGAGTATTATGGAATTATATGCAAACAGATTAAACATATAATAAAGAAGAGGTTTTTATATACCTTGGGATAAAGTAAATGAAAATGATAATGGAATCCTTTTTAAACATGGTTATAAAGGTAAGATGGTGTCAAAGTATATAGTAAAAATTCTACATAGTGGAGTCCTAACATCCCCCCCAGCTAAAAATGTTGCATGTCCTCAGGCAACTCCTAGTCTGAGTCAGAGTCTGAGTACTGATTCTGTGCATGCAAGTTGCTCAAGCAGTAGCTGGAGAAGGTGGCATCTGTAGGAGCTCTGAATCCTCTATTGTTCTGCAAGTGCTACCATGCTAAAGCTTCATCTCTGCCATCCAATTGGTAGTGACACTGATATTTCTCTGAAGGCAGCCATAGAATTGGAAAATGAAAATGGTAACCAATCCAGTTTGCTCCACAATGTTGAATGCATCCGATGTAATTAGGTACCCTGGAAAGTGCAGCTTGAAGATTGTCGGGGTTAAAAGGGTGATAATCTTGTCTTTCTTTACATGCCTGCTGCCAAAACATAGTATTGGCCTTCAATGCAGCAGTCCCCTTTACTCTGATTTGCTGTTGGCACTTAAAAAGTGTTGAAGCCTGTAGTTGTTGCATGTACCTATGCATTCCTGGTTTCTGTAAGAATTGGTGATATTGTGCTATAAACATGGCTGGACTTAAAGGTTCTAGTCTAATCCAAAGGAGCCTATTCTCCTCATTATGACTGCTTGCAATAAACGCAGTTTGCCAGGTGAGCTGATTGGCCAAAAATGAAACAAATGCCCTTATTTGTATATCACCTGCAATTGGAATGAGATTGACTCTTCTATTCTTGGGAATGGCCTCATTATGGAGATAAAGTTCGCACAGCAAATGCTGGCCACTTTCAGGGGCCTCAGCAAAAGTCTCAACAAATTGTTCTGAAGTAAGCAATTCATGAGGTCTGCCATCCTTTATTGCCTTCAATTGAAAATAAACTAAACGTTCAGAAAGGAAGAGAGAGTAATTTACAGAGGGTTTGCGGGTAGCCATCAACTTCTGCACTAATGAAAACATTAAAACCATCTTTTCCTTTGATTCCTTGACTTCTTTCTTGGAATCTCTGAGCTGTTGCAATGTCTGTTCCCAACTATCCTAGTTGGCATACATGTGATTCTGCCATGCTAACTTATGCTACTGTAATATTGTATCTTGTTCTTCAGCATATTGTTTCTTCCATTTGTTCATCAGTTCTAATTGGTTCCATGGCAAGGTCTGTGTCCTGGCATTAGAAGTACTGGGTTAGGACATTGTTTGAGTGGTTGAACTGACTAACTCAGGACTAGATATCTGTGGTTGTGGTACTGTCTGAGTGGCTGCACTAACTAGCACAGGGCAAGATATCTGAGGTTGTGATACTGTCTGAGTGGCTACACTAACTAGCACAGGGCGAGATATCTGAGGTTTAGTTTCTTTTTCTACACTTTTTGAGAGCCCTAATGGTTCTTGTGGAGCAGTAGGGCATTCCTCTTTTATTGCAGCTGATGTAGATGCCTCAGATACTTGAATTTTGACTACTTTGTAGCCTGCCTGCTGGTAAATATTACCACACTCATGGCACATGTATTCTCTGCATGGCTCCCTATTTTGTGATGATGTTGTGTGTGCTAGCATATAGAGATTCAATTCTCTATCAAAGGCTTCTCGTGCCATGATTAATCATTCTTATAGGCTTCTAGCTCAGACTTCAAAAACTCATTTTCTTCCAATAAAGATGCCATAGTATATGAACCCTGTGTGCTGGTTGATTCTACTGGAGTTGTCTGCTGATCCACAGCTGTAGCTGGTTCTTGTGGAGAAGCTACAGCTGGTTTCCCTGCATCATCATGCTTGGTGTATGATTTTTGTACCACAGTGGCTGGTTCTTGTGTTTCAGCCTCTAGGTAAGTGACTGGTTCTTGTGTGACAGTCACTGTTTGAGCCATAAACGATGTCGTATTATCCCGGGGCACTGGTTCTTGTGTGGCAGTGCCACCGGACGATACAGGTTGGGGAATTTGAAATGGGGATGAGGATTGCAGTTTTAACAGAATAGTGGCAGGGTCAGGGGAAATGGGAGTAACTCCTGTTTCAACAGTCATCTTCATTTTCCTTTTTGGTAGGAAAGTAGAGAAGTCACTGTCTTTCCTTTTCTTTGCAGGGGAAGATTCTTTTCTGGGGGAAAGGCTTTCGGAAGAAGTGAAAATTTGGAATTTGGCCCTTGTTCGTCGTTTTGAGACAGAGACTGTTGGGGTTCTTTTCTTCCTTTTATAAGTAGGTGGGGATGGGGGTGTTAGAGAGTCATCGCTAGGGATAGAAATAGTGGGAATGGTTGACTCTACTAAGTGGGACGAACTTGGGGTTGGGTCAACTGGCTCTGGGGATGGAATTACTGGGGAGTCTGGGATATCGTCCAGTTGCCCTTCATAAGGAATCTCAGGAATTTCTTGGGAACTTTCGTCTTGTTGGGGAATTTGGGCCTACTGAGGAATTTCAGCCTGCTGGGGAATAAGGAGTGGATTATTCAGAGGGGGGTTTTGCTGAGCAAAACCCCTCTGAATTAACAATTGGCATAAACGATGATGGGTGAGGGATAACAATGGGAATTTAGCCCGTCTGCAATAATAGGACATGTTTTTGAGACAACCAAGCAGATAATAGGGAATATTAACTAATCGACCATTCCTTAAATGATTCATCAAAACGAAGTCGTGTTGGTAGACTACCTGGTAACGCCCTTTGCATGTCAAGTAGTGCTTGATGAATTCTGCTACTGTTGGCCATGGTCGAGAAAGTGAATGCAGACTTACACCGCGGCCTTTAAGTTCAACTAGTTCATCTGGATGAAGAAAATCTTGTTGTGCATTTAAAATCACTTGCTTCCTACTGAACCAGCGAGTCCCAATAGCCGGCAACCCTGAAACTTGAACTATGTCCTCCTCTGTAACTGAAATGCAGACCCCTTGAACCACTGAGAAATCCCCCTGAAGGTTCTATGCAAACTCTAAAACTTGTTCCTGATCAAATTCTCCCAACCTTTCAAAATATGCTGTCCATCCTGCTTGTTGGAAAATTTGATAGGCTTCCGGGAACATTTGAAGAAGATTTATCGAACCAGGCTCGTGTCTGATAGCCGGCCCTCCCATCGCTACTAGCTTGAGTCACATGCAGAGGCACAGAAGGCAGAAACACAGGCTTTGGTCAAGATAATTGTTGCAACAGAGGATGCGGAGTCTCAATGACGGTGGAAATGGAATGAAGAATGACGGAGGATTGGTTGATGTGAAATGATTATTCAGTTTTCGAAATTCCCCCCCCCTACGTATGGTGCAATGATGATTGAGCGTGTGGAGATTACAATCATTATGAGCGAGATCATCTCTTTAAAATATAATTTAACTGCATTACATTAAAACCACATACCTTACATTTTTACCTTTGGTTTAATAATTCGAAGTGTAGAGTGCTTCAGAATGGCTTAATATACATGGAAGAATCTGTAGATTTCTCTGAAATTTAGAACAGGAGTGTAACAGGATCTGCTCAGTACTGAATAATTTTCACCCAAAGGATCTGAAGCGTAAACGTGGAGAACTAAAAAGCTTGTATAGAAGCGGAAAGAAATGATGTTTTAATGATGACAGGTTGCTGAAACTGGTGTTTCAGCAACGGAAAAATGAACGACATGTTGCTGAAACTGGTGTTTCAGCAACGGGAAAAATCAGGAAAATGGGATAAATGACTTGGGTTTGAAACAAGTGGGGGAAGTATTTGATAAGGGATAATTTCAGCAGTAAGGGATGGGAAATACTAGCTGAAGGATGATATTTCAAGAATGGTAGAAGTGGGAAAAATGGGAAAAAGGGCAATAATGTAGAGATGGGGATGAAGGGATATTGCTAGGAAATGGGGTAAAATGAAGGGAACAAGCTTCTGTGATTGAAGCTTCAGATCTTCTTATGATGAATCTCTCCTCCTTAATGAGCTTTTCCAGAATCTGCAAAATTCAATTGTAATATGCCAACCCTTGACAGGGATTATTAGTTTCTAAACTAATCTAATACTAAAAAAAACAGTGCAGAAAATTAAATGCTGTGAGGAGCAGAAGACTCCCCTAGAAAAAGATAATGAATATCAGTCATGCAAGCAGTCTTGAAATCCTCTTTAGAAACAGGGCGCTGGTATAGACGAAGCCTATGACCATTGACTAGTAGAGGTGTTTTAGAATCATCAATTGTTAAAAGTCTTACCGTTCCATTAGGAAAAATAGCATCTACCTCATATGGTCCAAGCCAGCGTGTACGTAGCTTACCCTGAAAATTTTCAAACCGAGCGTCATACAACAAGGCCTAATTACCTTTTTGGAACTGCTTGTGTTTGATAATTTTGTCATGCCACTTCATTCTTTGTTGTTGAATCATGGTTGTTTGGTGAATGGCATCTAATCTTTTTTCATCCAACTCAAGAAGCTGCTGCAACCTAGCTGTCTGCACATCAGTCAAATCAAGATTAACAGCTAAAGCAGTTCTTAGAGTTTTGATTTCAAATTCCACAGGAAAAACAACACTTTTACCATAAACCAATTCATAGGGAGAAAAACCTGTAGTGTTTCTCCAAGTAGTTCTGTAAGCCCATAATGCTTCAGGGAGCCTTTGAGACCAATCCTTCCGGTTTTCCTTCACTGTTTTAGTTAGAATGGCTTCTAATACTTTGTTTGTGCTTTCCACCTGCCCATTAGCCTAGGGGTGGTATGGTGTAGTCATTATATGATGAATATGATATTTCTGAAGGGTAGACTTAAAACCATGAGAATTGAATGGAGGTCCTCCATCTGTAACTAGCTCTCTAGGAATTCCAAATCTAGTGAAGATTTCTTCAAATAAGAAAGCTAGGACAACCTCTTCATTGGCTCTAATAAGTGCTTTGGCCTCCACCCATTTAGTCATATAGTCTGTACAGACTAATATATAACTTCTTTGATTGGATGGAGGATTAATGGGTCCTATCAAATCCAAGTCCCATCTTTCAAATGGTTCAGAAACTACCTGGGGGTTTAATGGCATTTGATCTCAATGATTGGGTTGACCCATTCTCTGGCAGCTGTCACAAGACCTTACATATTTCTTTGCATCCTTAAATAATGAGGGCCAATAGTAACCCATCCTCAGAATTTTGTGTGTTGTTCTCTTATCAGCGAAATGCCCTCCGCAAGGGCCATCATGACAAGCTTTCAGTATGTCATACACTTCATCTTCCCTAATGCATCTTCGGATTTCCTGATCAAGCCCTGTGTAGAAAAGACACCCACTTATCCAGCTATACCTGGCACTTTGTTGAACAATTCTTCTCTTTTCTCTATATGACAGGTGTGATGGTAATTTTCCTACAACCAAATAATTAGCAATATCCGCATACCATGGAGAGTGAGCAGAAACTGCAAACAAATACTCATCAGGAAAAGAATCATCTACTGGAATATCATTGTCAGTTTTTAACCGTGAAAGGAAATCAGCCACCACATTTTCTTTACCATACCGATCTACAATTGTGATATCAAATTCCTACAGTAATAATAGCCATCTGGTAACTCTAGCATTTGTAACAGATTTGTTCATTAAATACTTGATAGCTGAGTGGTCAGTGTGCACAAAAGTAGAATAACCAGTGATATAGTGTCGAAATTTATTAATGGCATAAATTACTGCAAGAAATTCCTTTTCGGTAACTGTGTAATTAAGCTCAGCAGGGGTCATATTCTTACTAATGAAGTAGATAACATAAGGAAGATGATTCACCTCTTGTCCCAAGACAGCTCCAATTGCAGTGTCTGAAGCATCAGAGGATATATGAAAAGGGAGGGCCCAATCAGGCCCCCTCAAAATAGGAGCAGTAGACAACTGATGCTTGAGTTCTTCAAAAGCTTTTTGACAAGAATTAGTCCACTTAAATTTAGCATTTTTCATAAGCAACACAAATAATGGAGAAGCTATCTTAGAAAAATCTTTAATAAATCTTCTGTAGTATCCAGCATGTCCTAGAAAACTTCTCACATCAGTTTGTGTTTTAGGAACAGAAAGATTCTGAATGACCAATATTTTAGATGGATCTACCTGAATACCTTGAGATGAAATAAATGTCCAAGCACTATTACTTCACTCATCATCATATGGCATTTTTCAGTACTTAGGGAGAGGTGAGCTTGTATACATCGTTTAAGTACTTTCTCAAGGTTTTGTAATGCATCTTCAAAAGACACACCATAAGGAGTAAAATCATCCATAAATATTTCCATAGAATCATTCAGCATATCAGAAAAGATTCCTATAACAGCTCTTTGAAAAGTTGCTGGTGCATTACATAGCCCAAATGGAATAACTCTATAAGCAAAAGTTCCCCAAGGGCTAGTGAAAGTGGTCTTGTCTTGGTCTTGAGGTGCAATTCTTATCTGATTATACCCACTGAATCCATCTAGAAAAGAAAAGAATTTCTTCCCTGCCAGACTATCCAACACCTGATCAATGAAGGGTAAAGGAAAGTGATCCTTTTGAGTAGCTTTGTTCAAAGCTCTGTAGTCAACACATACTCTCCATTTCCCGTTTTTTTAGGGACAATTACCAATGGGGAAATCCATTCACTGTCAGATATAGGGTATATAAATCCTGCATTAAGCAATTTCTGAAGTTCTTCTTTAACAATTTCTCGTAAATTAGGGTTCATTCGTCTTTGGGGTTGACAAACAGGCCGACATCCCTCTTTAATGTAAATTCGATGAGTACATAATTCAGAAGAAATACCTTTCATATCTGTGTAATCCCATGCAAATGCTTCCTTATATTCATGCAATAACTTCATTAACTACTGTGTTTCATCAACTGTTAGATCAGGATTTATGTTTAATGTCTTGCCAGGTTCAATTTCAACTGTTATGCTTTTAGATGAGATGGTGGTTAATGTCTGAGATGAGTCTTCAAATTCAATATTTTCTTGGGTATCAGTTTCAAAAATTGCAGTTAATTGATTGTGTGTTTCAGCAATTACAGAAGAAGGTTCACAAATAAAATTATTAATTATCTCATCCTCTGTATTGTCTTTAAGAGTTAAAGATTGTCCAATAGTTAGAATAGGCTGAACATCATTATCATCATAATCCATCCACATAGAATCTTCATTATTAATTATTGGTGTAGCATGAGGATAAAGAGTAAGCTGTTTTGTTTCATAACCATTAGAAATTGTCATTGAACCAGATCTGCAACTGATAAAAGCATCAGCTGTGGCCAACCATGGCCTTCCTAGAATTAAGGGGTGTCCCCCCAGCTTTGTTTTAGTCTGCAATACAACAAAATCAGCTGGGTATTTCCAGGATTCAACTAAAATAAGTAGATCCTCAACAACTCCTTCGGGTTTAATTGTAGAACGATCAGCCAACTCTAGAATGGTGGGTGTATCTCTGATTGTGTTATTCAGCTGTAACAATTGTGAAGTTTCAAGAGTCATTATGTTAATTGCAGCACCTAAATCTACCAGAACTTGGGGAATCATTGTTTTACCAATCTGAACTGTCACCGTAGGATGGCCGGGATCACCATATTTCACAGGAGGAGCTTTTCCGGACATTAATGCAGACAAATCACCCATCACATGTACTGTAAGGGGATCTTTAGTTTTCCTACCAGGTTTCTTAACACAAATATCCCTTATTGTTCTGGCATAAATTGGTACATCTCTTAATGCTTGTAAAAGTGGAATTTTAACATACAAATTTTGCAATTCCCCTAAAAGATTAAAAGCAGGTGTTTCAGGCGTTCTGGTTAAAACCAAACGCTCGGGGAATGGTGGTTCTGTTATTTCAACACTCTTATTAGAAGGTGGTTGTGCTTTCTTATGTTTCTCAGTTTCATCTTTATCGGAATCAGAAGAAGTTATGTCATCAATAATAGGCTCTACTATTTTCCCAGATCTTAAATGAATATCATTACATTGCATAGTAGGAAATATAGACTGATTCTGAATATCAATGACTTGCACAAATTTATTATTGGGGTTAGGATTTGGTTGCACAGGTAGCTGGGGTCTCATTTGGTTATTTGGCGGAGCATTTGATGGTAGAGGAAGTGGTTGTTGGAATTGAGGCAATTGATTTGGATACGGGAGTTGTTGGCTTCTCCAATTTGAATTCCAAGGGTTAAAAGAAGATGGCTGTTGTGGGGGCCAAGGGGTCCACATTGAAGGATCAACAAAGGGAGGGTTTGATTGCTGCATGGGTGGGAAATTCATTTGATTGAAGGGTGGGTATTGCATTTGATTAAAGGGAGGGTAATTTGTTTGACCGAAAGCAGAATAATTATTCCAACGATTAAATGGCATACTAGAGTTCATACCTTGTCCTTTTGGTTGCCATTTTCTTCTTTGAGTTAGCAGGTAAACTGCTTCAGCTTCTTCTTCCGTTGGCTGCAATGCTGCCTTTATTCCTGGTAGAGATGGACATTGTTTTGTTTCATGGTCTTTCTCACAAAGGGTGCAAATTGGTATTTTGTCCATTGGGCATTCCCTTAGTGGATGTTTGTCTCTGCACTTTGGGCAAAAGACAGCCAGAGTTGCTTCTGCTTCAGCCTGCTTCTTCTTAACCTGAAAAGTGTAAATTTGTGAAGCAAAAGAACCTAACATCTCAGTTTTAAATTCTTCAAGTAAATTACCTATTTCAGCTCTTGTTGCTCCTCCACTGGCTGATTTTTGCACTCTTGAATAGGTGGAATCTCTATTACTTACTCTGTTCCTTGCAGCTCCCCTTGAACACCTCTTAGAAAGTTCAACAATCTCATCATATGATTCCTTAGATATATCTCCCTTGCCAAGCATGTTTAACATATCTAAACAATCATCCCTTAAACCTCTAAGTAATATTGTTTTGCAAATTTCCTTACTTATATTCGGATGATCAGATCTCTGTATGTTGTACTGCAGCCTTTCTACATAGTCCTCCAGATTCTCGTCCGGCTTTTGTGCCATATTGAATAGTTCATCCTTCTTTTCTCTCGTCCGGAAATAGTCTTGATATTTAAGCAGAAATTTATGTTTCATCTGCTCCCAAGTTGTGATTACCTGACTCCCAAGGCTCATGAACCATCTTAAAGCATTTCCTTTTAAGGTTTCTGGAAACAGTTTCAACTTTTGAGCATTAGTAACATAATCATATCTTCTGCATAATATATCAAATTCAAAAAGAAATTCATCCGGATCTTCAGAGGATAAACCATGAAAGTTAGGTAAAGCAGACAATGGAATATTTTTCATAGGAGTTGTTCCTGCAGGGAGATCACTAATAGGAAATCCCAAGGTAGAGAGAGAATTTTCATCCCTTCCTTCTCCCTCAGGATCTACACGTCCTCCACCAAAGAAATCTTCATTTTTTCCTTGTCTGTTCTCCTACTGCACTTGCTTGATCGTCAAGATCTTCTACTGGCTCTTCAACGTTTTTCACTGGTCGTCCAACACTCTCTACTATTTCCTCAATGTGCTCTGCTGATTTGCTAACACTTTCTTCTGACTCTCCAGCACTGACTGCTGGTTCTTCAATCACTGGCTCCTCTATATTTTCAAGACCCACAACTTCCTCTGTTTTGTAATCTGGTTGAGGGGAGTGCTGAAGTTTTGGTCTTCGAGAACTTAATCTCTGTGATGATTCAGCCTTTGATACAATCTCGTCAATGAAAGTCTTTCTTCCTCCCCTTCCTTTGCCTTTGCCACCTGTGGGGTTAGTTTTCTTCTGGTTTCCGTGTCCTCTCATACAATCTGCACATCTGAAAAGAAAATATTAATGCTTTCGAAATCTATAATTGCCTTCCCCGGCAACAGCACCAAAATTTTGGTCGCTTTAATTGTTTTCACAATTCAAGCTCCACATAAATTGTCAACCTGAGGAAGTCTGTTTATTCCAAAAACAATCACGCACTGGATATGCTCAATTTCAAAAGCAAAAACAATGTTGTAGTAAAAATCCACACAATTATCAATAATACAAATCTAATTATTCACACTCTGTTTAATCAAAGCTGAAGTTACTTATGTCATAGCAGAAGTAATTCCTATATTGCAGTTTAGAATCCAAATAAAGGGAAATCAATCTGCAGGAAAGGAAACCAATCAACCATAACAGGAACAGGACCCTATTCCTTAATTAGGAACTTCAGCACCTGCTGCCTGACACTAATCACTCTGTAGAAAAGATAACTCAAGAGAACAAGACCCTATTCCCATGAACAGGAACCTCCAGCACCTGTCTCATGTTTCTAGTCACACTGCAGGAAAAGAAAGGAAATCAATGGGAGCAGGACCCTATTCCTTTGTACAGAAACCTTCAGCACCTGCTTCCCAGCATCATACATTCAAACAATTAACAGAAATAGATCTCTCAACTTCTTAAGGATGAATGTACTAAACACATGCAGCGTTAAGGAAACAGAGTACTTAATGAATTACAGAACTGTGTAACTAGTGTTCAGCAAACAGAATTAAGTGAAGTGTAAACAACATAAAGAAATTAAACAAACTACAAGGACATAAGGGTGAATCTTGTGAGGAAGGCGGGCCCTTTCCCTCTCACAATATTCCTCGGGGAAAGAATTAAATTGGAGCGCTCAAAAGAGAATTTTATTCATCTGTCAAAAGAAATGATACATTACAGATGGAATCTAGCTCCAGTTCTCACACACAATGTTCTCCTGTAGCTTTCAAAATCAAACTCCCTTCTAATGATGATGTCTCCTCTTTTTAAAGAGGAGACATCTCTTACAATTACATGAGAGCAAATATGTGTTTATCCCAATTCTGTTCTTCTTTCTTAAAACAGGACTATTCTGTTCTTCCATAAAAAGATATTGTTACAACAGATACAACAAGAATGCTATCTTCATAATAATCCGTGTAACCACGTCTTCATGCTGTTGCCATTGTTCCACAAAATACTCTTCCAGAATCGCAAATTACGAGTGACGGAATTTGCGTGCTTGCTAGCTGTTTCAGCAACGAAGTCAATTGTTTCAGCAACGGAGTCGGCTGTTTCAGCTACGAAGTTTGACTGTTTCAGCAACGGCCGATTGTTCCAGCACAACATATAACTTATCTGCGATCTTTTAGACTTATGTTAGCAACAATCCACTTCGATTAATGATAAAATATAAGAGTATTATGGAATTATATGTAAACAGATTAAACATATAATAAAGAAGAGGATTTTATATACCTTGGGATAAAGTAAATGAAAATGATGATGGAATCCTTTTTAAACATGGTTATAAAGGTAAGGTGGTGTCAAAGTATATAGTAAAAATGATACATAGTGGAGTCCTAACAGTAAGGACCATAGTACTTTGGTGATAATTTATTATCCTTCTTAGCTTGCTTGAGGTACATTTTTTTGTATGGTTGTAGCCGTAAAAATACGTAGTCTCCTACATCAAGAATTCTCTCATTGCCATGTTGATATGCCTGTTGTTTAATTCAATTTTGTGCCAAATTTAGGTTATCCTTTAAGAGTTGGATAACTTCTTCTTGATGCTCAATGTGATCTTCCACTACTTTAACCTTAAAATTTTCTCTTAAAGAAGATGTGATGGACGATGGATGATATCCATAAAGTGCCATAAATGGGATCATTTTTGTTGTAGTATGGAAGGAAGAGTTATACCACCATTCAGCGAAAGGTAACCAATTGACACATTGTGTTTTCTTATCACATACAAAACAACGAACATATCCTTCTGTTGTACTATACAACAACCCTACCCATTTTTTAATTTTTAGAATAAATCCCATTTAAAAATAGGCCCCCTTTTTATATCTTTTCCATAGATAAAATGATGCATATCACATTTTATTCACAAAGTATACAAGTTTTAAAAAATTTCCAATCCGATGAGTTAAAAGACCTTTTAACATATTTTGAACCTATTAGAAAAACTTTATACTTAGAAATATGTTAAAATGAATAGTAAATCGCAATCAGAAATTCGGAGAAGTTCTTTTAAAGAGTTTTTATTGCTTTGAGAAGTTCCGATGCGATTGCGCTCAATCGAAATCGCATTTTGGAATAATATTAAGTCTTGCACTTTTCTATTTATAAAAATGCGATGCGATTTATCGCAATCACGTTTCGGAAAAATATTAAACATTGCATTCCTTTCATTCCAAAATTCCGATGCGATTGCGCTCAATCGCAATCGCATTTTCAGAGATAGATTATAACAGTCCACTTCATTTTAAATCTCCAATGCGATCGAGATTTCTTAAAAACGTTTTCACATTCCCTCTCAAACAAATTGTGATGTGATTGTCGCAATCGGAAAATTGGCATGAATCATATTCTATTTATCTTGCGCACCATTGAAGACTTGCGATGCAATTTTTATTTCGCCTTTATATTTATTCATCGCATCGCAAAGGATCAAAAGTGAATTTTAACATTTATTACAAGGATGCGCCGATCTCCGATTGTACGGCAATATTAATTCAAAATCAGACGGAAGATCATGGGTTATTTTGTTTTGAATACGTGAATGTGACCCCTTGGAAAGCATTTATGTTGAAAATAAGGGGAGATTAAATGGTAATTAAATAAACAAATGTTTTTGTAGCTGTTATCATTATTGTGTTTTATTTCGGCTAAAAGCATTCATTTTAATTGCAGAGAAAAAGTTTGAATCCTTTCATTCACAGAACCAGAGAGAATTTACCCGACTCTGAAATGTCAAAGAGAAGCAGAAAGTCTAAAGCTGCTTTTGCTGCAAAATCTCCTGTGTTAAACATGCCGCCCAAGGAGAAACCGGTGAAGCTCAAGCTAGTCACAGACACCTCCTGTCAAGGATTGGGGAAGATGACATGGGAAAATGTATACAACTTGATTGAAAAATAGAAACCTAGGGTTGTTGTGACTAAGGCAACTATTCCCAATGAAGAAGATTCAGAATCTGACTTTGAAACTCAACTCAGTGCATTGGCAAATTCATTTTTGCACCGAATAGCTGCCTAGGCAAACAATTTTCCCTACTATGATGTTATCAGATGGGTCATCGACAATGTGACCATTCAAAACAGGACTTTTTTTTTCTGCTTCTGGATCAGTGTTTGGATCAATAAAAGCAGAAGATATTAAAGCAATGTATCATCTTCCTAACCCGTAAAAGATTTATAACAAAGAATTCCTTAAGGAATATGCTGCAGAACATCCAAACTAGGCAGAGCCAATCAAAGAATGGAGGAGTAACCCTGAGAAGCATAAGCAGGAGGCATGAGGTATGTACTCTGTGGAGTCTCTTGCACCTCTATATTTTTATGTCACAGCGATGATGTGTAGGTTGTTTGGAAACGATAACTCTGCTAGATTTTCTATTCAAATGGTCTCGTTAATTCATTCTGCTGTTAGTTTTGAAATTATGTATTGGGCTATCATTTTGTCGGATAAAATAGCCAATCGAATTCTAGAGTACAGAGAAGATAATAATTTAGGGAATTCCTCCCCTTTCCATTTTTGTGCTTATATTTTAAATGCCCTCTGTTTCAATTCTGAATTCCCCATGCTAGGTTGGAAATGGACTCCAAAAGAACCTATCCCTATTCATGTCTATCACAAATTCTTATGGAAGAAACATTTCAAACAACATGTTTACAGAGTCTACCATGGTTTTCTCATTCCAATTTACCAAACCATTTTTGGTCATTTCCCTCCTAGACTTTCCAATAAAGCCAAGACTGATTTGACCTCTATCGGAGATTGGTTTGGGGAAGAAAAATTCACTTATATCAGAATTTTTGGGAGTATTGTTCAACCACATATCCTTCCCTTATACGTTCCAGATAAGCTGTTAGCTTAAGAGATTTCCTATCAACTGACAGTTGAAGGAATGTCTAGAATTTTGAAAAGCAATAAAAAGCTTATGTGGCCTACCTTCCCTTTTAAGTGTGGTGACTATACTCTTAATAGTTTTTCTCATGCTGAAAAAGAAGTTGGTAAAATTTCTGATCTTAATTTTTCAACAATTCCTGGAAGACAATACGACCCAAGGAATGTGGCGTACGATTTTACTACCTCTGTTTAGATTGCTCGGTTAGAGCATGAACCAGACATTTTTGATGATTTATTTGTTTCCATGGATGATATATCCCAAGTTTTTGATTCAGCCAAGTCCAATTTGCAACTCGAAGATTTGAAATTTTTTTTGTTGTATAGAAGCCAGAGGTTACTTAATGTGCCTCTTGATCAGTTAAGAGCTCCCACACAGGAGAAAGAATCACAAGAAGCAGGAAGCAATTTTGGTAAAGAAGTAATAGGAGTTGATCCTGTTCTGGGAAAAAAGGATGACAGTAGCAAAGCCGACACTGCCAACACAGAAACAACTGCTCAAAAAGATACATAGAAGCCTTTAGTTCAAACAAAAAAAGGGAACACAGGTATTGATGCCCAAGTACATATTAAAAAAGGAAGTACATAAAGTAAAAACATTGAAAAGGCACCCAAGAATGATGCAGGTTCTCAACTTGGAGAACAAGTAGATACTGAATTGGTTGTTTCTTCTCATTTGCTAAATCAATATCAACAATTTGCACAACAAATAGGATTGAAAAACACTCCTCAAGTTGATTATCCCAAAGATTAGGATGTGGAAATAATTCCTGAAAACCCCACTGGAGAAATTATGCTAAAAATTGAAGAAATCCCTCCTTGAGATATATTCTACAGTCCCAAACATAGGGTTGTGGTAAGAAAACAAAGGAAAAGGAGGAGAACAGATCAAGATGCCCTTTTGGCATCACAGGGGGAATTGCTAAATGTTGTTTATAAAAATGCTGAGGTGGATCCATCTGAGGATCTCACAAAATTGTCTCAGTATGCCGGTGCCTATAGTGCTGCCACTATAGATAAAGCTTCTAAAGTTTCATAGCTTGTAAAACAAAAGGATATGCAATTTTTTATTTTTTAAGAAGAGGTTGCAGGTGATCAGCAAAAGATTATTCAGTTGGAACAGCGGGCACAGGATGAAGAACTCAGAGCTAAACAACTAGAAGAGTAGCTCAACCTTGAAAAGAAAAAGATTGATGAACAAGCCTTGGACAAACAACAACAGTTGACTCAAGAAGTAGAAAAGCTAAAAGATCTTTTACAAAATGAGAGAAATTCAAAGATTGAACAGGAAAAAAACGTTCCAATCAGCATTGGACAAGTTCAAGGAGTATCCAAAGATAGACCAATTCATAACTGAAGCTCTTGAAATAAACAAACTTCTATCTCAACATTTAAATGAATTTTGTCTACAGTTAACACAGATTGAGCCTTTGTGTGAAGTAACATCATCTTTGATAGATAAATTAGTCACTCTTAGGCAAGAAATTGAGGATGTTGATCATAAAATTTCCGAGTTTCTTTCATGGCAGGATACAGAGCAAGGAAGAAAAGCTAATATTCCTAGAATTGAAGAGAGACACAAGGAAATTCTATTTATGGAATGGGAACAACAGTTAAAGAAATCAGAAAGAGCCACATCAAGGGCTAAAAGTTTAATGAATAATACAACACAATTGATTAATGACAGTCTGTACGCTACCAATTTGATCTCAGATTGTACCCCAGGCGAGTTACCTAAAGTAAAAGAAGCTGATTCCAGGTGGAAGCAAGAGATAATTGATAAAAATCAACAAATTATCAAACTTCAAGGAATTTCATGGGATAATATGTGGTCTTATATGATCAAGCCACACAGCCAATAGATGGCCATCAAATTCCTTTCGAATGCTATTCAATGTATCATTCTTGAATTCTCTGATGCTACATACACTGGATAGTTACATTCAAAAATGAGTCGGCCAACAGAAGTCCAAGATATGCTCAATATCTGCCACCTTCGTTCATCCACCTTAATTGATGATCAATGAGTCAGTCTACTAAAAGCTCGCATTTTAGTTTAAGATATTTTATTTTAGATAGATTTTACGAATAGTTTTAGTTATTATGTTTTATTAAGTACCTATTTAAACCCCTTTCATGCATTTAGAAAGGGGTCCTAAATTTGTAATATTTTTGGACTTGGAGATTACATTTCTGTACTCCATTTACTTCTATATTCTTTTATAAAGGGTCACATCTGGTGATTATGTGTGGAATTATTTTTAAAGAGTTGCATTTATGTACCTTGGATTTGATTTCGCATTAGAATTGCTGGATTAGAGTATCAAATTTCATTTGAAATTCTCAATATGGATACGGTATTTCTATCTATTCACTGTTAATTTCTTTTTTCATGTGATATTCTCTTTTAAATTTGCTATCATTTATATGTACTTCGTTTCACAATATTTCTTTATATATATCATTTTTGAGTATATTAGAAATATTTATCTTTCATAAGTGTATGTAAATGATATACAATGATGAATACAATATGCTAATATATCTATGTCTAATTTCTTAAACAGAGTTATCTTTATTTGTTACTGCACATTTCAATTAAGCTATAATACATTTTTATGGTTATTGTTCAATTGAAATAATTTTAAGTTGTATTCACATATGATACCCGGGTTAGTTTTAGAATTTCTTTATCAGTATTTAAATTAGCTTAGCTAGTATTTTCATTTTAAGTCATTTAGTCCCATTTCCCCCATCCAATCATTCCATTACCAACCCATTCAAATTACTAGGATACTGGTCCTACAAATCTAGTTGGAGCCACCATCCCAAATGGAAAATGAGTTGTCTTAAGGTCCCGACTGGGTGGTTATCCCCTGATGTTTGAAGCAACGATTTTTGAGGCTTCAACACCTTCCAAACATTTATTCACTAGCTCAATTTTACCATCAAATTGAGGGTGATAAGATGAACTATGAGCTAGTTGAGTACCCAAACAAGAAAATAATTTTCTCCAAAAATTTCCAGTAAAAATGGGATCTCTGTCACTTACAACATTCTTTGGGTTTCCATGTAGCTTTTGAATTGTTTCCATAAATGCAGTAGCAACTGTACTTGCTTTAAATGGATGAGCTAATGCACAAAAGTGTGCATACTTGGTATATCTATAAACTACCACCATGACGACACTCTTTCCTTCGGAATTAGGTAAAACTGTGATAAAATACATTGAAATATCCTCCCAACGTTGACATGGAATGGATAAAGGTTGTAGAAGACCCGGGGACTTAATTGTCTCAACTTTATTTTGTTGGCAAACCAAATATTCCGCCACAAACTTTTGAATATCATATTTAAGGCCATCCCAAAAAAAAATCTTTCTTCACCTTGTGGTATGTTTTTAAAAATCTTGAGTGTCCTCCTAAAGGAGAAGTGTGCAATTCCAAAAGAATATTTTGTTTTAGTTGGGAATTCTTGCAAATATATAAGTGATTATTGTACCATAAGGAATCATTTTTCCAACTAAATGGATCAAATGTACTAGGATCTCGCTACAACTTTTGAATGGGTGTCCACACTTCTTCATCCTTCTTCCATTCATCCCTTGCTTCGGTTATCCAATTTGGTTGGATAATAGAAATGGCACAAAGAAATGCTTCCACCTCTTCATCCTTTCTTGATACTACATCTGCAACAGTGCTTAGCTTCCCTTTTTTGTAGATGATTTCAAAGTCATAACCCAATATCTTTGTGACAAATTTTTTCTGCTCTTATGAAGATAGTCTTTGTTCTAAAAAGTGTTTAAGACTATCATGATTAATTTTTACCTAGAAGTGTCTTCCCATTAGGTAAGGTCACCATTTGTTTAGTGCATGTAGTATTGCCATCATTTCCTTCTCATAAATATCTTTCTGTAAATACTTTCCTTTTATTGGACGAATTTCAAAAGCAATGGGTCTTCCGTCTTCCATTAAAACAACACCAATTCCATTTCCTAAGGCATCACATTCCACAATAAAGGTTTTTGTGAAGTCTGACGAAGCTAAGACTGGTGCTAGGCACATTACCTCTTTAAGATGTTCAAAGGCCTTAGTTTCTTCATGATTACATGAATTTAACCCAATAAATCCTCGAAACTAATTTATGGTTGTGGGGACTTTCCATTTCTTAATTGATTTAATTTTGTTATGGTCTACCTTAACACCCTCGTGAGATACAATTTTTCCCTTATATTCCACCTCTTGTACTCCAAAGAAACATTTGGATGTTTTTGCATATAATTTTTTCTCCTCCAATAGTTTGAGCACCATGTCAACATGTTGAACATGATCCTTCCAAGACCTTCTGTAGATTAGTATGTCATCAAAAAATACTAGCACAAATTTTCTAAGGAAGGGTTTAAAAATGGAATTCGTCAACCCTTGAAATGTAGAAGGTGCATTGGTAAGGCCAAAAGGCATGACCAAAAATTCATAATGACCCTCATGAGTTTGAAATGTTGTTTTTGGAATATCTTCAATCTTCATTCTAGTTTGATGATATCCTAAACAAAAATCCAATTTGGTAAAATAAATTGCTGCATGTTATTCATCCCAAAATTCATCAATCACGAACAATGGGAAATTTATATTTAATAGTGAGCTTATTGAGCTCCCTATAATCTGGATACATGCGCCATAATCCATCCTTCTTTTGCACCAATACTACTGGAGCAGAGAAAGAACTTTGACTAGGTTGAATTATACCAGCCTCTAACATTTCTACAATCATACGTTCAATTTCGCTCTTTTAGACATAAGGATATTTGTAAGGCCTGACATTTGGAGGAACACTTCCTGGAATCAAATGAAAATCATGATCATGGTCATGAACAGGTGGGAGTCCTTTGGGAGTTTTAAACACCTTGGAATGATTGTCCAAGACTTTTTCAAGATCTCAAGAAATAGATGCTTTTGATGTTGGAACTTCTAGTGAGCATAATTGTGCAATTACGCCTCATTGTTATTTATTAGGAAGCTTTTTCATGAAATTAGAGCTTATTATCTTTCCTAGCTTCCCTGTGATACCCTGTAATTCGATTTCCTTTCCGTCTGAAAAATAAAATAAAAAATAAAATAAAATAAAATAAAATAATAATAATAATAATAATAATAATAATTTCGAGAAAAGTTCTTGAAAATTAAAAGCTACCATTCCCAAAGATTGTAACCATTGTACATCTAGTACAACATCAACACCTCCCATTGGACTGAAAATCATTGTTCTATTCAATACATATTCCCCCATGTTTAGTTTGATATTATGGCATTTTCCAGAGCAATTTATAGTTCCTCCATTTGCAACCATCACATGACATTCTGGTGCTGGGTATAGGAAACAATTCAATTCCTTGGCTACCTTAAAATGAATAAAATTATGGGTACTACCCAAATCAATCAACACTATTACCTTTTTCTTCTTGATATGTCCTTCTATCTTTAGATTTTTGGGAGTGGTAATTCCTTCCAATGCATTACACGATATGGTCGGACTTATTTCTTCTTCTTCTAGGCTTGGTTCCTCGTGTATATGCTCCTCTTTTGAAGTTTCTTGTTCATTTTCTTCCTCCTCTTCAAAATCTATGTAAAACAATTTATTCTCAACACACTTATGACCTTTAATGTATTTTCTATCACAATTGTAGCAAATCCCTTTTTCTCTTTTTTCTTCCAATTGGTTTGGTGTCATCCTTGTAGGTTGTGGAAGTCTAGGAGTAGAAACACTTCCATATTTATAGATGTGAGTGGTAGGCTTCCTTTTCGCCATAATTTTACATTCATTTTTTCTTGCCAACCTGAATTGCTTCTCCATTGAATCACGTTCCCAAATGCGAACTTCATGTTGGATGTTATCCTTTAAAGTCCCTATGAAGACATAAATCCTGTGTTCCTTTGGAATATCAGTTACCATTATATTCAATTTTTGGAAGTCCTCAATGTGCTCCACCACTGAACCCTTTTGTTTGTTATTTGTCAATTGGTTAAAGAAGGTGGTGCTCTTTGTATCCCCATAATGTGCTATCATTTCCTCTGTAAAAATTGGCATGATACACTTTTCATCACGTACTAAGTCTTCTAGGGTGATTTCAATATTGGTAGAAAGTTGTTTCCTAATGTTATAGGTAAATTTGGGCACCATTCCCAATGACCTGGTTAACTGAACATCATCTCCAGAACCAATGAATAGGGTCTATCATCCCCTATCATTTCAGTTTCTACATGCCCTAAGACAAAGAACAAGGACAAATCATCTATGACTTCCATTACAAGGTTTCCAATATTTGAAGTATATTTTATATCACCTATGAGCTCACCAACGTATTCTCTCAAGGGGCTAAGTGCATTGCATATGCAGGTACCTCCATTCAGAGGTGCTCTACAAAGAACTTCCTAACATTCCAGGGTGCATTGATCATTTGGGAGTGAAATTCTCATTGTTCTGAAATCTCCACTTGGCCAGTGCCTTCTAGAAGAGTGCATATGTGTCAAAATTCAAATCCATGTGTCCATTTGATACCTCTGAGACTGGGAACATGTATTTCCTATTATTAGAAAGTAATTGATTATAAAAATACCTTCAGCTCCTCTATAAATTGAGCACAAATCCTAGTTCTTGGTAAGGAAGAATTTGAGTAGAGAAATGCAGGTGGAATTTCAATTGAGGAGATGATTTGTGTAACATGCTACTAGAGAGATGTGCATTGTGATGATGTTGGGATGCTGCTGGAGATGGTGACATCAAATCAATCAATGGGTTGTAACCTACCCTTCTATCCATTAATAAATATTGTTGCTTACTTTCCCACATATGTATCTGTATAAGCTTATGTCTTTCATATTATGAATTCTTATATGATGTATATGGTTCATATTTCATTTATTTAACTGAATAACTTGAATAGGCATGAGATAAGCAATATCCACTTGGGTTAGTCCTCCCCCCTTAGTAAGCAATGTTCCCCATTTCATTGAGTTCCTCCATGAGATAAGGAAACTTCTATTGAACTTGGTCTCTGGTGAGCCACTTGTCTTGGTGTAGGAGTTGGTTAGCTTTGACAACACGATACAAATCGATATTTTGTGTGCGAGTGTTCTTGATCAGCTTGTCCATGATTCGATCAGTTGTAGCATGTTCCATGCATTCGAGGTTTAGCTCTATGTGTGTGATTTGTTCTGCCATGTTTAATGTGTCCAGTAATGGTGGAAAGTAGGGCCGAAGGCAGTCCACATTGAACACTCGGTGTAGACCAAGGAATGGTGGAATACTGAGCTCAAAGGAATTGTCCCTGATAGCCTTGGTAATGGTGTATGGCCCATATCGGAGCAGGAAAAGCTTGTGGTGGGGTCCAATGAGGCGCTCCTTCGGCAAATGTAACCAAACTTTGTTGCCCACCTTGAACTTGTGTGGTACCTGATGTTTATCATGTTGTTGCTTGTACTTATCATTAGCTCTATCCAATATTTCATGGAACTATTGGCGAATGTGCTGAATGCACTAAATGAAGTTTTTCACCTTATTGGCTTTGTACTAGACATGAGCTTAATCTTCTTGAGTATCTACAAATTGTATTACTACATCAATGGTACATATTGGTTGGAATCCCAAGCCCACTTGAAAGGGACTTTGGCTAGTTGAGCTATTGAGAGCCCATTTATAGTTTTGTTGAACATATAAGAGGCTTTCATCCCATGTGCGTGGATACTTTGGATTGTACATGTGTATAATGTGTACAATCATCTTGTTGACGACCTCTATTTGGCCATCAATTTGGAGGTGGAAAGTTGTGGACTTAGTGAGCTTGGTGTCCAACATGGACCAAAGACTTGACCAAAATGTACTCAGTAACCTGCTATCTCGATCTCAGATAACGGAATGTGGGATCCTAAAGTGTACCCACACTCACTCAAAGAATATTTTATCAGTGGCTTCTGCTATGATCTTATTCTTCTAGGCCACCATAACAACCATCTTAGAGAATCTGTCGATGGCCAAAAAAATTACCATGCATGGTAGAAGGAAGGCTCAACATGTAATCCATGGATATGGATTCCCATAACAGACTAGGGGTATGTAGCAGATTATATAGGCCTTGCTTTTTTATGGTCGATTTGGAAATGAATTAGGAAGTGTATGATCTGATGTACTTCCCGACATCATGTCGAAGGTGCAGCCAATAGAAATACTTCTGCAGTACTGCCACTATTTTCTTGATCACGAAATTTCTAGCAAGCCGACTATAGTGCACTTCTCAAATCATCTTGGCACGCTCACTGGAAGGAACACAAAGGTGTCCCAGGTGGCATAACAGTGCATCCTAGAGGTGAAAATTTGGAACTTTCTTACCCTCCAGGAGTGTCTACTATGTGTTGCCGAATTCTGGATCCCTTTTGTAGAGATGCGACCAACCCGAAGTATCATACCCACAAGAGTATAGCACAATGGTTAATGCCATGATCGGAAGTCAACTGAGGCAGTATACAACATTATTGGTGTTTTTCTTCTTGTACTTTATGTTCAAATGGAACTATTTCATGTATGTGGCCCATTTCTAATGGTGATCATTATGCAAATTCCTTCATGTCTGTATGAACTGCAAGGGTCACTGATTTGTGTGGATGAATGTTTCCTTCCCCAAAATGTAATGCTTCCATTGTTGGCAGACCTGCACAATGGCATACATTTCTTTTCCATAGGTGGGATATTTTCAGACTGTGTCTAAAAGTATCTCACTATGATATGCCATTGGGTGTCCCTGCTAAGTGAGTACTACCCCAATAGCATATTTAGAGGCATTTGTCTCGATATCAAATGGTTATTTCAAGTATGATAATGTGATCATTGGTGCAAAGCAGAGGCAATGCTTCAACTCTTAGAACACCTTATGTTAATATCCAGACCAAAAGAATTTTTCTTTTGCTGCTCCATTGGTGTATCGACTCAAAAGCCAAGTGATATGAGAGAACACCAACATGAACTTGTGGTATAAATTGGAAAGACCTAGAAATTTGCACAGCTCTATTAGAGAGGTTAGGGATGGCTAATCCTGAATGGCCTAAATCTTGGCTGGGTCCACATGCACCCCCCTCTCATCAATAATGTACCCTAGATATTGAACCTAGGTCATGTCAAAAGTGCATTTATCCAAATTGGCACACGACCTATGTTTCTGCAATGTTTGGAGGATCTTTCAAATGTGTTGGAGGTTTTCTTCCCAAATCTGGCTGAAGATCAGGATGTCATCCAAATACACCACCATGAATGAGTTAGTGAATGGTCACAATATGTCATCCATCAGCCTAATGAAGGTTGTGGGAGCATTATTCAACCCAAAAGGCATGAGAAACCATTCAAAAAGGCCCTCATTGGCTTTGAAGGCAGTCATCCACACCTCATAGGGTTTGATTGGTACATGGTGATACCCGGACTTCAAGTCAATATTGTTGAAATATTTGGACCCCTTTAGTTGGTCCATAAGGTCATTAATCCATGGGATTGGATATCTATTCCAAGAAGCAATATTGTTCAATGCTCAATATTCAATATAGAGTCTTCAAGTCCCATCCTTCTTTTACACCAACGCGATAGGGCTCCCACATGGCGATGAACTCCACCGGATGTGAAATTTCTATAGTAGCTCCTGAATCTGCCTCTTGATTTCATCATAATCCATAACATAGTGTCAATATATTGGTCCATTAGTTAGTGGTGCACCTGGGATCAGATCGATGGGGTGCTTGACCCAATAGTGCAGAGGCACCCTTGCAGGTGAGGTGAATATGTCTGCGTACTCCTCCACGACCTTGTCCATCTATTGTTGTTGTGCAGAGGAGCCCTGTATGGAGGTAGTGGCCACAATCTTCTTCTTTTCCTGAGGGCAGATCATAAGGAAAATAAATTTCTTGGTCTGGAAAATGAGCTTACTACATTGCGTCGTGGTGATCAAACATATGGTGCTAACTTTGGTATCTTGTACAACTTATTACCCAAAGTAACAAAACAATGCAAGGTTGAGACTCATACACAACATGTCACTTCCACAAGTATGGTTGGCCTAATAATACATCACAAACTTCAAGAGGAGCAACATCACATAATACCTCATCCGTGAAGGGCTTGATGTTGTAGGTAAGGTGACACTGTTGGCTAACATAGAGATCATGTCCTTGGTTAAGCCACTCGATGGTGTATGGTTGTGGGTGTAATGTGATCGGAAGGCCTATCTTCTTCATGACCTTTGCTGAAATGAGGTCCTTTTGGTTCCCGATGTCGACAATGAAATGTAGCATTGAACCCTTTACCCACATTAGGGAATGGAATAGACGCTCCCCCTTCTTTGGATCTTCAGTTCTTCCTTATGGGTGGTGGGAATGGTGGCACTTGGCTCTACATCGATAATTTTCTTCCCATTTTCATTCCCTTATTAGGTTCTATCTCAGAGTCGTATCATGCATCATATTTGGAAGCCTTCATCTCGACCACCAGTGTCTGCTTGGACCAACACTCACTTGTGTTGTGAGTGGAGCTCTTATGGAACTCACACCACTTTCATGTGTCCTTATTTGGCTTCATGGTGTTTTTATTCACTCGCAGCTTTGACAGGTTGTCCTGGGTCACCCCACCTTGGCCTTTATCTTTGTTCTACATTTTTGGGGTACCTTTCCCTTGCTTTTGATTAGTAGATCCAAATTCTCACTTCTTCTGTTCGAATTTCTTCTCAATCCTCGAAACATACGGGTATGTTGCACCAAGAGAGGAGATGTCAGGGATCTCCATTTCCTCCTGGATATATTTGTGCAAACAATTGTGGTACTTAAGCACCAAATTTTTCTCTAAATCTTTGATACCCAAATTTTTGCAGAGGGTATGGAACAAATTCGTTAGCTCATGAAAATATTGATCCATTTCTTGCCAAAGCGTAGTCTATTCTATGTACTTGTCCTAATAACTCCCCATGAGGTAGTATTTTTCCTTGATAGCATATCGGAAAGAATTCCAAGTGGGTGTGACCAAGAACAAGGAGGATCCCCACTCATCCTTTTTCTTACAGTAGGTTTCCCACTAGTCATTGACATGGGGGGCGACTTTGAGGAGTGTAAAAGTAAATTTTTCCCAATTGGAAAATTCATGAACCAAAAAATATCCTACTAATAGATTCAGCCATCTACATCTATTTGGCCTTTAAATATGGGAATGTCAAAGTTAACGTGTACCTTAAAAGGAGTGCACCTCCAGAGTGGCTGTCAGATGAAGATGTGTCGTCGGTGGGTAGCCATCAAAATATCTTAGAAAAATTATCCATCATCACATTCCTTTGTTTCTCGATGGCCTCTTAAATCAATATTTTGATAGGATATCTTGCTCCATATTCTTTATTTTCCTCTTCCATGGGAGGTCATCAGGGTTTGTGAGGCTATCCTTGTAATGGTTCAACCAGATCGAGCCCTAACTCCTTATACCCTGATCTCACTAGGGACATGCAAAGAAACAATAAGAAAGAGCATACTGCTATGATACCAATGATCCAAATTTAAGAAGGAATGAAATAAAATAAAAAAAATAAACATAAATGCAGAGATGCAGCAAAAAATATACTTCATTTCATTAATATCAAATAACTGAAATAAGCTTGCAGACATAATGGAAATAAACTAGCTCGGGCGATGGTAGCTTATCTCTGAGAAGAGATGTGGCGGCTACATGCCTCTGAACTATATTACAATGAGGCTCAAAGGCCTATTTATTATTGAGAAAAAATGGAACACCCTAAACATCCAAAAACCTAACCCTAGGAGATGAAGCGCCAAAATTATGGGCCCCATTTGGGTATATTGGTACATCAAATTTCCAGGGCCGTAACTTTGGTATACGATCTTTGTTTGACACACACAATAATTCATTAGAAATATCTATCTGAGGACCACAACTTTCAAGTGAGTAATATTGGATGAGGACCCATGTTGGTCCCAATTTTCCTAAAAACTTTGTTTAGAGCCTCAAAACGGCTCTCAAAGTTTAGGACTTGAAAAACTACCAAAAATAGTAAACTATGCTACAATTATGGAAACTGTAAAACTAAAAGAAACAATGGTGGGGCCCCAAGTGGAATAGGCGAGTGGAAACCAATTTCAACCTGGATCATTATTAGAGGCGATATTAACTAAAACAATTTCTATAAATTGTCAAGATTGGGTTGCCAAGCTTCTGGAAGCCTTATGGGCGTATCAGAAAACCTAGTGAAATACCACTCTATATTCACCTTATTAGGTCATTTTTGGTAAGTAACCCATTTTTTCGATTGAATTCGACGTTAAGACTCTCATAATTTCTGATTAAATCGGATTGGATCTTACAAAATCACATAAACAACACTTACCAAAAATCAATGAACTGGATGAAAATTCTCGTCTTGCTCTACAACGTACTTCCATAATCCAACAACATAGAGCTAAATGGCATGATTCGTTGATTAAAAAGAAAAAAATTCAGAAATGGGACTGGTTGTTATTATACGACTCCAGATTCCAATACTTTCCAAGTAAACTTCAAATAATGTGGCTTGTCCCTTACGAAATTACTGAGGTTTATGAAAATGGGAAGTTGTGCCTTACCACAGTTGATAATTCCAGCATTTCATTCCCTACCAATGGACATCGACTCCATCTGTACCATCAACCACTTACTCAAAAAAAAATTCTTCACAAAATTGATAACGATGCCAATTTGTAGGTTGCGTCTAACCAAAGAAATATCTCTGTAGACACAACTAGGTGATTTTTTCTTCGAAATCTTATTTATCTTGTACATAATGTAAATAATTTTCTTTTTTATTTTTAGGAAAGACATGGAAAAATCGATAATATTTTAGTCACAACCGTTGCTTCCTTTATCACAGTTGTTTCCTTAATTAAAATCATTGTTTCCTTTAACATAGTTGTTGTTCCCTTAGTTACAATAGTTTTTTCATGTATCATAGTAATTTTTTTTCTGTATCACAATTCTTTTTTCCTTAGTCACAACCATTGCTTCATTTATCACAGTTATTTTTTTCTTAGTCATGCCACAATTTCCTTTATCATAGTTGTTGTTTCCTTAGTCATAGTGGATGTTTCCTATATCACAATTATTGATTCCTTAGTCATAGTCATTGTTTATTTTCTCGTAGTTGTTGTTACCTTCATTTAAGTCATTGTTTCCTTAGTCATAGTGTTGTTTCCTTAACCACAACCATTATTTCTTGACATGTGATTATCATTTCCCTATATTATTAGTGTTTATATTTCTTTAGGAAAAGGAAAATTTCTTTACCATATTCTCTTATGATGGTGGAGAACTAACTTATTTAATGGTTATCACTTTACCATGTTTTATGAGAAATCATTATCAAAATTCTGAAATTTCCATGATTTTTAACCCTTTTTGGTACTATAGAAAATTTGTAAAAATGCTCATGATGCATTCCTCTAATCGCAACTTAAGGAGCATTCTTTCACTCCAATATTTAAGATTATATGATCATAATTTTTTAGTACAAAATTAGAGAGATAGAAAAGTAATTACTAAAATACATTCTAAACCTTCCCTAGCTCTTAAGGAGTTGACATGCTGCCCCATTTACTAGGAAATCTACTAAGATCAATAAAAGTCATAATATAATAGAGGATAGGAGGTCTCATCATGAGCCGATCTACCATGATCATACAATCTAGTGGAGTGACATTACCACTTCTGGTTGCCAAGCCAAGGTAATGGCCTTTTTCCTTCAAGTCAAAAGACAAGAGGTCTCATCACAAGCTGACTTTCTCACCTCATTAGCTCTAGTGAATGACATTGTTATTAACTAGTTACCACGCCAAAACAATGGCATTATGTAAATTCTTAATACACACACACACACACACACACACATATATATACAAATTTTGAAACTTCCTTAGTAAATGGGACAATGGCATCTCAAAGGGTTAAAAAGGCAACCCTATCGAGGCTATGGACACTTGCTGGCAATAGAGGACATCCCTGTGGTATTGAAGTAAAATTAAAAATTACAATATAGATTGGATATTTTTTTCTTTTAAGATTAATAAAGGAAATATTGTTAAATGTATTATGGAAATTTATAAAATCGTCCTAGAAAGCGGTGATGTTTGGTTGTCCATGAAGTATTTCATTATAATTATACATACTAAGAATAATTTTTCATAAATTTAATCTTCTAAATTAATCTTTTTTATTCTCTCTAATGATGTACTTGGTGCAACTTTTGTTTCTATCTATCTATTCTTTGTAGAAATATTTTCATCCCTTCATTTTGTCTGCATCCTCCGTGGGTAATAATAATTCAAGTTACTATTACACCGCATGAGTCATAAATATTTTAATGATTTTCTCACATGTCACATATGCACTCCGCTTGTTATTTTTTCATTTTTGAAAGTTACTTTGTTACGCAACATCAATACGACCTTATCCTCTAATCGTGCCAAGCATTTCATCCTATTAAAACATGATTAACAGTCGCGAACGACCTCTACTTTTATAGGGGGGGCGAGTTGGAACTAAAAAATGACTTGATTTCTGAATTTTCAAATATAATTGCATGTCATGATCACTGAGCATCTATACTATGTGAAAAATTACTATTATCATACATTATGAATTCTTTTATTTCCAGCTAAAAAATTGCGACCTGTTGAACAATTAACAATGGGTGGCCATTTGGTCCAATATGAACCTATTAAATTACATGCTTCAGAATAAGCCTATGCAGCATCTTGATTCATCTGGATGGATAGAATATTTTAAATGGTTACATGGTTTCGATAAAGATGTAGCATTAGAATTCACAACGAATTTGGAAAATGGCACAGAAATAGTGAGAAATATACAGATACAAGTAAGTGAAGATGAAATAGTGGAAGTAACAGGTCTTCTGATAGAAGGCGAAAAGTGGTACGAGATACACACTTCTCTCTAGAACACAACCCTTTTGTTTCTAAATACTGGTGAAGAATTGATCAAAAAAGGAAAGTGTTATAACCCAAATTCATTACCTTAACCATGGAAATTAGTAGCAAGGATCGTCCAACGATATAGTACAGTGAAGGAAGGTAATGTAGTGAGGGGACATCATATCAAACTAATGACATCCCTAAGGCAAAATATAGCTCTAAACCTTCCCTAATTTCTTAATTCATTGTTGCATGAGACCGCTACTAGGGTAAGAAGGTCCAAGGACCAAGTCTTGGTTGTCAGTCACCATGGAATTATCAAGTTATTAATCATAAGAATTCTTATTGAAATTCAACATACTTGGGAGTGGTTCCTTGGAAATCCTGACGATGTTCAAGAAATTACTTCGGGGAATGAAACATTCATTGGAACATCTGGTAACGTTTCATTTAATGATGAGTAGCTAGAAAAATGGAATGAGGAAAATTTAAATGAAACTCTAGTGACAAAAGATATCTTACAGGGAACTGTAAAAACTATGAAACCTGAAAAACTTAGCAGAGCAGAGAAAAGAATGGCATCTATTCTAGATTCATTACCTAAGAAGAGAAGGAGGTTAGATAGACTTGTTAATCAATGTCATATTTATTTGAACCCTCTTGATTAGTTACTAGAAGAAAACTTGACTCAAATATTCTTAAATATAGAAGAGATGAATCAAGAAACCTTTGGAGAAAAATCAACTCAAAATTTACCAACTTCATAATAGATAGAGCAGGAAATAGAAATAGCTCAATCATTAGAAGGGCTAGAGAGTTTACTGGAAACTGTGAATTTCGTAGAAGCCATGACCAATTTAGTAGAAGAACTTGTAGCTAATTCTGAAAACCCTCTTGACCAAGGGGCTTCATCTAATTCACCAGTTCTAACCTCTCCTGTTAATTCTTCAACTATTGTTATTCTGGAATCGGATAATGTCCTTGAAGTTTTTTCATCCCAAGAGTGTTCTACTATTCGAACTATACTAGAGCATTCCTCTAGGAAGGGAACGACTCCACATTATTTTGAAGATTTTATTAATGAAGAAAGAGATGATGGAACTAGATTTTCATTTGAACCTCAAGGTTATTCTCCTGATGAGGACTTCCTAAATTCTGGAACTGATGTATGACAAGAGAAGTTGACAACTCATTGGCAGTCATACCCACTATGGAATTAATTGTTGAAAATCCTGAGATAGTAGTTTTTGTTTCTTCTACAATAGCCTTGGTTAGCAGTTTTTTCAGAAGACAACAGGTACCAGAGTTGGGAGAAATAAAGGAAAAGGGAAATTTTATGCGGAAATTGATAAATTGAAGAAATAAAATAAGAAACTGTGAAGGAAGGTACAATGAATAAAAAATTGGTTGCATGGCAGTAAGTAGTTTCATAAAGGTCATGTAAAGAGGCCTAGAAGAAAGAAGGAAACTTAATAAATGGAAATCCGGAGTGATTTCATATCTGTATCGAATGAAGCAAGTATCCAAATAGATTTTGGTCTTCTTTGTACCAAAGTATGAACCCCGACTGACTCTGAGGTACATATGATTGATGATCCTCCTAGCCTTATTCAAATAGGAACTCAGACTGATTCACCATTTACCTTTAAGGAAAAAGGACTACAAATATAGTATGTTCCTCCCTATACTCCCTCGATTATAGAAGAAACCATTCAATTTTTGCACAAAACTATGGAGAAGCAGCAAGAGACCATAGCAAGATATCAGGGAGAAATGGTGTCTTGCAGGGAACATTAGGAGTTGCCCCAATGATTTAGAGTACTGGCAACAACAGAAGATGAGACCTATGCACAATAGAGAGAATCTGAGAAGGAAGTACATAATTTAAAGGACCTCCTTAAGGAGGTTGCAGAGAAAACGAAGGAAATCTACTCCATTTATTCAAATTCCTTGGCATGCAGGTTCCCAACTCGAAATTATGCTTTATATTTTCTTGAGCGATATTCGTTGCTCAAATTAAAAGCTATACAATGTGGATGACCATATGAATTTATAAATGTATTGGATTTAATTTCTACTTTCTGAAAACATGATGAGTATACACAATAACTTCTATGTGAATTATATATGCATAATTTATTTTTGAAGAGAAAATGGAAGAAAATATTGTCCCATTTAATAGGGACATTTAATTTTAGGCTTTCATATCATTTTCTAGGAACTAGGTGAAATGGGAAAAATCTTATCAAAACTTCTATAGGAGAGAGCATGATCTTGATCTTTGGGTTAGAGGGGAACCTATTAACCCCTTCCGCACACAAATTCGTCATAGTATTTTCATAGAGAAACTTGGTGTTGCTACTACACTTGCACAGATTCAATATGATATCTTGAATTCAAGGATGGAATATTTGGAAGATATCAGAGATGATGTGCTTCGTGGAGTGGTGAGATGGAATGCATCACCTAATGAAATCAAGAATAGATAACCATTTGGCTATCACAATTTTTAGTATTCCATGACCAGAGTAGAATAATATGTTCACTTGGTATTGGAAAGAGGTATGAGCTCGATAGGATGCAGGTATATATGCCTGTTGGGCAATTTATTTGAACAAATTGCTGCATTAAATTATCGACCAGGGAAACTCGTGAGCTTGTGATGGTGCCAGCAATATATATGCAGGAGTAGGCAACTAACTCTATGTCTAACTAAATTATTTATGATTCAATATAATATGCAAGGGAAGAGGCTCCTAACTTAGGAGGTCCTGGTTTTCCTTCCCTACAGTATCATAGAGAAATCATTCATAAAACCAGAAACTTGAAATAAAGACAAGGCTATTCAAAAGCTGAAAGTAATATATTCTATAACTCTAACTCAATTAGTTTAAAAAGAGGAATAATATTGAAATGGTTCTTGACTCAAGAAATCCACTTTCACCTCAATTACCACTTAATGAATCATAGATTAAAACCAAGAACTTAAGATGGATAAATTATTAATGAAAGAAGCTCTTAACTTAAGAGACATGTAAAGTATTCCATTATAATTCATTCATCTTAATATCAAAAATCTCAACAAGAAACTACTTGCACACAAACAAAAGAAACCAATTTTAATTCGACAAGAGAATGAACTTTAATTGTTGTTCAGATTCAAAGAGAGAGAAAGACTAACTTAGTCTTTTGATTGTCCTCTCATGTACTAATCCAAACTAAACTAAGATTCATTCATAAGCATAATAAATGAAATGACTTGAAACATAAAAGCAAAAGAATGAATTTCAATTATCATGCAAATCAAATAGAGAGAGAGAGCCTAACTTAGACCCTTGGATATCATCTCACATGTTGATAAGATTCTAATTTAAAACTCATTCATCAATCACACACAAATCCTTAAACATCTAAGCAATGAAATGAAACAAAATCTAATATGAAATAAAATGTTTCTCCCATCCTTTTAGAGTGAGCTCAATTCTCTTAAGAACAAGACAAATTATTCCATATACTACACTAAGGAAACTTATATCTAAAACTACATAAATTCCATAAATTCATATTCTACATTAACATAATTTACATCTAAAACTACATAATGGAAATATATGAAAAATGAAGCTTTATTCTATTCCATCATTAATTGGATACAATGCTCTAAGAGTCCTCTCCTTGGAATGGAGGAGGTACTCCTATTTATACAATGAGAGGAGTAACAAACTCATAATGATCATCCACTAATATCTCTAACCATCTAAACACATAACCCTATCCTCCATAATCTCCTCCATGATCTTTTCCATGAGGTTTATCTTCTTAAATTCGAATTTGATCATCCAAGGCCACATAAAGGTGTCTTGGAAGCTTCCTTTGTGCCTACACATGTCAACAAACTCATGCTAATTGTTAGGCATAAGTATAAGCATATTATTTTCTAAGTTTTAGCCATAAATTCACTTTAAAATGTTAAGAAGTAATAAACTTTGGAAAAACATAGTTATGACCCAATAATGAAGTGAATGTAATGATATGGAGGTGGAATGGAGGTGACATGAAGGTAAAATGTGAAGATATTGATGAATAATGGAGTGAAAATAGAGACTATTTTGAGGCCCAACAATGCCCCATGATATGGCGCCCTTATTATTTTTATAAATATGATTATGACTTAGGAATATAAGATAGGAAGCTTTTGGAAGCTTGCTCCTTAACTGCCTTACATATTAATCATTTTCTTGCATGATTTCAGGCAAAAAGGTCAGTTGGGGAGTGATTTTGGGCCTCTTAATTATCATAATTCCCTTTCCTTACTTCTTAGTTTTCATACTATTTTATAAGTCTTTCTTATAATTTGGCTATGATAACCTTTGTAGTATGGATTCTAGTAGTGTTTATATGCATTTATTATTGTATTTTTTTTATGAACGGATTTGACCATTAAAGTGTTATTTAATTATGAACGAATCCTTATTTTGGACAAGAATATATTGATGTGTTGGCATTTGACACTGCTTCTTGGAGTGATCATGGGAGATGGCATAGCCTTAGGTTGTCATACCTTTTTTGAATCATATTAGTTAAAGACGAGTTTTCAACTTATTCTTCTGGATGCATTAAGATATTTGTAGTTTAAATGAGCATCCTAATAATCTTTATATTCTCAAGATCACTCGTTATCAAAAATAGATTATATGTTCTTATCTTTTACTGATATGATATAAAAACTTGCATTGAGCCTAGAAAGGGGTTGTTCAGTTGTAATGTTTTTTTGACATAATTTCAGACCTACGAATACATTGATTTTAATTGGTTTTCTGTAATCGAATGGAAGCGTCTATTACTCAAATTTAATCTATTGTGCTAATTATTTTCATAAGGTAGTTTGATTCCGGAGATTTGGGCCTGACCTTGGAAACAACATTGTCTTCACTTGTAACATTAAATTGGTGTTTGATTTTCCTGTTTCAGCTGTTTCTATTTGCATAATTGTTCTTAATTTATCATTTATTGTTTTTTAAATCAAATGCTCTATTTTGAATCCACTTTATCGATATCATTACGGAATATATTTTTTGTAGTTAATTTGTTAAGAGTATTCTCAATTCTTTTTGTTTGTTGTAGATTATCATAGATCATTATCTTGCTTACTTAATTTCTCTCGATGGTATGATTTTGTAGTATTGTTTTTCCATTTTGTAGTTGTTATTCTCTAAGAAACAACTTGATGTTCAATACTTTTTCTTTTTCTTTTTCCTTCAGAAGAATTTAGAATTTAATGTTTTTAATGTTTTTCTATAATTATAAATTTCATTCCGAGTTGATTTCTTTGATATTGCAGTTTTTATTTTCAATAGGATAGTTGGAACTAGCCATACCAACATTCCTCTTGCATAAAATATGGTGATAACCTTGAAATAGAAATATGAAACCTTTGGTTGATAAATTAATGTGTAGCATTTGGTTGGTCCTTTTAGGAACAATTAATTATCTCAACACCTAGTAAATTTAGAAGAAGAAGAATTCACTTCTTACAATCCATCACTCATCCTCGTTAGATGGAGACATCATTCAACATGGTGATCCAAGAAAAGTAGGTAGACAACTAAAATCTCTTTTCAAGATATGATGAAATAAAACGCATAATACTAGACATTAGATAAAACCTTGATGAAATTGTCATTTGATCACGTGATCAATTTTTAGCTCAAAAATCAAAGTCCCCAGAAAGTCTTGAAACCGACATGAAATCGAAGTTCTCGTTGTTTTGAATAAAACGATGTTAATTTAACCTCAATTTGATGTCATGTGCTCAAGTTATTGTGTGCTGACCATTTCGCCCAATAATTAAAAATTTAGCAGGTTTGTTGATTGTGCAGTTTGACTGGGTTGACCATATGGTGAGTCAACATGGTGACTGTGTACCTCAGGGAAATGACAGGCTTCCAAGTTTCATCCTCTGGTTCGCTGGCTATGGATGCATCTGATTGGTTGTGGTTTATTTTTTTTGAGCCAATGATTGGGCACCATGTGGCACCATAGAATTGATTAAAATTATTGAAAATGGTCTAGGTTGTTAGCCCCTATAAATTTCTTGATAAACAAGAAAGGAGCTAGCTTGTTTCATGAGCCTTCAAGGAATGCATTTCTTTTTGAGACACATCATCCTTGAAGCCTTTTCATGCTCCTTGCCCTTTGATCCTTTCCCTCTGCTATTCTGAAGTCAATAAGCCTCACTGATTGTAAAAAAATTGTCCTCCAAAAGGCCTTTATTTGCACCTTGTATCCCTGTAGAATGTCCCATTTTTCCCTTTTTTCCCCTTTGTTAAAATCCCCTTTCTTCCTCTAAGTCCCCCTTTGCCTTCTAAATCATACCCAAAATTCCCTTTAAATCCTACAAGCTCCCCTTGTTTGGCCCTATTTCCCCTTTTTTACCCCTACCGTTACCCTTTCCCAGCCTCAAAATGCATTAAAAAGGGGCAAAAAACCCACTTTCCACTTTATATTAAGGCCTAGCCCCTTAACCACTTCCCCACGTGACGCACGCCCAGGACCAAGTGTTTAAGCCCCGGGCACTTATCGCAATCGGAGCTGTCAAGCGAGCAGTTTCCTTTGTAACGCAGAAAAACTCTGATGCGATTAAGTTTGGTCCATAAGTCCCACGCCATGATCTCCACCATTGATCTATCACCGGATCCGACGGCCCGGTGTTAATCGCGCTCCCACTTCCGATCGCAACTGGAACTTTCAAATGGTGCCACTCATGTTCCCCCTCGATTGCGATTCCCCGACTCAATCAGAGTCGTCTATCCGTCCCGAGGATCAACAGTCCAGATCTTATCGCATCGCGTCCCATCGCCCTTTTCCTTTCCCCGCCGTTACAATATCCGCCGTCGATCTAGACCCGGATCGGATGGCTCAGCGCTAATCGCATCCCCACCTCCATAGCAATCACAAAGGTCTTGCTGCACCCTCCGATTGGGATTTTCCATTCTAATCTACAACGTTGATTCCCCTGTCAATCCAACGGCCCACGCTCTCCCGTTTCAATCGCAATCGCATTTTTTAGATGCTACCCCCTTCCGCCCTTTGTGATTTCGATTCCCCGATCCAATCTCGACCTTCCATTAGCCCCAGATCCAACGGTCATAAACTGATCACACAATCATTCTTCGAGCTGTCAATTCTCCCATTTCTCCCCTCCGATTGGTTCATAGCTGTCGATCTCCTCCTGAGATCCGACGGTCCTGGATGAATCACCCTCTGCCCATGCTGGGTCCCACCACATACGACCATTTTCATTGCATTTTCGTCCATTCCTTTGCATTTTCACGTATTTCGAAACTTTCGCAATTTACATTAAAGTTTAATGTTCCGCATTCATTCCTCCCAACTTCATAAATCATCCCGCTGTTTAATCTCCACCGTCGATCTATGCCAACAGACCACGATCAAACGGTCCATGTGCATTTTTCCACTCAAACCCTATTAGTCGCTGTGTGCACCATATCACTACATTATTCACCATCGTTTTATCTAAAAACATTGTTTTATCACCACCGCGCTATCATTCTCTCCGTCCTCCATAGCCATCCTCCCCTATGCATGGATTCCATAACAGAGTTGTGTGTTTTGCAGGGTACGAGCGGCGGAAAACCGCCATGATTCAAACTTCTGTACAGTTACAGAGAAACAACAAAAGACCATTTTCAAGGAGCCAAACTCATGAAGAAAGGCCTGAAAAGACATATGACAGGGCTCACATTAAAGAACAGAGTCTAAACTCTGGAAAATCTTCCCCAGAGCCATTCAAGCATAGATCTCACCAACAGAGATAGTACGGGAGCAGCAGAGAGTTCAAGGCACGTAATAGAAGATTTTGAGCCTTTTCAGGGATTTAGAAGGTAGAGGTACCAGATCAAAGACATTATGGACCACACGGAAGGCCCAACGCACAGAAAACAATACTATTAGGGTTTCACACCAGCAGATTGTTCCTTCCCTAAAGGACCAAGCACCCATATTGTTTCCTTTGTTTACTGTGTTCCTGAAGAGATTTCAACTGACCGCAATCCAAAGCTACCAGAGCATTTGTTATGCAGCATGGCAGACCTCAAAGTCATTTATCTATCTTGTTTGTTTATTCACCATAAAGTACTATAGAGTACTGCAGCCAAAGTGCATCAGGGCCGTACTGGAGTAAATGGAAGCCTGAAGTAGATCATTCTTTCACCAAAGAGTGCCAGAGATAAATGCACAAGATTTAAACAAAATGGGCTTCAGCCCTCTTTCCTTTTCAGATTTTAATGCTACATTTAGTTCTCCACCACTCCTCTACTCATCTTTCAGCTGTAAAATTCAGAAAGAAACTCATTGTAAAGGTTGTTGTTCAGTTATCAGAGAATTGCAAGCTATTTCTTTTGAGACATAGTCTCTGTGTAAAGTTGTAAGATAGGCTGAGGAAAATGTTTTCAAACTGAGTATCCAGCTATTGGCAATGTTGTACTTGACTGGTGTTGCTTTTTAATATGACAAGCACATTTCTTTGGATCCTGATATAAAGCAGCGGTGATTTTTTCCTATCTCTGTGTTTTAATTCATTTCATTTCGTTTCTACTGGATTGCATCAGAATATTGGCATATGATTTACCCTTGTTAGGTACCCTATGTTTCTTCTCTCCTTGCCTTTGATGTTTTATACTAAATGTGCTATCTAAGAATTGATTTCAGTTGATTTAACCAGTGTAGTGGATGTTATTTCCTACTAGTTGATGTATGCATTAAATGAATCTGTTCTTAGATGTTCTTGTTAGGATTTAGCTGGAAGATTTGGGAACACTGGGGATTAGAGTTAGCCCTATCCACTAGGATCCTTGTACGACCAGATGGCCTTTCTAATATCCCTCAAGATGGAGGCCGAAGCATTGAGAGTTCAAAGTCTCTCTCTGATCTTAGGTCTTTAACTTTGTGTTCTAAATCTTTATTGTTTCTTCCTCCTCTAGCATTCCATATCACACTATCATCTTTAAGATCCAATTTTTTAGATGACTAGCCCAACTAAAAGCCTGCATATTGATTAGCAAACAAATCCTCTCCTGACTCCATTGCCTAATGGTTTTGAATGCTTCCTGGAATACTTCACCTCTGCCTAAATCCTCTTTTCTCATCCTTATCTTACATTGAACCCTTCCTTCCTGATAACCAGTAACTAAACAAACAATCAAACAAGCAAACCCTGTGCCTATAACTAGCCTAATATCTTAACCTTTGAGCTTCAACGGCATATACCCTTTAACAATCATAGAGATATCCCTCTCTGGACCCAGGAGGGCTAGATCCTGAGGTCTGAAAGTGGTTTGATGTTGTCTCATCTTTTGGTCTTGCCAATCTGGCCAAAACATGGGAACCCCAACATGGGTGAGATCCGAGGAGTTCGAACCCCTGACCGCCCACTTTACAATGCAATGTCTTACCGATAGGCTCACGGGTGGTTCTTGTTATATAACGGTGAAACTTCTATATGAAGTTTATGTTGGCATCATTTGGGGGAAGGGGTCGGGGCTAAGCCCATGGCCCCTGGTTACCATACACCCACGATACTGCAAATGGAGGATCCAAGGAATTGGGGCTTAGCCCTAGCCTAAGGTTGCGGTGTAACACCATACGACCCTCAGCAAAATAGAAAGGCACTAACAGGAGGAGCTTGCAACAAGGGCCAACCCTAGGTCCTTTGGACTGTGACATGACAAAAGCGCAGAGAAATGAGGCCTGGTGGGAAGGGTGGGTGGTTAGTCGGGCCCATGATCCCATGGTACCCATACAATCTCAAACCCAAATTTTAAGGGCCAGACCAGTGGGGGTGGGTGTTAAGGCCCAGCCCATGGCCCTATATGGAAATATGACCATGTTTTTCAGACTTAAGGGGTCAGGGAAAAATTAATTATCCTACAAAATACATCAGAGGAGGGTGAAAATGTCACTCCCTTAGCAAAAAATAGGGTGGATTTGTAGGATAGTTATAATTTTGGTCAAATTTGTTGGACATTTAATAGTCAAATTCATGGGAAAGCATTAGAGCTCATATATTTTTTATTTTTTGACCAAATTAAGCTCAGAAATAGTCCACTTATAGGTTTTTGAATGTTTTGGATCTAATGGTGACCTCTAATTTCTTGTTTGAGAACATATAAGTTGTATTTTTGCAGGTTCAAGACAAAGGGTGTATGGATCATTCAGGCTTTTGAAGCAGTTTTGGAAGGTGTTTGGGCATGAATAAGGCCTTGTAGGGGCTTTCTCACCTACAAAAGTCCATCGCAAAAATTTTTACTTGCAGGGCTCATCTCAGGTTTAACTTTCTCATTATTTCATGTCGACAGAAGTTTTGTTTATGCTCTTCAATGTGGAATTGAATTTCTCACATGCTCATTTTAGCTTATTTCCATTGGAGTATGGGATCTTTGTAGGAGATTCCTTGTGTTGCTTCTTTATGTGAGAGTTATTTGCACAAGAACATTACTTTGTAGGGGTAATAGACACATGTTTTCATCAACAAACTTTATGTACTCCCTTTTCTATGCTGAATATATGGAGCATTATATCTATGTTAGAAGGCCCAGAGATGTAGCTCAGGAGGGGTGAACTCCATCACCAAATATTTTGTTATGCTCTTCATTATGCATGTATGAGTCATGTGGTTTTATGTTGCTTATAATATGTTTACATGTGAAGAATAATTGATGACTTCAAGAGACATTGAAAACCATGTTTGTGTCAAGACCCATTTTACCTTGCAAAGAATCAGAACGATCCTTTTTTATTTATGTGATTCTGGAAAAGAGGAAAGAGAACACCTCCTCCATTTTCAGATCAGGTGCTATCTCAAATCTCTATCTGACCAAGTTTCAAGAATGGGAAGCAAAAAGAGTCTCCAAGATGTAGAGGAGAAAAATTTGGCTCTTCATATGGAGAATATTGAGTAGAGAAGGATGCTAGAGATGGATGAAGAGGAGAAGAGGCACACACACCTTGTATTGCAGTAAGTGCTTGATGAACAAGTTGCTAAAAATTCCACTCTTGTGACAGCAAAATACACCTCCAAAATGAAACCATTATGTGGTCATGGTTCAAACAGTGGTTATGGACCATATGAGGAAGATAATGCATGTGCATTTTGCAAGCATTTCCAAGAACCATATCAATACCATTTGGTAAGAGTGGGTGGATAGATACATCTACAAGTTGGCCATCATCATCATCATCATAAGCTTAAAATATTAATGTAAATTATAAGGAGGCAATAAGAATTTCAAGTACAATTCCCTTTTTTTTATGTGCATAACACCTATTTTGCAACATTTGAGCAACATACCAAAGGAATAGGTATGAATTCTCTTTCCAATATGGGTTATGAAGGAGGTGGCCTCGACATAAATGGCCAAGGTATCACCAATCCAATCAGGGTTGAGGAGAGAGCAAAGTATCAAGGATTGGGATATGGTTGAAAGGAGTTTGTAAAATTCTCTAAATGGCTTAAGGCACATCAACCATCTGAGGATGAGATGTCATCACCTTGTGACAATTTTCATTTGTATCCTAAGCGAGATGAGTGTTTAAAGGTACCTTTCATGTCATCTTCCACTCCACTTCGTCAAATATGCATCCCTAAAGACAAGTATAATTCTCATGGGTGTTTTCCAATGCATGGTAATTTTGAATACTTGTGGAATAAATACCCTTGTACTTTTTTTGATGCATTTGACGATTGTGTGCTTGTCTATGAGAAATGCATGGTAATGGTTAAAAGAATGGACAAGATTCTACGCATCAAGCATAATGATTGTCTTTTGCATGAGAGGACTTCTTTGTCATCAAACAAGAGAAAGTTCTTTTGTACTCATTGAAATATGCATGGGCATGAAATGAACGATGTTGGAAGTTGTTAGCCCCCCTATGAAATTTTTGACAAGCAAATAGGGGGCTAAGTCATTGTTGAGTCTTCAAGGAATGCATTTCCTCTGAAAACGCAGTCTCCTTGAAGCCTCTATGTGCCTTTTATCCTTTGATCAAATCCCCTCTGCTGATTTCCCTTATAAAGCCTCTCTGTTATGTGAAGAAATGCCCAAAGGCCTCCTTTCCCCTTTATTTTGCCCTCATTTAACCTCTTTTTATTCCCCCTTTTTTCCCCTTCTATTTCCCCAATTACCCCTCAAATCCCCCCAAAATCCCCTTTAATTTCTTCCCCTACCCTTTGTTTAACTTTTTCCCCCTTTTCCCCTCTATCGTTCCCCTCCTTCACCTTAAGAATCCATTAAAAGGGGCTAAAACCCACTTTTCGACCTTATTCTAAGGCCTAGCCCCTTCCCCTGAACCACTTCCCCACATACACCCTTACCCAAGACCAAGCGCTTAAGCCTTGGGGGCCAATCGCAATCAGAAGCCGAGCGGGTGCGTATTTTCTTTGTTTACAGCGTTAAGTCCTCGATCTGTTCCGCACCGTTGATCTGCTTCGATCGAACGGCTGAGCGTTAATCGCAAGGCCCGGCTCAATCGCAATCGCAACATGCATCGTGCCCCCCCCCCGATTAATCGCAACCCTGTCTTCCGATTCCCAGATTGCGATCCTCCGATCTCATCCTGGCCGTTGATCTGCCCCGCGATCCGACGGCCAGCGCTTAATCGCACTGCCCCCCCGATCCACTTCTCCACCATTGATCCGTCCCGCCGATCCAACGGTCCAGCATTAATCGCTTCACACCCATCGCGCCTTCCTTTTCTCCCGCCGATTGATTGTGAGCCATTGATCTGATCACAGATCCAATGGTCAGCGCTTAATCACACCTGCCCCTCCGATCGTTGTCCCCACCGTTGATCTGTTGGTTGGATCGGACGGTCAGCGCTCAATCGCGTCCCGACCTCCGATCGCAATCGCAAGTCTTTCCGCGTTCCCCCCGATTAAATCTCCGCCGTCCATTCAACCCGCGATCCGACGGTCATCGCTTAATCGCATTTCCCCTCCCGATCATCAATCGCATGCTCTTCCCTCCGTCCTCCGATTAAATCTCCGTCGTTCATCCTTCCGCAGATCCGACGGCCATCGCACTCCCTTTTCCTCCGATCGTGGTCCTTTCCTCTGTCTCCCGATTTGATCGTAGCCGTCCATTTTCCAGCTGATCGGACAGCCTGGCGCTAATCGCATCCCCTTCCCTCCGTCACCCGATTCAATCCTGTCCGTCCGTCTCTCCCCCAAATCGACGGCCATCGCTCAATCGCTTCTCCATTCTCAATCACAATCGGAACTTTCAAGAGGTGTGTTGCGATTGACACCCGCTCCGACCTCCGATTGCGATGGTGTGATTGGATTGTGACCGTTCGTTTCCTCCAGATCGGACGGTTCTGGTTTATTCGCCCTCCGCCTCCGCCGGGTCCCACCTCCACCGCTTCACTCCATTGTTTTTCCATGTTGTCCTATGTAAATCGCTCCAGTGGTGGCATTTGAGTTTTCACGCTATGTGACCATTTCTCCGCCGCTTTCCATCGTTTCTCCACTGTTCTGCCACCATCCCTCCGCCTCCACAGCATTTCTCCGCCACCACTGCCCGGGCTTGTAACAGTTTATTTCATCATGCAGGTAGTACAGAGATGGCCAGTTCAGCATTGCCAGCAACCAGCAGAAGGAATTCAAAGGGGGTTGGTGCCTGTTATTAATGAAATTAAATGTTTGCCCCGTATTCAAAGGACCAGGGCGCAGTTGAAGACCAATGTACATAGAACAATTCTTATCTGTGTGAATTCCAGCAGAGCGTTTTCTCCAGGACAGACATCTACCTACAGCGCCCCCATATCTCCTCGAGCCCTGAAACGATTGAACATACTGACAGAGCTTTTACAGACTATCTGTACAGCAGTAATGGAGGTATGGAGAAGTCGCGGACTCTTATCCATGTCATTTATTTCATAATGGCAGCACAGAGCTCCAAGCACCAGAAAGGATCCCAAAGAAACATCCGAGGTCGATTTCGGCCTGACAGAGATCTCCAAAACAGTCTACAGAGTACACACAGCGCTGCATTTAGCCATTAAGTGGTATGGGCGTGAACACTTATGCCTTACCGTCTTAATGAGACTCATTTATTTTTCTATCTACCTCTATTTCCTCTCTTCTCCTATAAAGATCCCCAAGAACATAATGTAAAGGTTGTTGTTGCCTTGCTGGGCATCTGCTGTTAGAGGGATTTAGTTTGACTGTTAGAACAGCCTTGGGAGGAAGTTGCAGAGTAGTTTGTATGTAATAGGCTGGGAGGAGAAGTTGGGACTGTATTAGCCATTGAGCCATATTGTACATGACTAGTTTTGCATCAATTAATCAAAGCACATTTCACAGGATCCTGGTCTATTACTATTGGTGATGTTTTTCTTAACTCTGTTATTTACATTTTCATATTGTTTCATGTTCTGCTGGTAGGCATCAGAATAATGGTATAGGATTCACCCGTGTTAGGTGCCCTATGCTGTCTGCTCTCCCTACCTTTATGTTTTCTGCTTCATGTGTATCTAAGAGTAAATTCATGGAGTTTAACCAGTGCAGTGGATGTTATTGCCTGCTGGCTGATGTATGAACTTGGGGGTTTGCTTCTTAGATGTTTCTTTGTAATCTTATCTCCGTTTTTCCCTTGGAGTTGCTAAAGCAGACCTGGAGTTAAATGACCTCTGGTCTGATCTATAAGCAGCCCCTTTGTCTCTTTGAGAGCTGCCTTTGAGTATGTCCAAGCAGGTCTGGAGTTAAATGACCTCTGACCTGATCTATAGACAGAAATATGGTTGTATTTCCTTCTTTCACCTTCTCTCCTTAATGTTCCATCCCACCATCTATCTAAAAAGATCCTTTAGTATAGATGACTTGCCCTTTGGAAGCCTTGGCTAGTGGATGCATGTAATTTTCCTCTCATGACTCCATAGCCCAATGGATGGTACGGTCTTGGCCCATTCTCCTTGCTGAAACATCCTGCTGCTTTGTTCCTTTTCTCCCATTTCTTTCCCAGTCCATGATCTCCTAACCAACCCAGCAACCCTCCAACCAAACCATTTAAAACCCCCCTCTGTGCTTCATAACTAGCCTAACATCTCATTCCGAGCTTTAAAGATATATCATTCTTTGCTCTATTTGGAGAGATCCCTCTCCGGGTCCAGGAGGGCTAGATCCTAGGGCCCCAAAGTGGTTCTGATGTTGTCTCATCTTTTGGTCTTGCCAATCTGGCCAAAACATGGGAACCCCAACAGAAGTTACATTCAAATGTCCATTCAAATAAGGGAAAAGAGATTGTGCAACAGTATGCAAGGGAAGAAAGAGGTGGCAAAGAGGACTCGCAAAAATCCTAATCGACCTTCAAGGCAAAGATAATGGCAAAAAGAGAACCCATAATCCTAGGAGAGGAAGAGGTTTGGGTATACTTATTGTATATTTTCTTTGTAAATTTTGTAATTACTTGTTGTTGTTTAACTGTTTGGGTACTTTTGTAAAGTGAAAAATAATTTTCACTTTGTTAAACAAGTATGTGTTTTTCATTGATATATGTATTGGCTTTTTTATAAGTCCACATGTTCAAGGACTTGTGTGCATGTACAATATTGTCATTCAAGTTTGTCTACAAGTTTTTCATATGTTCACCAATGCAAGTATTCGATGAGAAATTTGTGTGAATAGAACCTTGTTTTTAAGATTGTACAAGATGACTATGTTTTGTAGGCAAGGCCAATTGTATCATTGAAATTTTTCAGTAGAGTAATTTCTATGTACAATTTTAGTTTGAGGATGGTAAAACAAGTTTATGTTCCTTCTGATTTCCAGGATGGAGTAAAGTTTATCTTCAACATTTTCACTTCAAGATGAAGTTGCTTTTGAGCCATGCAAAGATGAGATTAAAGAGAATGTTCATAATCCACTCATCAGTATTTTTTCCTACAACAACGATAAGAATGTTGGCTCAATTCTTAACAAGACAGTAGGTCTTCACGAAGAAGATAGGTTGTAATGTTCCAAATTTTATGGAACATTAAATTTTGTTAAGGAAATGAATAAGGGACCCATTATTTGCATCATTAGAGAATAAAATTCCTCTAAGTATGAAAGAGGATCATATTGGAGCTGGATTTCACACCTCCATGTGTGAAAGGAGGTTTTTGCATACATGCTTGGCCAAGGTTGACCAAGTCAAACTGCGTTGGCATGAGTTGGAGAGCACTATGTGGGACAACATAGGAGGGAAGATTCTAGAGGCAGGAAACCCTAATTCGAAGTAGGGTCCATGGAGGGAAGGCTCATTGTTTAAAATAGGAGCAAGGCAGCCATTGAGATTACCTTTTGATCATTCTTGATTCAAGTCTAGAGACTTGTTGCTGCCTCTTGCTGTTCAGCAGAGCTGCAGTGCCTTCGGGCACGAGGGAGTCCTGTTGAGGATTTCCTCTCCTTCTTGAGTATCTCATGAAGTATTGCACTCCATTCCCCATATTCAGGCATTTAGGCCATAGCTTCATCCATCTACATCAGCACAATTTCTGCAGCAGATATTGCAGATATTGTGCAGTGTTGTTGGGTGTTGCTGGGGAGGTTTCCACACACCATATGGACCTTATTTTTCAGTGGAGAGAGGTTATCTTCATTGGGAGATCAAAAAAGGTGGTTCTTAAGCATATCCCACCATTTTTGGCATCAGGCCAACCACTTTCCATCAGAGGCAGCCCAGTCCCTCTCTTAGACAACATTCTCATTGGTGAATATTTGTTGTGAGGGATTAGCAGATTTTGGAGGGGAAGTCTTGGATGAAAGGATCAGCCTTTCACTTCAGATTTTTCATTGGAGAAGGGCTATTCATCTACAGTAAATATTTCAGCCTTCTCCATCCATTTCCAGCTCTTGAGTTTCAGCAACTACTGCAACTTCGGCATTTTGTATACTCAGCATTTTTGTATAGATTTCAGCCAATCCTCTTAATGGATTGATTTTATGTATTTTCAGGGGTTAAGATCTTGCCCCCCCCTTCTTATTTGAGCTCATATTGTCATATATTTGTATATTCATTATTTATGTAGCAGTTCCTCTCTATAACTGTGCAGTCATGGCCTAGGGCTTGATATATCCAGCAGTGTTCTTCATATTTGTATGTACAGATTTCTTAAGGTTTCTAGTGCTTTCTTGAGTGATAATTTCCTCAAGTATTTGTATTCTTATGTGCTGATATGTCTTAATATGATGGCCATTGTATTCTCCTACATTTCATATGTATATGAATCACTTCTATTTTCAATTTGATGTATTTGTTATTGTTGTAGCTGCAATGTTGGGGTTATCTAAAGAGATTCCCAATCTTGTTGTGTTTCCCTCGTGGGGATATTGTCCCTTGACAATCACTCTATAGACATATTCTGCTAATGGGCTAGGTATCCTCTGGAGATCATCCTTTGTTCAAAGGTGACAAATCCAATAAATTCCCCCGCATTCTATCTCTGGAATAGATTTTCTTTGTCGATTGACAATGTTTCTGAAAAAGGAACATTACAGTGGTATTAGAGCATCGAACTGGCATAGCCTATGAGTTCGATTTCAGAGGAGAATGATGAAGAAGATGAGACTGATATCATCTATTTTTGGAATAAAGAAGAGCCTCCCTGAGGAAGAGGAGAAGAACATGGGAGAAGAGGAAGGTCCATGCACTTCCTATTCTCTTGAAGACTAGCATGGGAGATGCTTGGATTTCCGGATCTTAAGAAAGTACCTGGGTGACTATAAGCCCCATTCTACAGCATTCAGGGGAGCTACATCATTCCCACATTCTATTCAGAAGATGGAGGAGAGAAGGCCCTGTGGAAGAGGAGAACTCAGAGGCAATAGGTTTCTATTGTCTAAATTTGATGGGGTTACTTCAACTAGAGCTTGGGAGAATAATCTAGAGGCATTTTTATTGCTGCATCCAGTGGCAGAGAAAGAAGCAGTGGAGATGGCAGCACTGTACATGGAGGAGGAAACCTCTATTTGGTGGTTCAAACCCTTGGTCCATTCAAGGGTGAGTTATTTTGCAATCTTTGCTCAAATTTTGATCCAAACCTTTGATGGAGAAAGAACAAAGGAAGAGAAGGTCACACCACCATGGGAGGAGGATTGCACCAACGTAGCTACAACTTTGGACGAGCAGCCTTCAAAATATATGTATGAAGAAGCCATTGGAGGAAAATCCATTGTAGACACACAAGAAGGTCCCAAGATCCACCAAGGTATGAGTAAAGTTCCACTTTCCATTTCAGCAAACAATCTTAAGGATGGTGGAATTTCATATGAAGAGGTCCAAGGATAAAATCACATGGCCACTTTAGGGCCTCATGTTTTCACTGCGCTATGCAAAGGGTTCAAGGAGGAGAAGAACCATCATCCTCATACATCTTTGATGATTTGCATTCAGCCTTCAAGGTGGGAGTGTAAACTTTTGGAGGATGAAGTAAACCATGACACCTCCATGAAGAATCATGAAACAATTTGTGAACCGGAGGAAGAGACAGCTGCTACATCATTGGAGGAACCAACATCGCTGTTGAACATGGGTGGAGAGGAAACATCACCTCCATAACATTTGGATCCTCATGGGTCCAAAATAGTTATGGGAAAAATGCCTTTCTTAAGGGGTCTCCAAGGAGCTGCATTTCAAACTCTCATGAAATGCAAAGAGCAAGAATTGGTTTGGGAGGATGGTAGCCCTCATGGGAGGAGTACCAAAAGAATGGAAAAGAGATGGCAGGATACTTGCATCACTGAGCATCATAGAGTATGGATGCATGATGTGGATGTGATACTCATACCATCCATTGTGTCTTCATCACATGAGTTGTATGATGAAAGTGTGGGAAGGCAGCAAAATACTTTGTTGCTTTGCTTGGGAGAGCAAGGGCAGAATTGCTCTCATACTTTGCATGATATTGCAGGAGGAGGAAATGGAATTTTCTCCTTGAATTTCAATGGTAAAGAAGTACTTCCACATTGGGAGGAGATTCTTATGCATTGCAGCATTATGGAAGATATCTTTGACAAATAACATGTCAAATAATGGAGCTTGGTATTGATGAGAGCCTATGGGTATAGGCCAACAGCATTGTCTCTTTGGAGAAATGACCTATTGATGAAGTGTGCTTAGCAGAAGTGTGGTGGATCCATAAACCACAAGTACCAGGATCATTTCATATTTGTTGCACTTGATGGACAAAGAGGAGGTGAGATGGATGAGGTAGTAGATATATTACTCGGCTACATTCTTCTTGACTTGGATTATCAAGCATGAGAAGAAGGATCTTCTTGCAGCACCTAGTTCATTCATCTTCATGGGAGCATGCCAAAAAACTATGAAGGGTTGATTCATGGATCCATACATCATCTTACTCCTGGTATATGGTAATAAATATGTTCTTACATTGGCTGATTTGTATACTCTTACCATTATTTTGCAGTGCATGGCTCTACAAGAGGGCAAGCTTTTCAGATTGCTCCATGGACAAAATTGGGCCAATTTATATGATGGAGACAACCATCTTTTATATGTCCTTGGGCAAGTGTTTTCTTTCATGTATGATCAGTTGATATACTCAGCCTTTTTCTATCTACTAGTAGCTATCATGACATACATAGCTATTCATGTAACACAAAAAAACTTGCCATGTGATTTTTCTAAGCAGCAGTTTGGGAAACTACACTGTCACTTTTGGGAAAACTGTTGGTACACTCTTGAAACACATTAAACCTTCAAAATTTTCCTCATTGTATTGCTTATCATGACTTCCCTTGCTGATATGGATCATATTTGTGAAAGAAACATGATTATGAGAAAGGCACATGAGTTGGATGTGTCTTTGAGTGAGAAAAACTCTCACATTTTCTGCAGTGCATGTTCTAAAGGGAACATGAAAGGAGGCATGGCTACAGCCACATATTTGCTCATTTGTGGGGAGATCCATTGGCTTTGTGATGTTATCCATCCATTTTATGTAAGTGGGCAGGTGTTTGACCTTATGTTGCTGATTCACTCATCTATTTACTATTTAGTAGTAGATGTGATATTTGTTGTTGTGCAATACTTGCCATGTTATTTTCTGCAGCTGCAGTGGATTAGGTTGCATTATAACCCTATGAGGAATTGTTTTCACTTTATTCTCATGCTTTAACCTACAGAAAACATGTCGTGGGGGCATCCTATGGTGATCTTGTCCTATTCATCATAGATGACATGTCTTGGGCCAGCCATATTATCATTGTTGAGAGGAGAAATCCTTGAAGGATTGCTTTTCATTTTTCCACTTGAGGGAAATAATTTTGCAGCCCAGGATCAGCATGCACTCCACACTTGTCATAAGTGGAGAAGAGGACAACATTGGGAAATTTATAGTGCTTTCCATGATCAGATTTCAGCCCACCTTCATTTTTGGAGCTCAAGGTGGAGGGTGATTTTCCATGAGTTGCCTTATTGGGAGGCATCTTATTTTTCATGATTGGTGGCTTGAGGATGGGAGATTCATGTGGGTATGATAAATCCCATTATATATCAGACCTCATCTCTCAAGGAGGCCTTTGGACAACTCTTTTTTCCTTCATGGATATTTGTTTCTACATGATAGCTATTTGGGAATGTTCACCCCAAGGCTAGATTGCATTTGTTGGAGGGACAGTTTGGAGATTTCATTACTGATATGGCATCCTTTTCCCTAAGGAGATCATCACATAAGGATGCTATATGAGGAAGGGCAGAAATAAACTCAGTTCATCCTTGCAATTGCTTGAGGGCAAGCAATATTTTGAGAGGGGAGGAATGTAATGTTCCAAATTTTATGGAACATTAAATTTTGTTAAGGAGATGAATAAAATGGGTAGGGGACCCATTATTTGCATCATTAGAGAATAAAAATCCTCTAAGTATGAAAGATGTTGAGATTGCAACAAGATGATGAGCTTAGTGGAGAGGAGTCGCCTTCACTAAGTGGGCCCGTAGGCTATTTTTGGCGCAAAGTCTATTTTTAGACTATGTCTATTTTTAGACATATGGATCATGTTCTATGAGTTGCAGGATGCTATTTGTGGATGGTTTGTCGAGTCAGAAAAAATATATGGACTTCTATTTTTAGACATACTGGGCGGAATCTATTTTTATATTGCCAGTCTAAAAGTAGATATGTCGAATATTATTAGCTCTTAATAATATTTAGACTCTAAACATTATGTTATTCTCTTGGAGCACTTCAGTTAAGTGCACAGATGTGGCACAAGAGCTGACAGAAGGAATTACACTATTCCTAAGGGTTATGTGGAGCTATTTCATGGATACTTCAGTTAGAACTCATGTGACAGAGTTTGGTGGAGTTGATTGAGGAAGTTAGTGGAGTTGTATTCAGTTTAACTAATCTAAACATAGTTGAGCTATTTGTATTCAGTTTAACTAATTGATACAATTAGTGAGAGTGGTGTGAATTAATTCACTAATTATAAACTCATAAATAAACTAAAGAATGCATCAGTTAAATTCAGTGCATGGACAGTTTCAATGGAGACCAGTGCAAGAATAGGTGAAAGAGCAGGTTAACTATCAGTTGTGACTATATTGTTGCTATTTGCAACACACAGATAGGTGGAGAAGCCCATGAGGATTGCGAAATTCAAGCCAGGTGGTTTATCTATTTAATGAAGCCATCCCATAGCATTGATAAAGGAATAGAGGCTGGCTATCAAGTGGCAAAAGATTGGAGCATGTGTTTTGCTACATCTAGCTTGATAGTTTGTAGCAATTGAGGGTGTGCATGAGAGATTGTGAGGAGCTTTGTACTATGATTGTTACATGATCTCCATGACATATAATATACAGATAGTTGCGGTTTTCAGATTTAAGCTTTCCCATTAAATACTGTGTTCATATGTGTGATTGTTTGTGGTTTTAATGTGTGCATGCAATTGATTTTATTTCTGCATGTGATGATCAATGGTAGAAGAGATTATGTATTATGCATGAAGCTAAAATAGTGTGTGAACAGGACAATCTTGGTGAATAATATATCATTTATTAAAATTTCTACAAAAGAGGATCATATTGAAGCTGGATTTCACACCTCCATGTGTGAAAGGAGGTTTTTTCATACATGCTTGGCCAAGGTTGACCAATTCAAATTGAGTTGGCATGAGTTGGAGAGCACTATGTGGGACAACGTAGGAGGAAAGATTCTAGAGGGAGGAAACCCTAATTCGAATTAGGGCCCATGGAGGGAAGGCTAATTTTTTAAAAGAGGAGCAAGGCAGCCAATGAGATTATCTTTGGATCATTCTTCATTCAAGTATAGAGACTTTTTGCTGCCTCTTGCTATTCAACAGAGCTGTAGTGCCTTCGGGCACGAGGGAGTCCTGTTGAGGATTTCCTCTCCTTCTTAAGTAGCTCATGAAGGATTTCACTCCATTCCCCATATTCAGGCATTCAGGACATAGCTTCAGCCATCTACATCATAGTAGTTTCTGTAGCTCAAAAACGAAATTTCCCGGAAAGTCTTAAAACTGGCACCAAATCAAAGTGCTCATTGTTCTAAATCCAATGACATTCATTTCAACTCAATATGCCACCGTATGTTCAAGTTATTGTGTGCTAACCATTTGGCCCAAAAACTAAAAATTTAGCAGGTCTATTGACTAGGTTGACCGTACTATGAGTCAGCATGGTGACTATGTACCTCGAGCCAATGACAAGCTACCAAGTCTCATCCTATGGTTCACTAGTTTTGGATGCATCTGACTGGTTTTGGTTTGTATGTTTTGAACCAATAATTGGGTGCCACATGGCCCAGTTATGGGTTGCCACGTGGCACCTTGAGGTCGATTAAAATTATTGTAAATGGTCTTGGTGAGGTCCGAGGGATTTGAACCCATGACCTCCCACTTCAAAATGCAATGACTTACCGATAGGCCCATGGGTAGTTCTTATTATATAACATGAAAGAATTCTATATGAATTTTATGTTTCTCCTATTTGGGGGAAGGGGCTAGGGCTAAGCCCTTGGCCCCTGGTAAACATACACCCACAAGACTACAGGCGGAGGAACCGAGGGCTCATGGCTTAGCCCCCACCCAAGGTCACAGTGTAACACCACATGAACCTCGATGGAATGGAAATGCGCCTATATGAGGAGCTTGCGACAAGGGGCCAACCCCAGCGCCTTTGGATCGTGACGAGACCAAAGCATAGAGAAACGGGGCCCAATGGGAAGGGTGGATAGTTAGCCCATCCTGTGGTCCCGTGGTGCCTATACAACCTCACGCCTGAGTTTTAAGGGCAAGGCCAATGGGGGTCGGTATTAAGGCCCATCCCACGACCCTATGTGGCATATATGACCACGTTTTTCGGACTTAAGGGGTCAGTGGCAGAATTAATGATCCTACAAAATGAATTGACAGAGAGCGAAAATGTCTCTATGTTAGTGAAAAACTAGGAGGATTTGTAGGATAGTTCAACTATTGGTCAAATTTGTAGGACAGTTAATAGTCAAATTCATGGGAGAGCTTTAGAGCTCATATATTTTTGAGTTTTTGACCAAATTGAGCTCATAAATAATCCACATAAGGATTTTTGGATGTTCTCGATCCAATGGTGACCTTTAGTTTATGATTTGAGCACATATAAGGAGTATTTTTGCGGGTTGAAGACCAAGGGTGTATGGATCATTCATGTTTTTGAAGCAGTTCTAGAAGGTGTTTGAGCATGAAGAAGGCCTTGTAGATATTTTCTCACCTTCATAGGTCCACTACAATAGATGTTACTTGCAGGGTTCAGCTCAGGTTTACTTTTCTCATTATGTCATGTTGAGATATTTTTTTTATGCTCTTTAATTTTGAATTGAAGTGCTCACATGCTAATTTTAGCTCATTTCAGTTGGAGTATGGGATCTTTGTAGGAGATGCATTGTGTTGTTTCTTTATGTGAGAGTTCTTTGCAGAAGAACATTACCTTGTAGGGTAATAACCACATCTTTTCATCTGCAAACTTTATGTACTACCTTTTCTATGCTAAATATATGGAGTGGTCTAGCTATGCTAGCAAGCCTGGAGATGTAGCCAAAGAGGGGTCAACTCCATCACCAAATAATTTGTTATACTCTTCATTATGCCTGTATGAGTTATGTGCTTTTATGTTGCTTATGATAATCTTACATGTGAATATTAATTCATGACTTGAAGAGACATTGAAAATAATTTTGTGGAAAGGCCCATTTTACCTTACAAAGCATTAGAATGTGCCTTGTTTCTTTATGTGATTCTGGGGAAGATGAAATATAACACCTCCATTTTCAGATCATCATGAGGTTAAATCGTGCAAAGCATTTTATAGTATCTGATTCAAACACTGATTCTAATGCTCAAAATGATGAGGCAATCATCAATGTTTTTCCTCTCAATGTCATTCCAGCCAACCCTGGAATGCCTTAGAAAAATTCTCAAGTTATAGATTCTTCTAGTTCGCTAGTCGTCATCCTTGACTAGATTCTGATTCACAAAATTATATATAGTTATGTATTTCGAACACAATTATAGTAACATACTTGTTCTTATGTCCTTGATTGTTGTTCTTTTTTTTGTATACAAGTCTGCTACGGATATGTTGTATGTCAAATATATGGAAAAATTAGTCAAAGGTGGTCTTAACTGACATGTTTCTTCCAAATGGTCACCTTATGTTTACAGATTTCAATTTTTGACAACTGGTATTTGACTTATATGGACTCAGTAAGATGTAATTTGTACAAGCCACGAAAGCTAAAATTTTGGATAAGCTCCTGTGCTAACAACACATTTATTTCTTTTACCTATCAATAGAAATTTTCCTATATATTTACAAAAATAAAGAGTTTAGCTTGCTCTTCCTTGTAGTTAATGCTTCCCACCAAATAAATTATGCATATAGATGGGCCATTCCATTTTAAAGTTTTTTCCATATGTGGATTTGTTAAGAATGGACTAAAGAAGGATGTGCTCGATTGTAAAACATTACATATTGCTACTTTTTCAAGACATAACTCACTTAGAATCTTGATATGTGAGAAGGTCTTGGGTCCAAGTCTTATAGGGAAATTACATGCATTCAAAGAATTACTTTGATACCCAATGCTTTAGAGTAGTCTTGTCTATCATATTTGATACCATTAGTTGGGTTATATATATATATAGATAATCATTTTTTTTTATTTTTTATTTTTTTTCTTTAAATCGTAACAATTTCATTCCATCAAAAAATAAGAAATTATGATGTATCCTACAACTCTTCTTGGGGTGAAGTTTTCATTACCACATGCCCAAGAGTTTCTGGTCACACTTACAAATTCCCATAGAAACCTCATTACCTAGCTCTAAAAAACCCCAGAGCAACATGTTCATCCCAACCAAGAGATCCATGTATAACCAACTAAATATCCTGCAATCTTCGAATTAATTCCCAAGATAGGACCAAGGTTTCTCTTTATTCCCTTTTTTCTATCGAACATCGATCCCACCCACTTTATTAACCATCCCAATTGAATATGAATCAATGGCCTCAATTCAATTAAATAATTCCAATGTCATGGAATCATTCTTGTTTGTCATTTCCTTGTCATTGTTAGAAAGATATGATTCATGGGTTATTTTCTATCCACTTGTTGCAGCGAAAACAATGGTTGAATATATTTCTTGCTCATTCCTTGGATGGTTCATCCCTGGTGGAGAATGGGACAATAACCTTGGTGGTGTTGGTTTCTGTGAAACTATTTATGGGTGTTGCGAATTGTCTCTTATTTGACCAGCTAATTCTTTAGATCCTTGTCCCCCCTTAGGATCTCTCCAACCATGGCTTGAATTGTGTGGCATCAGCGAGGAGGAAGTTGCTTTCGGAAAGGGATATACATTCTGAAGATGACTAGCTTGTTGGAGATTATTGCATGCGAAATTTGTGTTTTCCTAGTCCAGGGGCTAAGAAAACGCATTTCCCATCAACTTGAGCTTTATTTTATCACTCAAACCTTTATGGAGATCAAATTCAACACATATGTGATCATAGGTGAAAATTCCTTGTGCTAACCTTTCCTTGTCTATTTTGATAAATCATCAAATTAAGTTACCCACTTTTTCTAAGAGTTTTAGATGTGTAAAAGGAATGGGAAATTTGGGCAACCATACCCATACTAGAGTACACATTGTCGACATGTAGCTACAGGATTAAATCCTAGTAACCACCACTCACTAAAATATCAGTGTGTCCCCAAAACCATGGACCTTAGATAATGATTCTCTGCATTTTTCATTTCCTTGAGATGTTTTAAGACCGCCACAAAAAAACCCTTTGAACAGAATATCAACACCAAATTCCGAGTCTATTTCTGATAGACCTAGTCTCTAAGGGCCAATGATGAGGGCCAAAATAAATGATATAGATCTACTTTTCTAGGAATTCAACAACCTTAAAATTGGTATTATCATTTGTCACTTAAGGCATGGAGTATCCATAAAATTTTCAACCACAAATCCCAGGCCTGAAAGATCCTTGAAAGGTAGAGAGCTGGAGGTGAGTTTAAGGACAAATTAAAAATACATGGTTTCAGTAGCAGAAGGAGCTAGCTTCCACTGGCTCCCTTTTAAGCCCTACAACAAGTTAGTTTGAATCCTCTTTGTTGATGTTGTTATTTCCATATAGAACTTGGCAGAGGCAGAGAAACTTAGTAGAGACAATTGCAGAGAGTGCAGCACAATAATAATTTCCCAGCTTTGTTTCGTTGTTGTTTGTAGTATCAAAGCTGAAACATTTAGACAAGCTCGTTATAGCACTAGTAAGAAGGCGAAGGAGAAGGAGAAGGCACCTGTGCCATCGCTTCGATCTTAGTGTCAAAGAATGTGAAAAATTGCACATGGAAGACATGAATTGGCAAACAACACTAGAGGAGCTCACAGGTGCAGATCACCAAGAGCTCCTACAAGAAAATGCACCAGCTTAGGATTCACATTAGACTCCAAGAATAAATAGATACATTTTTTAGGGATAGTGAAACAGATCCCTAAATAATAGGAACTGAATGTCTAAGAAAAAAACAAATCAAAACTACGTAACAATATACCTAATCTCCATTAATTTTAACACTCCCCATAAATGGAGAAAGGGATTATTAACCACACCTAATGTATCCCTAAAAAAATCAAAATTTAGCCTTCCCAGAGGCTTAGTGAATATATCAGCCATATTATCACAAGAATTACAATACTCTACACAAATCTCTTTGGACTGCACTTTCTCCCTAAAAAAATGAAATTGAGTGTCTATGTGCTTGGTGTTTTTATGAAACATGGGATTGTAAGCCAGTTTGATTGAACTCTTATTGTCGCAATTGATGATTGTAGCTTCTGTCTGTACTTCCCCTACATCTTGGAGAAGTCTACGCAACCAAACTGCCTCACATGTTGTTGCACACATAGCTTGATATTCTTCTTCTGCTGAGGATAAAGCAACAATATGCTGCTTCTTGCTGCACCAAGAGATGACCCTGGAACCAATGTTGAAGGCATAACTTGTAATTGATCTTCTATCATCTAGATTTTCTGCCCAATCAGAGTCTGTATAACCTGTCAACTTAACATCAAATGAGTCAAAATACAAAATACCAAAGTTTGATGTTCCTTGCAGATACCTTAATACTCCTCTTACTGCATGCCAATGATTTTCATGGGGTTGATCATAAACTGACTCAAAACACTCACTGCATAAGCTATATCTGGTCTTGTTGTAGTCAAATAAATAATACTACCAACCAATTGTCTGTACAATGTTGCATCTGCATATTTCGAACCATAATTCATCTGAAGTTTTTTGTTCTACTGTAAAGGTACAAATGCAGCCTTACACTCATCCATATTAAACCTATACAACAGACTCTTTGCATACTTACACTGGGACAAGAAATTTTTGCTTGAATCTCTCCAAACTTCTAGACCCAAAGAGTATTGCATTTCTCCAAGGTCCTTCATCTCAAATTTCTATGATAATTTCTGCTTGATTTCTTCAATGAGATTGTCTACACTTCCTGTTATTATCAGATCAGCTACATATAAAGAAATCACCACTATCTGTCCCTCATCATTAAACAAGGTATATAGATTGGGATCAGTTTTTCTTCGTTTATAACCATGCATGAGGAAAAAATAATCAATTATTTCGTACCAGGATCTAAGAGCCTGCTCTAAACTATATAAAGCTTTCTTTAATCTACATACTAGGTGTTCTTCTCCCTTCTTAACAAACCCTTCAGGCTGCACTAAATATACTTCTTCTTTTAAGTCACCATTTAAGAAAGAAAATTTAACATCTAATTGATGTATTTGCCAATGATACTTAGTGGCTAAAGCAATAATCATTCTAGTGGTATTTAATTTTGCAACAGGGGCAAATGTTTCCTCAAAATCAATACCTTCTATCTGGGAATACCCATTTTCCACCAACCTTGCTTTATGCTTATCAATAGACCCATCTGCTTTAAATTTCAACTTAAATAACCATATGAAACCTATGGGTTGTTTATCATTAGGAATCTTTACTAGATCCCAAGTATTGTTCTTAATGATTGATTCATATTCTTCTTTCATTGCTTTCTTCCATTCAGGACTTTTACTAGCTTCATAAAAATTAGAAGGTTCTGCAATGTTTAACATACCAGTCATGAGCACACAATCCCTATATCGAGCTGGTAACTATTTCGGCCTGCTTGATCTTCTGAGTGATGGGGTTCAATTGTTCTGCTGCTTTCTTCTCTTTGTGGACTGAACTCATTTTCTTCCACATTATCTTGTTGTTGCTGTTGTTCCTACTTCTGTTCTTGTTGCTGACTGGTTCCTGTTACACTATCCTCTTCTGGAAGTAAGGGTACATGCCATTCTTCATTGTTTTGAACATGGTTTCCATCATCAACCTGTTCATGAAATATTACATCTCTACTGACAAACACCTTGTGAGTAGAAGGGTCAAACAATTTATAAGCCTTATACTCACTACAATATCCAATGAAGCTACATTTAATGGCCTTTGAATCTAACTTCTTCATGTTTTCTTTAGCAACATGCGGAAAAGCTTTACAACCAAATACTCTAAGATGACTTACTGTAGGGTTGAAGCCAAACAATTCTTCAAAAGGAGTTTTTTAGTCAAGACTTTTAGTAGGACTCCTATTTTTTAGATACACTGCAGTATTAACAATGTAGTGTACCTAGAGGGGATAATATAGGGTACAGAGGGAGGTACCCAAGGGAATAATATGATGTAATAATATAAGAATGATAAATAAATGGGCCATAGTTAATAAATAAAGTGGTTAACCCACATTATGTAAGGGACCACATGTAGCTAGGAAATAAAGTGATAAGCCCATTGTATTGGATGTATGGTATTGAGAGACCCATGGTAACTACCCATGGTATTGCATGTATGAAACCTATATAGAGGCTAGAGACTCTCCATTGAGGGATGTCAAGGATTATTGTATTGGCAAGCATATGGCTTGTGGAGTGATCTCCTTCCTTAAGGAGTGAATGTATGGTGTTGCCCTACCTTAAGGGTTTTGATATTAATGAAGATCTGAAGTTTTGTCTTCTATGGTGTTATTTCTTGGGCATATTTTTCATTTCTATACATTTTCTTATCAGATCTACTACAAGTGGTATCAGAGCCTAGTATCAAAGCTACATTACCACTTGTGAAAATAGGCTGATAATAAAATGTATTTAAATGATCACCCAAATCTTTCTGAGGCAAGAGGATCTTCATTATCCTCAAAACACAGGCTGGGACAACACCAGCTCACCCAGAGAGGAGAAATCACTACGCAGACCATATGCTGCCCATACAACTTCAATCCTTGACATCTCTTCTCGGCGAGTCTCACAGCCATCTAAGCGCTATGGGTTTCGCCACATGCAATTACCGCTATTCTCAGCCTTCGCCTGCATACATCCAATACAATGGGCTTATCACTTTATTCCCTAGCTACATGTGGTCCCTTAAATAATGTGGGTTAACCACTTTATTTATTAACTATGGCCCATTTATTTATCATTCTTATATTATTACATCATATTATTCCCTTGGGTACCTCCCTCTGTACCCTATATTATCCCCTCTAGGTACACTACATTTAACAACTTCTGCCCAAAAACCATTGGTTATATTCTTACCTTTCAACATACTACAAGCACACTCCACTAGTGTTCTATTTTTCCTCTCAGCAACTCCATTTTGTTGAGGAGTGTAAGGTGTTTTAAATTTCTGTTGTATCCCATGCTCGTTGCAGTATTTGATGAAAACTCCTTTCTTGAATTCTCCCCCTTGATCTAATCGAAGAATCCTGATGAACTTTCCTGTTTTCTTCTCAATCATGTTTCTGAATTGCTTGAAATATTCAAAAGCATGAACTTTATGTTTAAGAAAATATACCCATGTGAATCTTGTACAGTCATCAAAAAATATTAAAAAATAATAGGCCCCACCTAACGATCTTGTATGCATCGGGCCACATAAGTCATTGTTTACAAGTTTGAGTATATCCCTCTGTTTTCTATCTTTAATGGCAGGAAATTCATCTCTATGTCGTTTACTAAATGCACATGCTTCACAATAAATATGCAACTTTTTCAAAACAAGAAGACCATCTACCATACCTTTGTTCTGCAACAGAAGGAGATCACTGAAATTGGTATGTCGAAGTCGCTGATGCCACAAATTTTCAACAGACTTATCCGATGACATCAAGGCTTGATGTGACGTACTCTTCACATTCAGTTTGTAGAGTCCTCCTATGTGAATACATGTAGCAATGGTCTTCATCTGATCCAACAAGTCTTTAATAATACAATGAGATTTAAAGAATTCTACTTTGATATCCTGATCTATAATCTTTGGCATAGAAATCAGGTTCTTCTTAATGCTAGGAACATACCACACATTAGATAAATTCCTGATCTTTCCATCAGGCAGAGTAACAAGGACATCTCCATGTCCCTTGATCTCACACCCTCTATTATCTCCAAGGTATACTTTTACTCTAGTGTTGGATTCTCTAAAATTTCTAAACCATTGCTTTTTACCTGACATATGTGAGGAGGATCCAGAATCTACGAACCAAATATCTAATTCATCCTCCTCAATAGCTAAAGTAGTGTCATCCTCAGCCATAAACAATATAACATCCAGATTATGATCTGCATCTACATCAGCCAAATAACTTGCATGTCTTCTCTGCTTGTACCTCTCCTCATTTTCCTCTTTCTTATGGAAAAATTTAGCAATATGGCCTATCTTACCAAAATAAAAACATTTAGGAGTAGAGTCATGTTTATGCGAGGTCATACCTTGTGGTACCCTTTCTGATGTGTTTCCCCTCCTCTGATCAGCCATTGCTCTCCCTTGTGGCTTGAAATTTGTTATCAATGCAAGATTTGAATCTTGAGGTTTGAGAGACAACCTCCTTTCCTCTTCCTATAGTAAAATTCCAGTAAGCTCTTTAAAGCATGGAGGCTTTTCTCTTGCATTAAATCTAGTTATAAACATCTGATAGTCATCCGTCATGTCGTTCATGGTAATTGTCACCAGATCATCATTTGCCATGGTTTGACCGATATCAGATAGTTATCTTTAACTTCCTTTATCCGGGATATGAATGAAGAAACAGACTCATTCTCCTCCATCTTGATTGAAAGAATCTTCTTCCTGAGGAACAAGGTTCAACTGGTGTTATTGATTTCATACATATATTTGAGAACTGTCCAGATGCTATTTGCCGTCTTACAATCCCGAATATGAGGGATGATGCAATCTTTAACTGATAATTTGAGTAGCATCTTTTCCTTCATCTCCCTTTTCTCCCAATCTTGAATTGTTGTATTCGATCCACCATTTGCAACAGTCGGCTTGACTTTGTCGCCAGTGGCAATGTTATAAGCATTTTTTCCCTCAAGCAAAGTCTGGAGCTTAAATTTCCAATTTTTGTAATTGGAGCCATCCAACTTGTTTCTTTCATTCAAATAAGCTTCCACCATCTGAGTATTCATCTTGGAAAATGAGAAAAAAAATAAAAAATCCAGCAACTTAAAAAAAATAAAGCAACCCCAGAATCTCACAACAAATTGAATACAGTTGCGGTGATATCTTTGCTTACAGAGTTACGGCACTTGCAGAAAAAACGAAAGCTTCAAAACACTGAAGCTAAAAAACACTTTTTGGAAAACCCAGATCGATGCAATGAATCAACAGTGGAAACGAAATAAATACCTACACCTGCACCTTGAATTTCAATGAAAAAAAAATGTTGATTCACCATGTGGGTGCAGGGGAAAAATTCAACGTATAAAGGTACCAACACTGGTGGATCACGTTTCTGCTGGTTGGTGGCTCATGTTTCCAAATCCACGCTCACGCAGGCTTCGATACATATACTTCTATAACCACTTGTATGCATAGAGGCACATAGAGATCGAATTTAGTCAGCAGCTTTGAGTGCTGAGGAAAACATGGTGATCCTCCACTGTTTACTCAACAAGCCAACATCGATCAGGCACAAAGCTTCCTAAGGAACTGATCATCGATCATTTGGAGGGGAAGATCAATTGGAAACCATTCACACGGTGATCCTCCATAAAACTGTAGAAACCACATAGCACACAAATCAATAGTTCGCGCCGACTTCATGAAGCCAGTCAGTTCCAGGCCCTTCGGCCCCTTGGATTAAAAAACTCCCCTTTTCTCCTTTGTGTTACTTCTCTGCCTCCACTCCACCAACGACGTCCAACACCTCGTGCTCAACCTGGTTTACTCACAGATCCTTACTCGCAATTCCTTATTACCATGAACAGACACATAAACAGTGGCCTCCACGCAGGCTTCCTTCCCACTAGCAGTCAAATGTCATCTCTCGGCCCTCCTCACAGAGGAAATAAAATGCCATTTCTCAGCCTTCCCACCAACAATCAGATGTCATCTCTCAGTGGACAAACAAACTCATCTAACTTCAACTTGAAGCTATGATACCATGTCAACAGTTGCACATGGAATACATGTATTGGAAAACAACACTGGAGGAGTTCACATGTGCAGATCACCAGGAGCTCCTACAAGAAAATGCACCCGCTTAGGATTCACATTAGACTCTAGGAATAGATATATACATTTAGTTAGGGATAGTAAAATAGATCCCTGAATAATAGGAACTGAATGTATAAGAAAAACCAAATCAAAATTGTAACAATATACCTGATCTCCATTAATTTTAACAAAGAATATTTAAAAGAGGTAAAATTTTAAAATTTATTTAACTTTAACTCTTCGATATTTTTCTTTATTTAATTTGAATTATTTGGCATAGTTGTTTACTTGATTAAAGATTTTAAATTAATGCAGCAGTTCAATTGGGTTAGGATTTCAAATATTTTCTTTTACTTAGAGCTTGTTTGTTCGAAGTAATTTCGTTTGTTTTATGGTTGTGGTGATTATTTTTTAAATAATGGGTTAGGTTTGATTTATAAAAGAATTATTTAAATTTAGATTAATTTTGTTAAGTTTGGGTTTTCATTTGACATGGTATCCAACATTTAGTTAGCTTTTTATTTTCATTCAAAATAAAGGTCATTCATTTTTTCAAACTCTTCCTATGTCAATATTTTTTATATATTTGATTGAGTCACAATGAACTATGAAAAACTTTTTTTATGGAAAAAAATGTTCATATGTTTATCTTAAATAAAAATTAAATTAAATTAAATTATATATATATATATATATATATATATATATATATATATATATATATATATATATATACATATTAAAACTAAAATTTGATAGGAAAATATTGAATGAAATGTGCATGGCGCATATTATTGGGTCGAGAGGTGTATTCTACAACTCAGTATGATGTATAATGTTGTCAAAATAATATGTAATGTCGACTCATAAAAAAATTTAAATAATTGTAAAATTAATGTCAACTCACAAAAAAACGTTAAATAATTGTATAGCTAAACAATTACAAATCTATTAACTCAACACACTTCGATAAATAAATAAAACCTATTTCTATACTTACTCTAGATAGACTAGAGGTATGGTAAATAAACCTCCATAAACCTCTTTATATTTACGAAAACTCAAAAAGGAGGTTTTATTTAGGTGAAGCCTATGGGCCAAATACAATGGAACAAATTATTATTAAGACCATGGGCTAAATACTATGGGCCAAATAGTGTTGTTATAAAAGAACTATGGTAAATAAATAAATATAAAGAGGTATGGTAAATACATAAAAATATATCAATATGATTAGAAATTGACATCTAACTATATACCAAGCCTATGGGTCAAATACCATGGTAAATAAAAGAGGTATGGTAAATAAATATAAATTTAAAGAAACCAGAGGTATGGTCAAAAATGAATTTTATTTATTTATTTATTTACTCCATACTCCTCTTTATATTTATGAACACCTAGAAAAGAGGTTTTATTTAAATGAAGCCTATAGACCAAATACCATAGGCCAATTTATTATTAATACCATGAAAAAAAAAGAAAAAAATATATTATTAACCCTACTATTAATATCATATTATTATTATTATTATTATTATTATTATTATTATTAAATCTAATATTCATATTAATATTATTAAATTTAATAACTTTGGATTAATGCAATATTAAATTTGTTATAGTATAATATATATTAATATATCATGATATATATTAACTCTAGATATATGTGGGAGGGAAGAACAAACACATAGAGTGATAGAGGTCAAGAGATGGGGAGTGATAACGGAGAGATGAAGATGAACTAGAGGAGGGGAGAGGAAAAATGAAACGAGAGAGAAGGAGAGGAGTGAGAGAAGTAGAGAAGGGTAAGATATGGAGAGAGAAACACAAAGATGGAGGGGGGAGAGAGAGGAAGAGAAAGGGGGAGAGAGAGAGAGAGAGAAAGAGAGAGAGGGGGGGAGAGAGAGCTAGAGGGAGGGAGGAAGACAATGAGAGGATTGGAGGGAAGAGAAGGAGAGAGAGAGGTATGAGAGAAATGGAAATATAGGGAGGAGGAGAGAGGGGAGGAGAGAGGGATAGATAGAGAGACGGAGTTTGAGGGGGAGAGAGGGAGGGAAGAAGAAATACATAAAGAGTGAGAAGTGGAGAGAGAGAGAGGGAGTGACAAGGGAGAGATGGAGATAATAGGAGTAAGAAGGAGAGAGGAGGAGAGAGGGAGGGATATATATATATATATATATATATATATAGAGAGAGAGAGAGAGAGAGAGAGAGAGAGAGAGAGAGAGAGAGAGAGAGAGAGGTAAAAAGAAAGACAAAGAGAGATAAAGGTGGAGAGAGAGGGAGAGAGGACAACAGGAGGAAAGAGATAAAAGAGGGGGAAAGGGAGATAAGGGGAATATAGAGATATAAATTGAATGTGAAGAGAGCGAATAAGAGAGAGATGGAGAGAGGGAGGGAAGGACATAGAGATTAATATATATGGTGTGGGAGAGTGCATGTGTTTGGGGGGTGGGCGCTGAGATAAGGAGACAAACAAGGCAATATGGAGGGAGATATAGATATAGATGGAAGGGGGAGATAGGGAAGAATATTTCTTGCACTAGATGCATTGATTTTAGTGTAGATGGTGATTTCTAATCCTATTTGATTGTTTGCACTAGGTGCATTGATTTCAATGTAGATGGTGATTTCTAACCCTATTTGATTGCTTGCACTAGATGCACTGATTTCAGTGTAGATGGTGATTTCTAATCCTATTTTACTGTTTGCACTAGATGCATTTATTTTAGTGTAGATATTGATTTCTAATGATATTTATTTGCTTGCACTAGATGCATTGATTCCAGTGTAGATGATTTCTAATCCTATTTTATTTCTTGCACTAGATGCATTGATTTCAATGTAGATGCTCATTTATAATTATAATTCAGATTGCTTGCACTAGATGCATTGATTTTAATGTAGATGATTTATAATCATGTTTTATTGGTTGCATTAAGTGCATTGATGTAACACCCTATTTTTAATTTACCCATTGATATATAAAGCTTTTATGATACATTCTAAATGAATAACAAATGGGGGCATTTGTTAATGATACTTTAATACATAAGCTTTTGTTTGAAGAGATTAATTTAATAATTACCTTGAGTTAAAAGAGAAAGTAACTGTTTGGTAAATATTACAAGAACCTAGGGAAAAGGAGGTTGAGAAATTTCTGGCAGTTACCTTTCCAAAAGGAGTTAGAGGAAAATCCTAAGTGGGAAAGGGGTTCGGTGCAGAAGGTGGTGAGGATTAAGAAAAAGGTGGTTGCTCTGAGCTGTCCAGAGCTGGTGTGTTAACCAGTGGAACTCAGGAATTACCCCAAGGAAGTAAAGACTAGATTTAATCCTGAGGTCTAACTTCTCGTCTCAGGAAATTACCTAAGCCATGGTGTGGAGCAAGGGGGGAGCAGAGGACATAATAGACTCGCTCAAGGTTGGGAGGACCGACAGTTTCTGGAAAACAAACTTCTGAAATAGGTATTTAAGTGTCTTGCATATATTGTTTAATACTGTTAGCAGTCGGAATAAATGCTAGATTAACATTGCATTTAAATTACATAAAAGAATGCTATATTTACATTATGTTTACATTTTGAAATAGATATCTGTAAAAAATAATTATGTATTGTATGCTAGGACGCAAAAGCTAGAGTTAGAATATTGTATAGAATTAAAATTATATTATGTTCTCTATCATAAAGATTTAACGTAATTCCATTGTAAATAGCTATAGCAGCACTACAAGGAAAAATAGCGATTCAGGACAAACTGGTAGTTACGATTCATGATGAAATAGAATCCCATTTCACAACTAGATTTAGCATATATGACGGTACAGAAAGAAACATGAATTAATGAGCAGAAAACTTAAGATAAATAAATATTTATACTAGCAGAAGTACATGGCTATAGGTCACGGGTTTAGAACCAGGACCCAAGAGTAGGGTCAAGGTTCCACTCCCATTCTTCTAGTTTCCCAGAGCACAAGAGAATGTATAACTGGAAAGACAAATAACTATGTACGTTCAAACTAGGAAATTGAGGTTATCAAGCCGACTGTGAAAAAGAATCATAAAGAATCTGCTAAGAGAAGTGCCACAGAACTTGCCATTTATCTGGCAAGAAAATAATAGTATTGCATGGAAATAAAATAGCATAAATCATCCAAAGTAAAAACTATGAAAATCCTCATAAAACCCATCCTAAAACTGGAACAAAGATATTGCATGTATTAGGGGCGAAATGACAGAATTAGATTCACTGAAAAACTAACTAAAGATCAATAATAGGTGAATCATAGAGCCGAAAAGCAACCAGTTGTTTAAATAAGAGAAACGAAGTTCTGACATACATAATTTAATAGTCCGGAGTTATATAACGACCACGAGTATTACAAATCTGAAAAAGAGGGCAAAGCCTGGATAGAAATTTAAACTATATACTCTATAACAGAACTACTATGCTATGGTTGGGCCCGAAAACGTCCATGAAAGTGAAACCCCAACCCTGCAAGAGACAAAGGGGGATTAACAGTGGTTACTATCATGTGAATACAATGGTTAGACTATTTCAGGGTTTTCGAGGAGGAAAGGAGAGCGGAAAATACCAGTGACTGAGGGAGAGAAAATATCAACTGAATCTCGAAGTTCCATAGGCCTCCAGTCCTTAGAAGCCTGTGTCAACATATAAACCACTAATCACAACCGGAAGAGATGAACCTCCAAGCCATAAGGAAGAAACTATGAACATAAAAGCTATAAACATAAAAAATGTGAACATAAAAACGAGGAACGACGGCTCAACTTACCCGTGGACCCGAGGAGGTCAAGGTTTTGTGCTGGAGCTAACACAAAAGCCATCCTATGCAATAGATCCTAGAGAAGAGTTGAAAAACTCAGAAATGGGTGGCACATAAGTTAAAAGCATTACTCCCATGCATCTGGTTCAAAGAGAAAAAAATAATTAAAAACAAAATGTATTACTGAACCTTACCTTCACAATAGCCAAGAATGAATAGCATATATCCGTCAGCGACACCTTGTCAAAGGAGGAGAATCTTAAGGGTTAAGCATGTGAAACTATCAAATTTGCAGAGCTAAGTCCCTGTCCACAACGACGAGAGAAATGACTCTTTGGCGGGATGTTGAGGGTGGGTAGTTACCCTAACCCTCCTCCTCTGTCAATTCCACTGTTGATTTCAGAAGGAAGGGCTCAGACGATCTAGGATTCACTAGAGATCAATGCTTGGACAGGTGGATATCATGGCGTCTACTGAGAGATGCAGTAATGAACTCCAATATTAAAACCCTTTATTACATTTATGTCACAGTACAATAATTTCGAGAAAAAAGCATAAATTCCAACATGTGAGAGATCCATTAGATTACATTGATCGAGGTTTCATAAAAACCAAATAATTCATGAAAAGAAAATTAGTGAAGTTTCCAGATCCGAAGTTAATATGTGATTAAACTAATGTTTTCCATATTGTAAACCAAGTCGGTCGTTATGTCATGTATTTCTTTATTTTGAAAATGTGGGTAATGGAACAATTATAGAGTTCATTGTTGTGTAACCAGCTCCAAAAATAGAAGAAAATAGATATCAACGCCTTAGAAATTAGCCACTTCGAGGGGGCAACCTCCAATAGATTACATTCATGAACAATTCTTTGATGATACAAATTACAAAACCTCCTTTCTATATATAGGATTCCATGGGGCCATAATGTAATCCTAGTGGGGCCACAATGTAATCCTAGCCGACCTAACAATAATAATTTAAGGGCATGATAATAATAATATGGGGGTTACAGGGGTACAATAATAACAATAAGGGGTTTACACTAACAAAAATAAGGGACTATACTAGTAATATAGGGACCTAACATTAATAATGAGTGGACCTATACAATGTTGCTCATACATATTAGCCATAGGCTTAGCAAAGAATTTATACATATAGCAGCTATCTTTGTTTTTTTAACTTGTGTAAATGAATGTAAATAATGTGATAGATGTTATAAGTGGTATCAGAGCGTAAGTTACACGCTGGGGCTAGATGGGCCAACACCATAACATTTTTTTGTTGTTACTATTAAAGTTTAATGGTTGGAAATTGTGTAAAGTACAGGAACATATCAGTGTTAAGCTACCATGAGAAGGGGATTGAGTCATCAAGCACCCAAAAACACAGGGGAAACCCATCCTGTGACCAATCCTAAGGTCAGCCCCGAAATTTGGGTGCAGTTAAGTGTAGACCAGCACCAGAAAACAAGAAAAATGTTGGAAGAAAAAAAACGACGGAAAAATAGGTTGCTTGATACTGTGCAACAACTACAGACAAAGATGCTTAAGGTTTGCAGTGAAAATCAAAGGTTGATGAGGGAACAAGAGAGGATATTAAAAATTCTATCGGATAGACAGAATCCACCTAGTGGAAAACCTAGCCCTGAGAGGAATACTTAGGAAGAAGGAGAACGACGCCAGGAAGTGAATGATAATGTCAAAGGCAGTCGAACGCCAAGAAGTAATAAAAGTCGAACATACAATGAGGTTGAATCTAGAAATGTTCTAGAACAACAAGAGCTGAAAAAAAAAGTGGAATTGCAGGGAGAATTCCGGAAGATCAAGCCTCCTACCTTTGACAGAGAAGCTAAAGAAATGGTGGAAGCTTGGATAATAAACATGAATAAGTACATCAAAGTGTATGATTACAACAACAAACTTAAGGCTCATTTATCCATTTATCAGTTGCAGGAAAAAGAAATGATGTGGGAGGAAGTGAAGAACGTACGTGGAGTGGAAGATCAAAATGTAACTTGGGATGAGTTTCAACAATATTTCAAAGATAAGTATCTGACTGAATGATTCTATGATGAGAAATCCTGAGAATTTCATAATTTGAAATTGGACCAAATTTCTATGAATAAATTTATTATGAAATTCACTTCATTATTAAGATATGTACCTTACTTGCGCAATGAAAAGGAAAAAGTACAACGTTTTTTTAGCAGTTTTTCGATACACATGAAAGAAAGAATTGAGTTTGTAAATCCTAAAACTATGGATGAAGCAATAAGGAAAGCACGGATGTGCTATCAGCAATCCAAGGCAAAGGGAGAAATTGGGAAAATCTGGCCACCTTGAAAAGGGAAGAAAATTTTTACCAATAATAGAAATAATAGATCCATAAATTATAAGAATGATGCAAGGAATCCATTAAGTAAACAGAATGGAAAAATTCAAACAAGGACCAAGTGGGCTGGTGAGGAGTGGCATATTGAAGCTTCTAGCAAACTAGACATTGGACAGCCCCAAAAACCTCTGTTGCAATGTTGGGGGTGTGGTGAGGTGCATTATTTCAAAAACTGTCCTCGTCGAGGAAGGGATGAGGTGGTAGCAAATATGCAAGAGGCATCAACTATGGGGGATGTAGCTCAAAACATACCCAGAATCAATGCAGCGCTAGAGAATCTACAAGCTGACTACCAACCAACCATGATAGAGTTAGAAGGTAAGCTACAAACCCAATCTGTCTCGATTTTAGGTGACCTTGGAGCCATATTGAGCTACATACACCCTCGTGTAGTTGAAAACTATAAATTGCATAATCAGAAATTTAAAAAAACTTGGTTAGTTCAGCTGGCTACAGGGGAAAGAAGGCGATTCAATGCCAAAGTACCAAATTTTGAACTGAGTATTGGGGACCAGCACATAACTATAGAAATCAATATTATACCCCTAGGATCATATGATATTTTATTGGGGATGGATTTCCTGAAGAAGCATTGGTCATTAGTAGACTGCAAGGATAAGGTCAATTATTTTAAATCAAATGATGGGACAAGATAAGAATTACAGGGTATTAAAAATCCCTTACAGTTACGACCTATTACAACATCTCAGTTAAGTAAATTCATGAGAAAGGGGTGCCAAATCTATGCAATTCAAGTAGGATTCACCAACACAAAAGACAAGACTCTGATGCTATAGAATATTCCTATTGTGCAATAATTCTAAGATGTATTTCCTGAGGAAATTCCAGGACTGCCACCAAAAAGAGACATATACTTTACTATTGAACTAATACCTGGGGCAACACCCGTGTCCCAAACTCCATACAGAATGAGTGCACCTGAATTAACAGAATTAAAGATTCAACTGCAGGAATTGACGGATAAAGGCTACATTCGTCCAAGTGTGTCTCCATGGGGAGCACGAGTTTTGTTCGTGAAGAATAAAGATGGAATTATGCACATGTGCATGGATTATCGACAGCTCAACAAGATTATTGTTAAAAACAAATACCCACTACCACACATGGATGACCTGTTCGACCAATTCAAAGGAGCTACAATGTTTTCCAAGGTTGACTTAAGGTCAGGTTACCACCAGATCTAGATCAAGGACGAAGATATAAGCAAGACATCCTTTTGCACCAAGTATGGGCATTATGAATTTGTGGTATTACCATTTTGATTAACCAGGGCACCAAGAACATTTATGAGCTTAATGCATGGATTTTTTCACCCTTACTTGAATAAATTTGTTTTAATTTTCATTGATGATATATTAATGTACTCCAAGAATATAGAAGAGCACAAGGAACATCTGCGCATTGTTCTGAGAATGATAAAAGAGCATTAGCTCTATGTTAAGTTTAGTAAGTGTGATTTCTTTAAGGATCAGATCCGATATTTGGGGTATGTGATTTCTGCTGAAGGGATTATTGTGGACATAGAAAAGATAAAGACAGTTATGGAATGGAGGTCCAAAAGAACGTGGATGACATACGCTTGTTTATGGGTCTGGCTGGTTACTACCTATGATTCATCAATGGATTCTCTAAAATATCCTTTTCTATTACCTCCCTGTAGAGGAAAGGACGAGTCTTTGAATGGACTCAAGAATGTCATAACATTTTTGAGTTATTAAAGGATCTGTTAACTACTTCCCCTATTATGAAGGTAGCAGATCCAAGTAAGGAGTTTGAAGTATGTACTGATGTGTGCAAGAGTTTTGACTCAAGAAGGAAGAGTCATAACATATGAATCTAGGAAGCTAAAGGATCACGAGTAGAGGTACTCAGCCTATGACTTGGAGCTAACTGCGGTAGTGCATGCCTTGTAGATATGGAGGCATTATCTGCTAAGGAAAGGGTTCATGTTGAGAACTGATCACAGTATCTTAACTAGTTGTTTTGAGCAGGGTAATCTAAATGCTCGCCAAGCCATGTGGAATGCTTTCCTAAGTGAATTTGATTTTGATATCCAACACGTGAAAGGAAAGGAGAACCGGGTGGCTGGTGCTTTGAGCAGGAAACTGCATGGCATCAATGAGCTTTACTTTAACCAGATTGAATTCAAATTTCAAGAACAGATTATGGAGGTAGCAAAGAAGGACCTGGAATACCAGTCTTTATGGTAGCAAGCAAAAGAAGATAAAAGGCAGGGGAAACAATACGAGTATGAACTCAATGATAATTAGTTCCAAGTTTACCGGAAAAGAATATATATCCCAAATCAAAATAGTCTTTAAAGAATTATTTTGGATGAATATCACAGGAGTTCCTATGCCAAACATCCAGGATATTAGAAAATGTTAACTATAATTAGAAAGGACTAATCTTGACTTGGAATGCGAAGGGACATTGCAGAATATTTGAAAAAATTCTTAGAGTGTCAACAAATTAAGGTTGAGCATCAACATCCCGCAGGATTTCTTCAGCCAATTCCAGTGTCCGAATGGAAGTGGGAAGTTATTTCCCTCGACTTCATCACTGGACTACCCAGAAAAAAAAAGGCACAATGATTCTATTATGGTGGTAGTCGATAGACTCAGTAAGGTGGCTCATTTCATCCTCGTTCAATCTACTTACAAGACAGTGAAAATTGTTGACATCTTCATGAAAGAGATTTTCGGATTGCATGGTATACCCCGACCAGTCATTTTAGATCGTGATGTAAAGTTTACATCATCATTCTAGAAGATGTTATTTAGTGGCCTGGGAACGAAAATACAATTTAGTACTGCCTACCATCCGCAGACGGATGGGAAAACATAAAGGGTAAGTCAAGTTTTAGAAGACGTGTTGTGCATGTACATAACGCAACAACCAACAAAATGGGAGGAGTATCTGCATTTCGTTTCATTTTTTTACAACAATGGATACCAATAATCTCTTAAGGTAAGCCCCTTTGAAGCGTTGTACGGAAGACGATGTCGGACTCCTATAAATTGGAGCAGTCAAGAAAACAAGATGATGCTTGGACCAAATATGTTAAAAGAGATGGAATGGGAAGTTAAGAAGATCAGGCAGAATTTGAAGGCAGCGCAAGACCGAAAAAGAGTTTATGCTGACCGGAAGAGAAATTTTCGGGACTTTGTGGTAGGGGACCATGTGTATGTGTGAATTAAACCAAAGAAAATCACTCTGAGGTGGAATTCTTGTGCCAAATTGGCTCCCCGTTATTGTAGACCCTTTGAGATCTTGGAGAGGATAGGACCGGTGGCCTATCGATTGGCCCTACCCAGAAATATATTAGTACACAACGTATTTCATGTGTCATTAATAAAGCATTATGTACATGATCCCAAACATGTGATACACTAGAAAGGTATACATGTAAGTCAACAATGTAATACAATTAGAACAAAATTAGTTTTCTAATTTTAATTGACTAAATATATTTCTACATGCAGGTATAACCGGACATTGAGTTCCTAGCAGAACCACAACATATTCTAGATCAAAGAGAAATAACGCTCTGGAAGTGAGTCATCCCCCAAGTTAAAGCGCAGTGGAAGCACTTTGGCCCGGAGGAGGCTACTTGGGAGGATGAGAATGTTATTCATGAGGCCTATCCGAAGTTGTTCTCAGAGAACAGATAACACTGAGGATGGTGTCTATTTCAACGGGGGAATATGTAACACCCTATTTTTAATTTACCCATTGATATATAAAACTGTTATGATACATTCTAAATGAATAACGAATGGGGGCATTCGTTAACGATACTTTAAGACATAACCTTTTGTTTGAAGAGATTAATTTAATAATTACCTTGAGTTAAAACTGAAAGTAATTGTTTGGTAAATATTCCAAGAACCCAGGGAAAAAGAGGTTGAGACAGTTCTGTCAGTTACCTTTCCAAAAGTATTTAGAGGAAAATCCTAAGTGGGAAAGGGGTTCGGTGCAGAAGGTGGTGAGGGTTAAGCAAGAGGCAGTTGCTCTAAGCTGTCCAGAGTTGGTGTGTGAACCAGTGGAACTCAGGAATTACCCCAGGGAAGTAAAGTCTAGATTTGATCCTGAGGTCTAACTTCTCATCTCAAGAAATTACCTAAGCCCTGGTGTGGAGCAAGGGGGGAGCAGAAGATGTAATAGCCTCGCTCAAGGTTGGGAGGTGTTGCACTGAAAATTTTCACCTTGACCTTTCGTTGTCCGTATGAGCTCATTATCACTCATAATTTCCTCCTTTGCAAGTCTAAAAACATCATTTCCTCATGTCAAGCCTTAAAAATAAGAGAAGAGCTCTCAAAATTCTCTAAAACTCTGGTATCGCACTTTCTTTTTGTCTTACCTACGGTCCTACACCTAATGGTCATGTCTCCTATGTACCTGACTGTAATTTCTCTGTGTTAAGGGTGTGGACCCCTGTAAAAGATTAAAAGGGTGCAAGTAAACTCAAAAAGCTCACTTTAAGTCATTTCTAGAAGCTTCTGGAAGAAATATTGCGATGGCAAGACCGCTCTTTTAAGGTTCATGTATCCCATGCCTTAAGGAGCTAACCCCTTGATGTGAGGAGCTTATCCCTTTGACGGAGGATTATATCCCTTCATAGGTGGAACTGTAACCTCCTGTTTTGCACTATAAAAAGAGGCATTGGGCAGCCTCAATGGGAGTTCAAGCTTTAGTGTTATTTGAGATAACGTGCTATTGGAACTTAGACTCCTTTAGCTGAGATTTTATGAGGAAATATTACATACTTGTATGTATATCGGTTGGAAGAGTGCAAGTCTTGTCAAAGTCAAATAAATTCTTGCTTCAGACCCCAGGAAGACCTGTTCAACATCAAGGCTGAAAAGGTTGTAAGGTTCTTCTACTATTTCAAAGTTAATACAAATAAGTTTGTTTTTCTCAATAAGCTGTCAACTGATTGTTTATTTTATGGATTCCTTGATCACCATAATAGATATGATTTATAAATATATGCTATGCAAGTGTTATTTAATGTTTTTTTGTTTGTGATTACAGATCTTCAAAGATAACTCTTTCGGGCGACTGAAGGACGACTACTATAAACAAGCGTTGGATCAAGGTAGGATTGTAACACCCTTGTAGAATTTACTTATAAATCGTGATATATCTAGAGAAAGATAGATTTAATTGTCTATTTGTTGCTAGACTATCTTCTGATTCTAGGGAGATCGGTCTTGTCCGCAAGATCGATTTATCCAGCCAACAGGAGGACCGACAGTTACTGGAAAACAAACTTCTGAAATTGGTATTTAAGTGTCTTGAGTATACTGTTTAATATGGTTAGCAGTCGGAATAAATGCTAGATTAACATTGCATTTAAATTACAAAAAATAATGCTAGATTTACACTGCGTTTAAATTTTGAAATATATATTTTTAAATAACAATTATGTATTGTATGCTAAGACAGAAAATCTAAAGTTAGAATATTCTATAGAATTAAAATTAGATTATGTTCTTTGTCATAAAGATTTAACGTAATGCCATTGCAAATAGCTATAGCAACACTACAAGGAAAATAGCAAGTTAGGACAAACTGGTAGTTATGGTTCATGATGAAATAGAATCCCATTTCGCAATCAGATTTATCATATCTCATGGTATGGAAAGAAACCTGAATTAATGAGAAGAAAAATTAAGATCAATAAATCTTTATACTGACATAAGTACATGGGTATAGGCCGCAGGTTTAGAACTAGGACCTAGGAGTAGGGTTGAGGTTCCGGTCCCATTCTGTCAGTTGCCCAGAGCACAAGAGAATTTATAATTGGAAAGACAAATAAGTATTTAAGTTCAAAATAGGAAATTGAGGTTATCAAGCCAATTGTGCAAGAGAATCATAAAGAATCTGTTTAGAGAAGCACCACATAACTTTCTATTTATCTGGAAATAAAATAATAGTATTACATGGAAATAAAACAACATAAATCACCCAAAGTATAAACTATGAAAACCCTCATAAAACCCATCCTGAAACTAGAACAAAACTATTGCATGTATTAGGGGTGAAATGACAGAATTAGATTCACTGAAAAACTGACTAAAGATCAATAATGGGCTAATCATAGAGTTGAAAAGTAACCAATCGTTTAAATAAGAGAATCGAAGTTTTGGCATACATAATTTTAATAGTTTGGAGTTCTATAAAAACCACGAGTATTACAAATCTGTAAAAGAGGGCAAAGCCTAGATAGAAATTTCAACTATATACTCTAGAATATAACTACTATGCTATGGTTGGGCCAGAAAACGTCCATGAAAGCGAAACCCCAACCCTGCAAGAGACAAAGGGGGATTTACAAATGTGGATACAATAGTAGGTAATTTCAGGATTTTTGAGGAGGAACGCAGAATGGAACATACTGTTACACATTATTTTGTCACCATGACATTTTACTGTTTATATGGGTTCATCAATACCTATATAATGCTCCCTTAGAAGTCCACAACCCTAAAGTTCCTAAACCAAATCCTGAATGTGGAGAAAAGCTTGTAAAAATCATAAAAACCCTAGTTTCGCACTTTTCCTAGCCATTACCTGTGGTACCGCACTTTTTGTGAAGGAAAACTGCAGTACCTACCACATGTTTTATGTATTAAAACTACGGACCCCCGTAAAAGGTAAAATGAGCATAAAAGTAAGTTCTAGAAGCCCAGCTGGTCGAATATTCTCCCAATTGGAAGCTTCTAGAAGGCGTTATCTGGTCGAAGCCTTACTCCCTCCATTTATCATGAACATTCATTCCTTCATAAAAGGAGCCTATTCCTTGGATTTTGGAACTTAATCCCTTGATAAGGGGACTCTATCCCCTCCATTTTGGAGCTGTAATCACTTTCCTTCTCCTATAAATTGAAGCTTTGGTTCAGTTTCAAGGGTACTGACTGAGGTTGAAAAGGGGAGACTTTGAGAATTTTTGAGGAGAAATGTTGTATAAACTGAGACTCTCTTAACTGATCATTATGTGGGAATGATTACACACCCATGTGCATTTTAGCTGAGAGAGTGCAAAGCTTGTCAAAGTAGAAGAAACGCCTATTCTGAAGCCCAGAAAGACATGTATGACATCAAGGCGGACACGGTTGTAAGGCTCTTTCTTCATCAAAGATAATATGAATGAATCTTGTTTTCTCAATTATTTCCTTAATTAAGTATCTTGTTTATCATGTTTTATCAATGAGTTATTTAATTATTTAGCTTGTTTCTTGAATTCCTTGATCATCTTGAAAGATATATGATTCGTGAATTAGTTTATATTATGCAGGTGCTATTAATTTTTTCCATGTTTGTGATTGCAGATATTTGAAGATGACTCTTTCAAGAAACTGGAAAGAAGATCATTACGAACAAAGCTGGACTGTGGCTGGACTACAGGTAGGTCTTCAAAACCCCTGTTGTAGCTAATTCTGAATCGAATATTATCTAGAGAAAATAGTTTTTTTTTTTTTTTTTTTTCTGTTTGTTGCTAGCTGTCTGTAGGACACTTGGGAGGTCTGTCTTGTCAGCAAGAACGACTTATCCGTCCAACAAAATGGTGACTCCACTGGGGAATGGATCTTGAACTTTGATTTCTTTTATTTTTTGACTTGTGAATTTTATTTTTCTAATTTTGATTGGTTTATACTGGCTTGGGTAGTTTATCCCTGTAGAATCCCTGAGAAATGTTTTAGAGCTTTTTATTTTTCTTTTAGTTTTCTGGTATCCGCACTTTTCTTTTAGAAACAGTGTGGGCATATCCGCTCTTTTCATGTATAAACAGAGCAGGACCACACATATTTACATTGCAACTTGTGGACCCAAGAAAATTTTTGAAAAAATTAATATTCTCTTTTCTGGAATCAGCTTACATGATTCTCATTGTATACCTAGACTTGTATTTTCTGTCAGAAAGCCTTGTGTGAATTTTTTTTCAGCAACTCTTACAATCTCATCAGTCTCTGTTAAGTTAATTGGGTGTTTTTGAATATTATTTTGATAAATTCTTAATTTGATTTCCTTTGGTCATTACTTCAAGTTTTGTCTCAATCTCTTAACAATTTTTCATCTTTTTTCTTTTGTTTTTGCAAAACAATTCCCCCTCATTGGGGGGGGGAGGGGTGGGCTAAATTGTGTCTGAGTGTTAATCGCCTTTGTTTTTATTTTTTGATATTTGGAACTCTCACCAAATTTTCTTTACTTACACTTGATTGGTTCTTAGATTACATTAGAATCATCTTTCGTTTGAGAATTCTCTTGCATAGATCACATTTGCATAATTAGAAATCTCATTTTCAGAATATGAATGAAAAATGTGCATAGATTACATTTGCATAGTTTTCAAGTGAATTGTGCATAGATTACAACTAGATGGTTTACATTCTGAAAATCAATCGTAGATTTAGACTAGTTTTTCTTTGATTTAAATTTAAATGTTTTTATGCTTGTTTTAAAAACACAAAAAAAAAAATGTTTTGAATTGATAAGCATTAGTTTTCTTGATGAAATTAGTGCATTAGAGAATTTGTTATATTTTCTCTTATTTATCAATTTCTTGCATTGTTGGAAGTGAATGGAAACTCACTCCTTACTTTAGTTAGGATTCATCGAATTGAAAATATTACATTATCATATTCGATTGCATTCAATTTTGGGTCAGGTCATAACACCATTGGTTTCATATCCATTTACCCTTTGAGTAATAACAGCCCAAATAACACAATGCTTAATAAAATTCGTCTAGTAATTTTTACATTTTTAGGGCTCTTTCCACCAACATAGCTTAGGCTAGTGTCTTGGAATAGGTTTTAGTTAACTCTCCAAGACAGTAAAACAAACAAGTAGTCGATCTTGCGGTAGGAAAATTCCAATAGTTGCATGTATGCTCTGGGAAGCTCCTCCTAAAGGAGTCAAGCATGAGATCATATCCGAACTAGTGAGGTAATCAATCCTTCCTCATTGGGAACGATAGAAGATATACATGTATTAATAATGGTAAACCTTAGATTGAACATTGTCGAGGAGCCTGGGGTCACTTTTCGGTAAACCTTGGATTACTCTGCCCTTGCGTGTGTATCAGATCGTAGATTGTTCCCCCAGGTATATTTGTTCCTGTTGGTGACCTTAGTGACCATATACTTTAGGATTATTTCCCAAGGTGACGGTGGAGGGAAGATCCCACTGTACCTAGAGCAGATGTCAACTAGACTCACTTGGACTCTCTGGAGGGTTATCTTCACTCGAGATGGCATAGTGGAGAAACTTGCACTGGTCTGTTTCATTAAGCAGGTTGTCGGGGTAACTGTTCCAACTACCATTTCTAAATTAAAATTCTACGATGTTGGATTTCATCACCAACTAGTGTTTTTAGTGCGGGAATCTACTGTTTGTGTGTGGTTTGACTCCTAGATTTGATAGCGTGTGTTCATTTGTTTTTTTTACTTTTTAGATACCATAGGTGTAAATTGTAAATTTTAATTGTTAGGTGTGAATTGTGAATTGTTAATTTTAGTTATAAATTGTTAATAAAATTCACTGAGGTTGAATCTAATGGAAATTGTTCTGGAATTTACCAAGCAAGGAACCCCTCTTAATGAGAATCCTAGTACTTTTCCTTTCTTTGGAAATGATGGTCCTCCTTATATGGCTACATTGTCATTACCTAGATTTACAATAGGTTTACCAATATGGTTATTTTCAACTTCGTTGGCCTCGAATACTCCAATTTTTCCACCTCAACCGGATGCTTCACCTCAACAGAGTTCGCCATCTCAACATCACCAACCTCATGTTGACCCTTTAACTTCTTCACCTGATATTTCTTCCTCCATTTCTTCCTCTTTGCTTGGTAAAAGCCTTGATGCTAGTAACCAGGTGGCTAAAAAGAAGAAGAAAGGGAAGAAGAAGAAGAAGCAAGATAAGAAATAAATCAACCAACCAACCATGGCTGTAAGTGTTAGTAATGTTTAGGAAACCTCCAACATGCATCGTAAACCCGAATTCCCTTGCAAGCTTTGTAAGGGTGACCACTTCCTTATCAATTGTCGTGGAATTCCAAAGGTTTTGGAAGTATGGTCAGAAAATTCTCATCAACGTATTGTTGATCCATCAAACAGTGATAGTCAGGTTCCTGGGAAAAAGGGTAAAGTTAGGTTTCCTTGTAAGTTATGCAAAGGGATTCATCAAACTCACATTTTCCCTCACATGGATGAAGCCTCAAAATTGTTGGAGAACCTTACTGTTCCATAGCAAGAACTTCTAACTGGTTACCGTAAAATTTCTCCCAACCTATCGTCAAATTAAAAAGTGATTGATCTAATTCCAAATACAGTCAATCCCACTCTTCCATTGAAGATTGAAACTCATATCACTCAGATTGATGATTCATTAGTTGATCAAGTGGTCGACTCAATTTCACATCCAGTCGATCCCACTCTCCCTGTAGAGAGTGAAATTCATACCGCTCAAGTTCTTCTTGTTACATCAGATTCTTCTATGCCAGGGGGCATTTCACCTGTTCCTACAGAACCCCCTCCAAGTACCGAGGTCTTTTCCTTTGATTGGAATAGACTCACAGAACCTCGTCTTCCATCCTCCATCCCTTTCCAAATAATTATGCAAGCTTGTCGTAAGAATATATGCCGCACACACGTAGATGAAGGTGCTTCTGTTAGTATTTTATCCTCAACTGCTTGGAAAGCTTTGGGTTCCCCTCAGCTTGTGCCTGTTAAGCAGAATCTGAAAGCTTTTAACAGAACCATTAGTGAACCTTTAGGGATCATTCCTAAGTTTTCTATTACTTTGGAAGGTAAAACTGTCTGTATTGATCTTATGGTAGTTTGAGGCCCCTTGGATTTCAATTTACTCCTTGGGCGAGACTATTTCTATGCAATAAAAGCTGTTGTATCGACACTCTTCCACGTGATGTATTTCCCTCACAATGGAAACATTGTGAATATTGACCAAATTTCATTCACTAGTCTTGATACGACTACCAAAAATCCGACACCCCTAAATTTTCCTTATACTAAAGTGGTATCTACCCCGCCACGGGTTAATTATGTGGCAACCAATCCCATGTTTTCAGTTACAGATGCAAGCGAGCCTCTCACTGTTTGGTTGACTTCCTTTGACTTAGATCTGGTAATTGACATGGAAAACTCTATGGGATTATTTGAACGTGATGTTCTTATCCCTTTTGAGTCCCTTGACATGTGTTCCTTTCAGAGAATTTTTCTTCCATCTGATGAAGACCTATTGGAAGCCATGATCGAGGTTCGTACCTTGACATGTGTTTCTTCTGTGTTGGAAGCCATGATCAAGGCCCTTGCAAGGATAGTTCCTTTTACTGTGTCAACCTCGTTAAAAAATGAAACAAGTGTCCATGAGGATAGTTCCTTTTACTGTGTCAACCTCTTTAAAAAATGAAACGGATACCAAGAGGACAGTTCCTTTTACTATGTCAACCTCGTTAAAAAATGAATCAGTGATTAATGAGGATAGTTCCTTTTACTGTGTCAACCTCGTTAAAAAATGAATCAGTTGTTCAGAGGATAATTCCTATTACTGAGTCAACCTCGTTAAACAATGAATCAGATATGATGATAGTTCTTTTACTGTGTCAACCTCGTTAAAAAATGAATCAGGTAGGAGGACAATTCTTTTCCTGTGTCAACCTCATTAAAAAATGAATCAGTAGGTTATGTAAGTAGATTGTAGAGAGTAGATATGACAGTTCTTTTACTATTTCAACCTCATTAAAAAATGAAATAGACCCATGAGGACAATTCTTTTCCTATGTCAACCTCATTAAAAAATGAATCAGTGGGTTATGTAGGTAGATTAGAAATAGTATTTTATGAGGATAGTTCCTTTTACTGTGTCAACCTCGTTAAAAAATGAAACAGGTCATCATGAGGATGGTTCTTTTCCTGTGTCAACCTCATTAAAAAAAAGAAACAAATCCTCTCCTAGTCAATTCGAGTTTTTCATCTGATCTCATATATGAACCTTCATTCCATCCAGCTATTAGTAACCAGTAGTCTACTTAGTTGAATGAAATGAAGCTTGGGGGGCATGCGCTCTAGCAAGTTACGCTTGGGGGGCATTAAAACCACTTTCAAGCATGATTTTTCCTTTGTTTCAAGCTTGTGTAAAAATGAAACAAACCACTTTGAAGCATAGTTTTTCTCTGTTTCAAGATTGTATAGAAATGAAACCTATCTTGAGTCCATTTTGGTTATTATTTTCTAGACTCGTAAACTCATGAAAATCCCGAGCTTCTTTTGTTATCTTTCATTCTCGTAAAACACATGAAAATGCCGAGTTCTTTCTGTCTTTCCCTGCTCATTAATTAAATTGAAAGTCGGCCATATGAGTACATTTTTATCCCTTTTTCGAACTCATTAAAACTTACCAAAAAGTGAAATATGGAGTCCTCTTTTTAGCCCTTTTCAAACTCTCTAAATATGAAAATATTGTCGAGTACTTAACTATTTGAACTCGTTAAAGGAAATGAATAGTCGTCCCTTCAGTATAAGTTTACCCCTTTTCCAGATTGAAATGGACTATTTAAGAAAACGGTATACGTTGACTAATCATGGTTAATAGAGTTCTCTCCCACATTATTTTATCCTTTTCCGGGCCTGAGAGACTAAAATTACGAAAAATTACACCCATAGAGTTTCCTTAAGTTTTTCTTCTGACTCCCTAAAATTGAAAAACACCGAGTTTCTCCTATACTGGACTCGTTAAAATTTAACAGTAAAGGACCTGTCGATTACAAACAGTAACAGACCACTCCTTCTTAGGGTTCGATTTTAAACTAATTTGGACTCATCCGAAGGATGAGCTTATAAACAAGCAAATGTTATTCTCCTCAAGCTTGTCAAAAATAAAGAGGTACTTGCCAGAAATGGTGGGGGAAAAAGAGAGAAAAGGAATCCATTTGTTACACTTTGATTTAAAAGTAGTATACCACTCTTGAACATGACACTTTTTGTCACACTTCTACTTGGGTTGGGAAAATCCTTTACCTATCAGTTGATCAAACCACATTGAAGGTCTTCAGCCGGTTTCTGGGCATTAGCTTTAGGTCAATTTTTACCAAACCATATGCAGTGTCGTTATGTGTTCAAGAGGATAGTTCAAACAAACCATTCATCTGCAAACAATTGTCTCTATTTGTGTTGACCATCCCTGAGTCAGTCCATGCAAAAAATTTCTTCAAAAATTGATCTATGATTTTGTGTCGTGAGCTTGATTACGATGGATCAATTTCTATCGACGACAACTCATCATCTAGGAAGTTGATCTAGAATCCGTCAGTACCTTGGAATCTACATTCCTTAATGGTAGGTTTCTCACCTTCGACTACAGGTTGCATCATTGACATTCGATCGAACGATTCCATGAAATGTTCGACTTCAGATCACTTATTCACATTTCATGGATTGTACTGAGTAATTTGAGAGCCATTGTCATTATTGGTGGTTTCTCTCACACTTGTTAACAGTTCACATCATTTAATGGTAATCAAGTGGGTTCTACCATGTTCGACTTCGACACATTTAATCGCATGGATAGAATCGTACTAGTTCAGGAAGCAGAAATCAAGACCCTGGATCTAGTTTCCACCATCCAAGTTGCGAGGAGTTTTATTATTCATTATGCAGTAGACTATTCATTACAGATGGCTATGTCCATGATGTGTCTGATGTAATATTAAAATCATTTCTGTATTGGAACAAGTTTAGTTAGCTTTTGATCTGAGTATGGGAATGCCTACCTCAGGGATGATATATATATATATATATATATATATATATATATATATATATATATATATATATATATATATATATATATCTATGTGTGTGTGTGTGTGTGTGTGTGTGTGTGTGTGTGTGTGTGTGTGTGTGTGTGTGTGTGTTTTTCATTGAATTTTTTTATAGGATTTTGACTGGGGTGTCCACAGGCTAATCCTTGAAATGATAAAGCACTTCACTCTTCAAATTATCTCAGACTTCACGCTGTAGGGGGAAATATGTTACACATTATTTTGTCACCATGACTGGGTTCATCAATACCTATATAATGCTCCCTTAGAAGTATAAAACCGTAAAGTTCCTAAACCAAATCCTAAATTTGGAGAAAATTTTGTAAAAATCATAAAAACCCTAGTTCTGCACTTTTCCTAGCCATTACATACGGTACTGCACCTTTTGTGAAGGAAAACTGTAGTACCTACCGCACGTTTTGTGTATTAAAACTACAGACCCCTGTAAAAGGTAAAATGAGTGGAAAAGTAAGTTCTAGAAGCCCAACTGGTCGAATATTCTCCCAGCTAGAAGCTTCTAGAAGGCATTATATGGTCGAAGCCTTACTCCCTCCATTTATCGTGAACATTCATTTCTTCATAAAAGGAGCCTATTCCTTGGATTTTGGAACTTAATCCCTTGATAAGGGGACTTTATACCTTCCATTTTGGAGCTTTAACCACTTTCCTTCTCCTATAAATTGAAGCTTTGGTTTACTTTCAAGGGTACTAACTGAGATTGAAAAGGGGAGACTTTGAGAATTTTTTAGGAGTTAGACTTTGAGAATTTTTGAGGAGAAATGATGTAGAAACTGAGACTCTCTTAACTGATCATTATGTGGGAATGATTACACACCCATGTGCATTTTAGCTGAGAGAGTGCAAATCTTGTCAGAGTAGAGGAAACGCCTGTTCTGGACCCCAGAAAGACCTGTACGACATCAAGGCGGACATGGTTGTAAGGCTCTTTCTTCATCAAATATAATATGAATGAATCATATTTTCTCAATGAGTTCTTTAATTAAGTAGCTTTTTTATCATGTTTTATCAATGATTTATTTAATTAATTAGCTTATTTCTTGAATTCCTTGATCATCTTGATAGATATATGATTTGTGAATTAGTTTATATTATGCAGGTGCTATTAATTTTTTCCATGTTTGTGATTGCAGATCTTTGAAGATGACTCTTTCAAGAAACTGGAAAGAAGATCATTACGAACAGTGCTGGACTACAGGTAGGTCTTCAAAACCCCTGTTGTAACTAATTCTGAATTGAATATTATCTAGAGAAAATAGTGTTTGTTTGCCTATTTGTTGCTAGGTTTCCGTAGGACACTTGGGAGGTCTGTCTTGTCGGAAAGAACAACTTATCCATCCAACACATATTGGTGTCTGAGGGAGAGAAAATATCGACTGAATCCAAAAGTTCCATACCCCTCGGGTCCTTTGAAGCTTGTGTCAACATATAAACCACAAAATCGCAACCGGAAGAGATGAACTTCCAAGCCATAAGGAATAAGCTATGAACATAAAATTATGAACACAAAAACGAGGAGTGACAACTCAACTTACCCGCAGAGCCGAGGAGGTAAAGGTTTTGTGTTGGAGCTAATACAAAATCCATCCTGTGTAATAGATCCTGGAGAAGAGTTGAAAAAATCATAAATGTGCAACACATAAATTAAAAGCCTTACTCCCATGCATCTGGTTCAATGAGAAAAAAATAATGAAAAACAAAATGTATTATTGAACCTTACCTCCACAATAGCCGAGACTGAATAGCATATCTCCGTCAACGACACCTTGTCAAACGAGGAGTATCTAAAGGGTTAAGCCTTTGAAACTATCAAATTTGCAGAGCCAAGTCCCTGTCCACAGCGACAGGAGGAATGACTCTCTAGCGGGAGGTTGGGGTGGGTAGTTACCCTAACCCTCCTCCTCTATCAATTCCATTGTTGATTTCACAAGGAAGGGATTATATGATCTAGGATTCGCTAGAGGTTAGAGCTTGGACAGGTGGAGATCATGTTGTCTACCGAGAGATGCGGTAATGAATTTCAAAATTAAAACCCTTTATTACATTTAAGTCACAATACAATAATTTCGAGAAAAAAGGATAAAGTCTAGCACAAGAGAGATCCATTAGATTACATTGATCTAGGTTTCGTAAAAACCAAATAATTCATGAAAAGACAATTAGTGAAGTTTCCAGATCTGAAGTTAATATGCAATTAAACTAATGTTTTCCACATTGTAAACCAAGTCGGTCATTATCTAATGTATATATCCTTATTTTTTAAATGTGTGTAATGGAAAAATTATAGAGTTCATAATTAGTGGACTTATACAATGATGCTCATACATATTAACCAGGCTTAGCAAAGACATATAGCAGCTATTTTTGTTTTTTTAACTTGTGTAAATGAATGTAAATAATGTGATAGATGTTACAATTGATTTCAGTGTAAATGGTAATTTCTAATCCTATTTGATTGCTTGCACTAAATGCATTGATTTCAATGTAGATGTTGATTTCTAATCCTATTTTTCTACTTGAACTAGATGCATTGATTTGAGTGTAAATGTTGATTTCTAATCCTATTTGATTGTTTGCATTAGATACATTGATTTAAGTGTAGAAGTTGTTTTATAATATTATTTGATTTCTTTCATAAGAATCATTGATTTCAGTGTAGATGTTGATTTCTAATTTGATGTAATTGGATGTATGATGGTACGTTAATTTTAAAGTGATTAGATTAACAATGTGCATTGATTTCAGTGCAAGCACAAAAAATTATTGACAATGTACATTCATTTTTGTGTTATAGTAATTCAACTTATTAATATTGGAGAGCAAGAGAGACAAGGTATGATATTTAATACAACAACTCGAGCTAAATATTTAAATGGTTTAAGATATGAAAATATGACAAATCTAACAAGGGTGACAATAAGAATAGTAGAAGAAATTAGATTGAGATTGATCAGAATGAAGACTATTTGTAATTGATAACATTCTTATTATTCACATTTTCTATCATTCAACACTATTATTGTCACTTTGCATTCAAAATTTGTATTTCATCTTTTTTCATCATTAAAGTTATTAACAATATTTATCATCTCAACAAACTGGGGTAACTAAGAAAATACAAAATTAAAACGACGAAGTTAATCTTAGACATATTTAGCATATTTCAAATGATTATATTAATATTAGATATATTTACATATTATTGATAAAAAAATGTGTATCTTAAATAGATTTCCCTTGGCCACATATGACTGAAACCAACTTAGATCCATCTTAACTTTGAATCTATCAAGCGCTGAGAGGGATCAAATCTCTCGAGGTGCAAACCTTTCCTCAAGTTTTGCACTCAAAAAAAAAATTTTCTACCTTGAGAGACTTGATCCCTCTTGGCGCTTGATAGATACAGCTAAGATGGATCTAAGTTGGTAATAATGTATATAAATATTTTTTCAAAGAATTGTTGTAACTTCCCAATAATATTTTTACATTATATTCTATAATAAAATGTAGAATGACACATTTACAATCTCAACTATTTTGAACACAATTTTTAGTTTAATTTTTTTATAACTTAAAATCATTTCACATACAATGCCATCCTTTTTTAATTATTTTATTAATAATGAACTATTACCTTATTTCCTCCATTTCCATTTTTCCTTTAATCAATAGATAAATTCATTTATGTGTCAATTGTATATCATCCATGGACTATAATACATAATAACTATATCTATTTTTTAATTGTTGCAACAACATACACACATATACATATATGCTTTTATTTATTTATTTTGAAATCTTGTTAAACTTTTAACGATTTTTTATCTATATATAAATATATTATTGCTTCAAGATGTATTTTGTATAGCTCAATATGAGAGAGATGTGTAATTATTTACACTCTCAACATGGTGTTGACAAGTGGCATTTAAAAAATATTAATAGCAATGTCCATTTAAATAAAATAATTTTATATCAACTATATATATATATATATATATATATATATAATGATGATGATGATAACAATGATGACAATGATGATGATGAACATCTACTAAAATCAAATTTGGTTCCAACTATGTTCAGTACACTACTAGAAGTGATAAACAATTGTGAAAGGAAGTGTTGAGTCCACCACATGTAAATAAACATTGGCTTCACCAACTTAAAATTGCCTACCATTTGAGATAGATCTGGGTACAAATATTTTAAATAACTTGGAAATAATGCTTACATTAGTAAAAAGTAGGATTGGATTGTTGGTTGTTGGAGTTTTGTTGAAAGATTTTCTTAACAATGTTCTCCTTGTTTGGAATATGTTGGATCTCATGAGCACTATTTATGTGGCTTGTAATTTGGCTTTGAATTGAATAATAAAAATTTATTTGTGAGTAATTTGTGTGCCATGGCTGCTCCTCCATTTTTCTTGTTGGTATCTTGTTGGTATTAGAGCCTATATGGGCTTGACTCTCTCAAGGGAAGGCCCAAAGAGATGAAAGAAATCCGAGGTTATGTTTTATGTATATAAATTAGTGAGTGTGTGAGAACTATTTTATTTTTTCTATGTTTGCAGACGCTCTCTATCTATATGATTAAGCGTTGTGTAAAATTTTTGTTGTAGCCATGTATTTGCGGTGGAAAAATCTGTGCATACAGAGCCAAGCGTTGTGTCTATTGTTGTGTGATAGATAGTTGTTGGGGCTGGCTGGCGAGTGTAATATTTTTATAACTGGGGAGGAAAATTATCTGAAGACAATATATTGAGAGGCCAAAGCTCATTATTGTTCTTGATTTTTTGTGTAAGGAGGCCGAGAGTTTTTAATTCTCTTGGCTTAGCTCAACAGTTTCATGTGCGGTGCAATATATATATCTCTAATGCATGATTTGGTTTGTGAAGGGGGGCATGAAACCCTCATTCCATATTCTTGTCCTTTATCAGCTTGATGTTTTTTGTTTGTGATCTATATTTCTCCGACATTCATACCTGTTGTTGTAGTTTTTTGTGTGGGATGCGCGGTATGTTGACCTCATTCTTTGTTTCTCAGCCGACAAGACGATTATCCCTGGAGTATTTCTTGAAATATCTTGTGAGGAGGCATTGATATGTGTGCATATAGATGTGATCCACTGTGATTTGAATTCATCCAATTCAACATGTGTTCAAACTGTTGGATATCAGAAGCACAGCAGATCAAACACACTACACAACAAATAAATCATGCACAGGAAACACAGAAGTTTACCGTGGTTCACCCAACCATTCTGGGCTACGTCCACACAACAAAGGCATCGGCAATTCTTTATTAATCAAACAGGAGATTACAGACTCTCACACCCTCTCCAAAACAAACGTATGGATACCTGTTTTATAGCAAGGAGAATCTAACAACCTCATAAATCCTCTCAAATCAAATTTAGGATGCATTAACTCCCTCCCAACAAATTGGAGCTAATCTAGGAACTAATTCCTAATTTTTGTCACCTAATGAGATTTTTGCCAATTTTACTAAAACTAAAAAATCTCAACAATCTCCACCTTGAAAAAAATTAGCCTGATGCCCTGTTATTATTATTTTATCTCTTCTGCAAGCCAAGAGAAGCCAAACACCAGCGTAGCTTCTCTAACAAAACTGGTTTCATGAACATGTCTGCACAATTCTCCTTTGTATGCACCTTTTCAAGAGAGACTCCCCTTTCAGTGATAACCTGTCTTACAAAATGGTACTTAACTGGAATATGCTTTGATTTACTATGATAGGCCGGATTCTTAGCCAAATGTATTGCACTTTGACTATCACAAAGTAACCTGATGTTGTCCTGTAACCTACCAAACTCACCAAGAAAACCTTTCAACCAAACCGCCTCTTTGCAAGCATGAGAAGCAGCAATGTATTCTGCTTCAGTAGTGGATAAAGCAACAATGTTCTGTAGCTTTGACATCCAGCTGATAGCTCCACCTGCAAGAGTAAAGACGTACCCTGAAGTTGACCTTCTCTTATCCAAATCACCCGCAAAATCAGAATCAACATATCCGCAAACAAATTCACTACTCTTATTGTAAGTGATACAATAACTACTTGTGCCTCTCAAGTACCGAAGCACCCATTTCACTGCTAACCAGTGTTCTTTACCCGGATTTGCCATGTACCTGCTGAAAACCCCAACTGCATGTGAAATATCTGGTCGAGTACAAACCATCGCATACATCAAACATCCTACTACATTGGCATATGGAATTTGAGACATATAATCCTTTTCTTCATCTGTATTAGGACATAAACCCGAAGAAAGCTTAAAATGGGAAGCGAAAGGGACTGACACAGGCTTCACATTATTCATACCAAACCTCAAAAGTATTTTCTCAATATACTTTTGTTGTGATAGCCATAGCTTACCATTGCTCCTGTCTCTGAAAATCTCCATGCCCAAAATCTGTCTTGCTGCTCCTAGATCTTTCATATCGAATGTCCTTGCCATCCGAGTCTTCAACCTGTTGATTTCATCAATGCTTTTGCTTGCTAAAAGCATATCGTCAACATACAACACTAAGATAATGAACATGCCATTTTTCAATTGCTTGAAATACACACACTGATCATATTCACTTCTAACATATTTCTGACTCAACATGAAAGAATCAAACTTCTTATACCACTGCCGAGGCGACTGCTTCAGGCCATATAATGACTTCTTGAGCCTGCAGACAAATTTCTTATTGCGATGCTGAGCAAACCCTTCCGGTTGTTCCATATAAATTTCCTCATCTAAATCTCCATGTAGAAAAGAAGTCTTAACATCTAGTTGCTGTAACTCTAAATCAAACAAAGCCACTAATGCTAACACAATTCTAATTGAAACAATTTTAACCACTGGTGAAAAAATCTCATGAAAGTCAATACCGGCTTTCTGAGAAAACCCTTTTGCAACCAGTCGCGCTTTGTACCTGTCTTCCGTATCATTCACACCCTGTTTCAGCTTGAAAACCCATTTACACCCCACAGTTTTCCTGTCTTTCGGAAGCTCAACCAGATCCCATGTGCCGTTCTTACTCAAGGCCATCATTTCGTCCTTCATGGCTGCTTTCCACTTGTCACTATTCGAACCTTCTATTGCTTCCTGATAGCACAGAGGTTCATCGTCGTTAGCTTACCAATTGTTGGAGATCAGAAGCACAGCAGATTAAACACACTACACAACAAATAAATCATGCACAGGAAACACAGAATTTTACCGTGGTTCACCCAACCATTCTGGGCTACGTCCACACAAAAAAGGCATCGGAAATTCTTTATTAATCAAACAGGAGATTACAGACTCTCACACCCTCTCCAAAACAAACGTATGGATACCTGTTTTATAGCAAGGAGAATCTAACAGCCTCATAAATCCTCTCAACTCAAATTTAGGATGCATTAACTCCCTCCCAAAAAACTGGAGCTAATCTAGGAACTAATTCCTAATTTTTGTCACCTAATGAGATTTTTGACTATTTTATTAAAACAGAAAATCTCAACACAAACTACATCCATATTTGATCAATTTTTGAGGAGTCTGGGATGTATAAACTTTCTCTATATGTGCTCATCAAAGATTTTATAGTGACCATAAGAGCGTATATGGGAAACTCTTTCGATGGTCATCACGCAGGAGATGAGGATGAATATTCGATGCTCTCGGAGGTCCATTTCATTCTCTCATTCACCAACATGATTGATAGCTATTGTGAGCATCAACAAACCTGTTGTCGAGTGTTGCATGTGGTTGGTTTCTTAGAATTTGCATTCTTAAGAGTGATTTCTCTATTGTGATAGAAGATGAGGCTATGAACGTGTGTAGGTGAGGCCACGTCTTTGTTGAATCTCGTTTGTAATGATTTTGACATCATGGCTTCTCTCTTTATCCACACTATAATACTCAATTGTCTTTGTACAAGAGAGAATATTGGTTAGTTTTAATACAGAGAGTGGTGTTGGACGTCTTTTGGCCGATATGAAAAGCAAGAAGAAATTCTTTTGGTATGACAGGATTGTTTTGATTGCTACTAATTATGGCGAATCATCACTAATCAGACGAAGCCCAATAATAATTAGAAGAATAAATATATGATTAAGTTGTATGCAATCTATGTTATGGTTTGTAAATTGAATGTGCAAAACCAATTATTGAATAGTGAAATACAATTAAATTAGTAGTTCTCGATGTTTTTGTTGAGAGAAAATATCGCTAATTTGATTGTGTGAATTTGTTATACGTTGATGGGTCTTGTTATGCTTCAGGCTTCAAGGGCATTGGTTATAGGTTATGTTATGAGATCCACCTGTGTAGAAATGTCAGTTGCATAATTGATTTATGGATATGCCCAATACTGTAATATTCCTTTTTTTGGCATCACCTATGACAGGGTTAGGATGGACTTCTGAGTTGGGAGCAAACAGGTCACTAGTATAGGTTGGTGTAATCAGCGGGCCCAAGGGATTTTTTGAGTTTTGAGGAGTTTCTATGAGGATCAATGACATTCACTTGATATACTCCATCATCCGCACAATTTTCCTTTCATTTCGGTGCATTCCGACAACTTTCGGAAAACTAAGTTATTTTTTGGCTTAACTCAATAAAATTATGTCTAAGACGGCAGTCCGGGAGGAATACATGATAGAACAACTTAGTGTAATATCTCGTTGGAACTGGGACAAGAATACATACATAATGGGATGGTTGGACATGATTTTCAGTGACCTGAGGAGACATGGTAGCCAATTTACTCTTTCATGAATTAGAAAAGAATATTTTAATTGGAATATAAGAAGGAAAAGTGCTCCATCATTAAAATAATAATAAAATAAGGCTCTAAAAGGATCCATGACATTATAAAAGAAGAGGTGGAGGCCATTGAGGAATATCTTGGATTGGATCATTTTCTTGTATGTTAGGTTGAGAACCTGGTTCTCTACTCCATCGGTAGCCCCAGGACGGAAACCCTCGGGTGTATTGTCAAGTGTTAGATGAAAACCCAACTCTCTTTGAGGAGACTTCATTCAAGAGTTCCGTAGAGCTTCGGGGATATTGGAGTGAGGATCATTCAGATCTTCACTTGGGGCTTCATTGATTTTCAATTGATTCAGTGGCAGTTGTTTCCAGAGGGAGAGAGTAGCATTTCTGTTTTGGGACGCTAGTGCAGTATTGTAGGAGATCCTTGAGGCTAGTTCTATTGCAGTTATCTCAGCTATTTCTCATTTCAGCATGTAACCCTAGTTATATTATAATAAATTTGAGTTATTTCCTACATCATGGTGTCATGGATTTGCATGTACTTGTATGCTATATTTTACATAGCACTCTTATGTTAAATGCCTGATAATTTAATGGAAAAATTTTGGTTAAGTTAATTTTCCGACAATATTTAAAAAATATCCCGAAAGTGATATTACAGTGGTATCAGAGCTAGTGATATTTCCAACTTGAGGATTTACTTTTTAAATTACCAAAAAAGCCAAATTCAAGGGTTTTAATGCAGCTCAATTTTAGAGGAAGATTGATGGTTTATTATTTTTGAGTCAACTTTGGAGGATGGTGATTTGGCCAAACCATTTCAGGGTTTTGGTTAGATTGGCTTGAGGAGTCCAGGAGTAATTTTTGAGATTTTTCTGAGCACTGGATGTGGGTGTTTTGGTCAATCCATTGCAACAGCTAGTGTAGAATTGTTGTTAGAGAAAATTTTGCTAGGCCAAATTTATATTGTTGGGCCAAATTTATATTGCAGGGCCAAAATTATTTTTTTGTGGGGAATTCATCTTGATGGGCCGAAATCAATTGTTGGGCTTAGTTTATTTGTTGGAGCCTAATTTATTTGTGTGACCCTAGTTCATTTTCTAAAGCCAGATTTATCTATTGGGGCTAAGTTTATTTGTGGTTCCAAGTTTTATCTGTCATAAATCAATTTATTTTTCGAAGGTTTTGCAGGAGATTTATCTCATTTGAGTTGGTGATTTTGCAACGAATTTGTTGAACTGAAGTGTAAGAGAATTGTCATAGAAATTTATCTTATTTGGAGCAGTGTGCATAGTTGGGCAGAGTAGAAAACTTGCACTAAATTGGGGCTTTCTATATCTTGTGGAATCTACCCAAGAATATTTTGGGTTTCTCTAGGTTTTGTGAAAGGAGTTTGTGGTTAAAATTTTAGAATTTTCCAGGCGATATTTGGGTATCAAATCATCATTCTTATAGCAGAGAAAATTGCTGGTTTAATGGATTTTCACACTATTTGAGCATTTTAGGTCAGTCGAAGTTATCCCAAAAAAAATTTAGGTTTTTTCGACCATGGGTCAAAGAGTTGGCTCCTAATTTTGTAGAATTTTTGGGGGAGTTTGGGTGCCCCAAACATATAGAATTATTTGGCAGGTAGTGGGGAAGGAGTTAGCTTAAATTTTAGGACCTGGGTGACCGGTAGAATTTGCCAAAATATTTTCTGGGTTTTTTCCAGTTTTGTGGTGGAGAACCCAAGATTAATTGGGTAGAATTTTCTGAACACTTTTGGAGGCTCAAACAAGGGTTCCTACCAGCCAGCAGTTGTAGAATTTCTAGAGTCAGCGCATAGGTTGAGGAGAGATTATTTCCTTGCATCTGGGGTAACATTTTTCTCACCTAAGATTGTTTATATTTCTTTACTAGGATGAATTCATCTTGTTGTGCAAAAATGATTTTGCTAGAGCCCAATTTATTTCCCAGAGCCTAAATTATTTGTCAGAGCTAGATTTATTTGTTGGGGTAGGGTATCATTATGAGTAATGTGAGGTTCTATGAGTTGGTTGAATAACTATATTCATAAGTTATAGTAGCCTTATATTTCTATGTGTGTTGTATATTCATAGTCTGAGTATAGATTTTCACCCTTACTGCAACATCATGAAATTTTAGGAGACTTTTGAAAATCTTAGAAAAAAATTCAATGACTTGGAAAGAATTCAGTACTAGCTATAGTTTGAAAAATCACTTGCACTGGAGCTGCAATGCTTCCTTGGATCAAAGAGAAAAACTAAACAAAAAAACCTTTTCAAAGGGGATACATGCCATCCTACAACTAGAGCAAATAAGGGATCTGCAAAAAGAATGGGGGGTAGGGAATTGGCTCTTTGCACTTGGATCTGGTTTGATGAACCTAAAGATGACCACAAAAACTTTCCTTAATTTGGAGAAGCTAGAGTCACATCTTTCTAAAGTGAGCCAATCAGATTTGAGGGTCCTAAATTGGGCACTCAAACCAACAATGCTTTCTTTGATTCATCCAATATTCTTGGAGCATCCTTGTGAAGGAGTCAGACTTATAGTAGCTTCTTGTCTCAATGAGATTATAAAATAACTTCACCTATGATTCCTTGTAATGATGACATTATGTGGAAATTTTTCCAAATAATAGGAGAGAATCTTCAAGATCTACATAACATATGGGGTATTTCCATTGAGAAGAGGATAAAGATCTTAGAAATCATGGTTAGAGTCATGGGTAACAATGATGACATTTGTAGGATGTTGTAGACCAGGTTGTTGACCATTTGGAGGAGAGAACAGTTGGTTTCACCTGTTGCTTATAAATTGGCCGAGAGGTTGGTTGAGCAAAAAATTAGGTGTTTAATGAGACAATTGACCAGGGAGGAGCTACTTCAATTTGGTGGATGAGGCAGCAAGAACAAGTTGAGGAGGAAGGGACTTTTCTTCATCTGCAAAGAACCTTGGAGGCCTCATCACTCATGCTTGAGTGATGGAGATGATGTGGAAGAGGTAGAGCAGGAGGACACTCCTTCTATATGCCAGGATGAGGAATCTTCTTCAGATGAGTCCACGGGGTCATATGAGGATACTTTTGGGTAGCGTGAGCAGTCATGTGGATTTAATGACAATAGGCCTAATTTTTCTTTCAGCGCGCAGGGTGAGCAGTCAGGGGACTTGATGGGATATATTCTAGGATGATGAGTGGCTTGTGATGATTCACCCAGAGCAGCATATGGTGGTGCATGAGTCACTTGAGGAGGAGGCTATGATATCATGCATGATAGTCCTTTTAAGGATAGTCAGACGGAGGCTGACATTGAGTTGGTGGTGGATATGCAGCTATACTTAGGTTCAACCATTGAGGAGGAGCAGACAGCTCCACAAACATCTAGTACGGTGACAAGATTTGTAGATACTTATCCTCAGGAGATGTTGGAGGTTGATGGGATATTTTTGCAGGAGGCTAGTAGACAACATGAGTATGAAATTTCTGATCAGGAGAGGGAGGAGCTATTGGAGATGGTGGAGCATCCATATTTGGGTCGACCCACTGATGAGGTGTAGATAGATGCAGATGCAGTTAGTAGAGTTCATGTTAGGTCCCTATATTACTAGTGTAGTCTCTTAGTATGTTAGTATAGCCCCCCTTATTATTATTGTTGTACCCCTGTAACCCCCATATTTTTATTATTGTGCCCTTACATTATTATTGTTAGGTCGGCTAGGATACATTGTGGCCCCACTAGGATTACATTGTGACGCCATGGACTCCTATATAGAGAGAGGAGGTTTTGTCATTTATATCATCCAAGTATTGTTCATTCATGTAATGTATTGGAGGTTGCCCCCTCGAAGTGGCTTATTTCTAAGGCGTTGATATCTCTTGTCTTCTATTTTTAGAGCTGGTTTCACAACATTTGGTATTATAGCTTTGAGATTCTAGGGTTTCGCTGCTCCAAACAGGTCATCGTGGCATTTTCGCTATAACTTTTTTTCTACAAAGGTTCAGAATCTGAAATTTTTAGAGTGCGAAGAAAAAATCCTAAGCAACATTGTCACAAAATTTCAGAGCTTGGTTCGCAATAAATCAGAGATATGATCTGTGCAAGTTAGGTCATTTTGCAGGATCTTGAATTTAACCTAAACAGGTCATCATAGTATTTTCGTAATAACTTTTTTTCTACGAAGGTTCATAAGTTGAAATTTTTAGAGTACGAAGCCGCAATTCTGAGGAACATTGTCACAAAATTTTAGATATTGCTTTGCAATATTTTTGGAAATATGATCTATGGAAGTTATGGCTTTTTGAGGATTCTGAATTTCATCTCAAAGAGGTGATCATGGGAAAATATTCATAGCTCTCTCTCTGAGCATCGGATTGGAATGCCCCCTCGAAGTGGCTTATTCAGTGAGAGGTAACCACTTGACCCATTTTGTTTGTTTATCAGATACAAAACAACGATGATATCCTTCCAAACATTTATTTACTATCTCAGTTTGACCATCAGATTGAGGATGATAAGATGAGCTATGAGCCAATTGAGTACCCAAACAAGAAAATAACTCCGTCCAAAAATTTCCAGTAAAAATGGGAACTCTATCGCTCACAATAACCCTTAGGTTTCCATGTAGCTTTTGAATTGTGTCCATAAATGTAGTAGCAACTATACTTGCTTTAAAAGGATGAGATAATGCACAAAAGTATGCATACTTGGTAATTCTATCAACTACCACCATGATGACACTCTTTCCTTCGGACTTAGGTAAACCTGTGATAAAATCCATTGAAATCTCCTCCCAACGTTGACTTGGAATGGATAAAGGTTGCAGAAGTCCTGGGGTCTTAATTGTTTCCACTTTATTCTGCTGGCAAACCAAACATTCCGCCACAAACTTTCGAATATCAGATTTAAGGCCATCCCAAAAAAATTCTTTCTTCACCCTGTGGTAAGTTTTTAAAAATCCTGAGTGTCATCCTAAAGGAGAAGTGTGCAATTCCAGAAGAATCTTTTGTTTTAGTTGGGAATTCTTACAAAGATATAAGCGATCTTTGTACCATAAGGAATCATATTTCCAACTAAATGTATCAGATGTACTAGGATCTTGCTGCAACTTTTGAATGAGTGTCCATACATCTTTTTCCTTCTTCCATTCATCTCTTGCTTCGGTTATCCAATCTGGTTGGATAATAGAAATGGCACAAAGCAATGCTTCCACCTCTTCATTCTTTCTTGAGAGTGCATCTGCAACAACATTAAGCTTCCTTTTTTGTAGATTATTTCAAAGTCATAACCCAACATCTTTGTGACCCATTTTTGCTGCTCTTCTGAAGATAGTCTTTGTTCCAAAAAGTGTTTAAGACTATCATGATCAGGTTTTACCTTGAAGTGTCTTCCCATTAGGTAAGTTCGCCATTTCTTTAGTGCATGCAGTATTGCTAACATTTCCTTCTCATAAATAGGTTTCTGTAAATACTTTCCTTTGATTGGATGACTTTCAAAAGCAATGGGTCTTCCTTCTTGCATTAAAATAACACCAATTCCATTTCCTGAGGCATCACATTCCACAATAAAGGTTTTTGTGAATTCTGGTGTATCTAATACCGATGCTAGGCACATTGCCTCTTTAAGATGTTCAAAGGCCTTAGTTGCTTCAGGAGTCCATGAAAATGCATCTTTCTGAGTTTGAAATGTTGTTTTTGGCATATCTTCAGTCTTCATTCTAATTTGATGATATCCTGAACGAAGATCCAACTTGGTAAAATAAATTGCTCCATGTAATTCATCCAATAATTCATCAATCACAGGAATGTGAAATTTATCTTTAATGGTGAGCTTATTGAGCTCCCTATAATCCGGACACATTCGCCATGATCCATCCTTCTTGTGTACCAATACTACAGGAGCAGAGAAAGAACTTTGACTAGGTTGAATTATACCCACCTCTAACATTTCTGCAATCATACGTTCAATTTCGCTTTTTTGGACATAAGGATATCTATAAGGCCTGATGTTTGGAGGAACACTTCCTGGAATCAAATGAATAGCATGATCATGATCACGAATAGGTGGGAGTCCTTTGGGAGTTTCAAACACCTTGGAATAATTGTCCAAGACTTGTTGGAGATCTGCAGAAATAGATGATTTTGATGTTGGAACTTCTAGTGAGCATAATTGTGCAATTACGCCTCGTTGTTCTTTCTTTAGAATCTTTGTCATGACATTAGAGCTTATTATCCTTCCCGGCTTCCCTTCAATACCCCGTAATTCGACTTCCTTTCCTTCTGAAAAAAATTTCAAGAAAATTTCTTGAAAATTAAAAGCTACCGTCCCCAAAGATTGTAACCATTGTACTCCTAGTACAACATCAGCACCTCCCATAGGAATGGAAAGCATTGGACTAGTCAATACATATTCCCCCATGGTTAGCTTGATATTATGGCATTTTCGAGAGAAATTTATAGTTCCTCCATTTGCAACCATCACTTGACATTCTGGTGCTGGGTATAGGAAACAATTTAATTCCTTGGCTACCTTACAATGAATAAAATTATGGGTGCTACCTGAATCAATCAACACTACTACCTTTTTCTTCTTGATTTGTCCTTGTATCTTGAGAGTTTGAGGAGTGGTAATTCCTGCGAGTGCATTACATGATATGGTCGGATTCATTTCTTCCTCTTCTAGGGTTGGTTCCTGGTGTATATCCTCTTCTTGTTCATTTTCTTCTTCCTCTTCACAATCTATGTAAAATAATTTCTTCTCGACACACTTATGACCTTTAGTGTATTTGCTATCACAACTGTAGCAAAGCCCTTTTGCTCTTTTTTCTTCCAATTGTTGTGGTGTCAACCTTGTAGGTTGTGGAAATCTAGGCGTAGCAACACTTCCTTCTTTATAGAAGTGAGTGGTAAGCTTCCTTGTCGCCATAATTTTACATTCAATTTTTCTTGCCAACCTGAATGCCTTCTCCAATGAATCAGGTTCCAAAACGCGAACTTCATGTTGGATGTTATCCTTTAAAGTACTTATGAAGAGATCAATCTTGTGTTCCTCTGGAATATCAGTTACCCTTATATTCAATTTTTGGAAGTCCTCAATGTGCTGCCCCACTAAACCCTTTTGTTTGAGATTTATCAATTGGCTAAAGAAGGTGGTGCTCTTTGTATCCTCATAATGTGCTATCATTTCCTCCGTAAAAATTGACCAAGTGACAATTTTTTTACGGGAGCAAAGCCATCGATACCATACAAATGTATTTTTTTCTAAATGTAAAGTTTCAATGCGTACCTTTTGTGTGTTTTTCACATTATGGAGATCAAAATATTGCTCCATCTGTAGTATCCATGTTACAGGATCCTTTCCATCAAACTTCCTCATATCCATTTTTGGAATATGGTGGTTCAGTAGAGCGAAATTGTACGACTTGCCACGTGTCACTGTTTCGTTTTTTAGCTCTGAAATTGATAGCAAAGAAACTGCAGTCCATATACTTGTGACCACTTTTTACGACACTCCAATCTGATGCTCAAAGAGAGAGTTATGAATATTTTCCCACGATCACCTCTTTGAGATGAAATTCAGGAGCCTGAAAAAACACTACCTTCCACAGATCATATCTCCGAAAATATTGCGAACCAAGCTCTGAAATTTTGCAACAAGATTCCTCAGGATTTTAGCTTTATGCCCTAAAAATTTCAGATTTTGAACCTTTGTATAAAAAAAGTTATAGCGCAAATTCCACCATGACCTGTTTAGATTAAATTGAGGAGCCTGCAAAAAGACCTAACTTCCACAGATCATATCTCCGAAAATATTACGAACCAAGCTCTGAAATTTTGCGACAATGTTGCTCAGGATTTCTGCTTTGCACCCAAAACATTTCAGCTTCTGAAACTTCGTAGAAAAAAAATTATACCGAAAATTCCACGATGACTTGTTTGGAGCAGCGAAACCCTAGAATCCAAAGCTCTGATACCAAATGTTGTGAAGCCAGCTCCAAAAATAGAAGAAAAGAGATATCAATGCCTTAGAAATAAGCCACTTCGAGGGGGAAACCTCCAATACATTACATGAATGAAAAATTCTTAGATGATACAAATTACAAAACCTCCTTTCTATATATAGGAGTCCATGGGGCCACAATGTAATCCTAGCCGACCTAACAATAATAATTTAAGGGCACAATAATAACAATATGGGGGTTACAGGGGTACAATAATAACAATAAGGGGGTTACACTAACAAAAATAAGGTACTATACTAGTAATATAGGGACCTAATAGTTGCAGTACTTTCAGGGGGTAGCACTCTTTAGGATTATGTCAATGGGGCTTCAAGCATAGAGAGAGGGGTCTTCTTCTGCAGGCAGATCTTGTCAGCATATGAGACGAGGCAACACAAGTTGAGCATGGACTAACGACCTCACACTAGACTTGTTTTGCATGTAGGTGTCGCTGCATTTTATTCTTATTCTGGGATAGATTGGTGGGAGATCATGATTTGGTATCCTTTGATGGCACAATCTTCTGTGTAGGGAGCATAGTGGAGCTGCGACCCTTAGACATGACAAATGCAGCAGCTTCTAGTTGGCAGTGGGGCACAAGTCGACAACTCTTCAGAATTCCATCCCAACTTCAGGAGAGCAGGGTTAGCATGATATTGAGTTAGGAGTTGGATTGAAGAGAGGTGATGAGTTGGTATCCTATTGACAGAGTATCATTCTAAGTCCCAAGTACATTTCGACAGGAGCACTTGGATGAGAAAAATGTGACATATACTATTGGGCCATGGATTGTGGACCAAAATTCCATCAATATTTTAGTAGCACTAGCTCGACATCTATAGATCAGGATTAACCTTGGCCTAGACCAGAGGTTGGATTGGAGAGAGTGGCTGAGTTGGTCCTCGCTTCATGGGGTGACAACTATAACTACGTAGACCGAGCCATGGGATTCAGGCGATGATTGGCCATGGTGACGTTGGGATCCGGGGGGATTTATTGATGATAGGTGTAGTGGGAGATGAGTTTGGGATCCCGACATTGAGGGTTTCATTCTAGGTGACTTGACACAGGAACGTAGCAGCACCTAGGGGTTTGTATGGGATCCGAGCATTGGGTCTTAGCTGCATCAGGCCAACGGGGTGGTCCACATATTTGGATTGCTTGAGGGCAATGAATACTGGGGTGGAAGGTCTATACTATTCCTTTTTTTGGCATCACCTATGACAAGGTTACGATGAACTTCCAGAGTTAGGAGCAGACAGGTCACAGGTACAGGTTGGTGTTATCAGCCGGCCCAGGGGCATTTTCAAGGATTTTTTAGGAGTTTCTATGAGGACCAATGGCATTCTGTTGATTTATTCAATCATCTACACCTTTTTCCTTTCGTCCCATTGCATTCCGACAACTTTTGGAAAACTGAGTTATTTTTGGGCTTAACTCAATTAATTATGCTCAAGGTGGCATTCCAAGAGGAATACATGATAGAACACCTTAGTGTAATAGCTCATTGGAATCAGGACGAGAATACCTACATGATGGCATGATTGGAAATGAGTTTCAGTGACTTGAGGAGACATGGTAGCCGATTTACTAGATTTCCTTCATTAAAAAGGAATATTATAATTGGAAAATAAGAGGGAAAAGTGCTCCATGATTAAAATAATAATAAAATAAGGCTATAGAAGGATCCATTAGATCTATAAAAGAAAAGGTAGAGGCCATTGAGGAATATCTTGGATTGGATCATTTTCTTGTATGTGAGGTTGAGAACCTGGTTCTCTACGACATCGGTAGCCCCAGGACGGAAACCCTTAGGTGTATTGTCGAGTGTTGGACGAAAACCCAACTCTCTTTGAGGAGACTTCATTCAACAGTTTCACGGAGCTTCAGGGATATTGGAGTGAGGATCATTCAGATCTTCAATTGGGGCTTCATTGATTTTCAATTGATTTAGTTGCAGCTGTTGCCAGAGGGAGAGTGCAATAGTTCCATTTTGGGAGGCCAGTGCAGTATTGTAGTAGATCCTTGGGGCCAGTTCTATTTTAGTTATCTCAGGTATTTCTCATTTCAACACATAATCCCAATTATATTATAATAAAGCTGAGTTATTTCCTGCATCATGGTGTTATGGATTTGCATGTACTTGTATGTTTTATTTTACATGGAAATATTCTATTCAATGCATGATACTTTAATGGAGAAATATTGGTTGAGTTAATTTTCCAGCAAAATTTTTAAAATATTCTGAAAGAGATATTACAGTGGTATCAGACAACTCCACTATATAACTATTGAAAGTGTACATCAGTTCATTTTGATAGATGGGAGTTTGTCCATAGGGTGATCCAGTATCAAGATTTTCCTTTGGAAGATCGAGAAACGCCAATTATACAAAGTTCATCAAAGATGTTTAGAGGCAGTTATGTCTTAAATGAGTTAAATGAGAAACTTGAAAATTGTGGTGGTGAAAAGAGCATTGTCGTGGATACTTCAGAGTGGGGATAAGTGTCTAGGAATACCAGCGAGACAAATGAGACTATATGTTATTTTATGTTTCTTGTAATAATCTTTGTAATGATGTAAATGTAAGCATTAAAGGGGGGACTTGGAAATAATGCTTACATTAGTAAATTGGTACAATTGGGTTGTTGGTTGTTGGAATTTTTTTGAGATATTTTCTCAACAATATTATCCTTGTTTGGAATCTATTGGATCTCATGAACACTATTAATGTCGCTTGTAATTTGACTTGGAATTGAATAATATGAATTTATTTGTGAGCAATTTATGCACCGTGTCTGCTCCTCCATTTTTCTTGTAAATATGGAGGGGAAAGTGTTGTTTGATTTTATTGATCCAGGTGGATATCGGTGGCAACCCACCTATTCCATTTGGACTAGCACCATCAACTCTTGCAGCTCTTCACATTCAGCACAACTTACTATTTTTAGCAGGTTTTCGGGTCCTCCACTCTCGGAGCCATTTTGGGGCATTAGTAATCCAGATGCATATTGGTGGCTATCCACCGAGTCCATTTGAACCCCCACCATCAGTTCTTTCAATTTTCAAGTTGCAACAAAACTTACTATTTTTAGCAGCTTTTTGGGTCCTGAAATTCCGAAGCCGTTTTGAGGCCCTAAACGACGTTTTTTGGGAAAAAAGAGAGCAACATGGGTCCATGGACAGATTTTTCTCATTCAAAATTTCTACTCCTCGGACAGATCTTTCTAACGAGCTATTGAGCGCGTCAAACGGAGATCGGATGCCAAAGTTACGCCCCCGGGAAGTTGAACCACCAATTTACCCAAACGGGCGCCCACAGTTTTGGCGCCTCATCTCCTATGGCTAGGTTTTTGGACGTTTCAGATTCTACATTGTTTCTCAAAAATAAATAGGCCCTCGAGCCTCATTGTAACACAGTTCAGAGGTCTGTAGCCATCACATCTCTTCTCAGAGATTCGCTACCAGCACCCTAGCTATTTTATTTCCATTATGCCTGTAAGCATATTTCTGTTATTTGATATTAATGGAATGAAGCATTATTTCCGCTGCATCTCTATGTTCATGGTTATTTCTGTATTCTGTTGCGTTCCTGCATAAAATCCGGATCAGTGGTATCAGAGCGGGTCTGCTCTTTCTTTGCTTTTCTTTGCATGTCCCCAACGCGGTCAGGGTATAAGGAGTTAGGGCTCGATCTGGTTGAACCCTTGCAAGATCAGCCTCGCAAACCCCGACGACCTCCCATGGCGGAAGAAAAGAAAGACGAGGGAGCAGGAGATCCTATCAAAATACTGCTCGAGGAGGCCCTCGAGAAACAAAGGAACGCGATGATGGATAACTTTGCTCAAATCCTTCAACGACTGCCCACATATGGCACATTTGCATCCAAGAGCCACTCTGGAGGCACCACTCCCTTCAAGGTACAGGTAAACTTTGACATTCCTATATTTGAAGGAAAAATAGATGCATACGCTGTAGACAGATGGTTAAATTTGATGGAAGGGTATTTCTCGGTCCATGACTTCTCTGACCGAGAAAATATTATTTTTGCACTCCTCAAAGCTGCCCCCCATGTCAAAGACTGGTGGGAAACCTACCGTGAACAAGAGGGCGAAGGGGAACCCTCTCTGTTCTCGGCCACACCCACGTGGAATTCGTTTCGAGACGGCATCAAGGAACAATATTACCCCGTGGGGAGCTATGAGGACAAATACATCCAATGGACCACGCTGCAACAACAAAAGGATCTAGATGTGCACGAACTGACGAATCTGTTCCATACCTTGCGCACAAAGTTGGGTATTAAAGATTCAGAGAGACATTTGGTGCTCAAGTACCGCAGCTATCTACACAAACACATTCAAGAGGAAATGGAGTTTCTCAACATTACATCGCTTGGTACGGCATATCGTTATGCCACCAAGATCGAGTAGAAATTTAAGCAGAAGAAGCGAGACTTTGGATCTGCGAATCCGAAAGGTGCCCCCGAACCAAAGAACAAGGGTCAAGGCCAAAGCAATGCAACTCAGAACAACACCACAAATCCAAAGAAGGACACATGGAAGTGGTTTGAATTTCATAACAGCCCCACTCATAGCACAAACGAGTGTCGGGCCAAACATTCTTTGGTGGCCGAACTAAAGGCACCCGAATCAGATGCATTTTCTGATCCTGAGTTAGAACCAGACAAAGGCAATGAAAAAGAGACGCGATCCTTGTTCCCTTTCACCGATGCCGTTGTTGCCACCGTCAAGATCCGGAGGGAAGGTCAGGAGGATATCGAGAGGAGGAGCGCCTCTTCTAGTCGGAGATGTGGGTGGGGTTCTCATTTTTAAATTTCTCTTCGATAACGGAAGAAAAAGAACCTCATCTCGGCGAGGGTCGTAGACGCTCGGCCTGCCAACCATAGCACACATACACACACATAGCCATATACCATCGGGTGGCTCACCTAGGGAGAGATCTCCGCATCCGCAGCGTGCCGCCTTCCATACAGTGTCAAGCCATTCACGGATGAGGTATTGTGTGATGTTGCTCCTCTTGATGTAGCTGATGTATTATTGGGCCAACCATACTTGTGGAGGCGACATGCTGTGTATGATTCTAGGCCTCGTGCTGTTATTATTACTTTGGGAAATAACTTGTACAGGATACCGGAGGTAGCACTGCCTCCTGTCATCTCTTTAACTACTACAAAACAATGCAGTAAGATTGTTTCCCAAACCAAGAAATTCATTTTCCTTACAACTCACTCACAGGGAAAGAAAAATATTGTGGCCACAACCTCAAAACAGGGCTCCCTTTCACAACTGCAGCAGATGGAAAATGTCATGGAGGAATACGAGGAAGTTTTCCCCTCACTCATAGAGGTTCCTCTACAGTGTCAGGACAAGCACTCCATTGATCTGAATTCCAACGCACCACCGCCTGATGTTGCCATACATCCTACAACTACACATACAGAATCCAAACATGTACTGTCTGAGGCTGATAAAGAAACCAAATTTACTAAATGCATCTAGCATGTCCACCCGCAGATCCTTGACATCTTCAACACATCTAATACTAAGTTCAACAGAATTTGCCTCATCTCATGGAGGATCTCAACGCAATGGGGACCATTGCTTCCTAAGGAGGGAGGAATGATCCAGGTGGATATCGGTGGCAACCCACCTATTCCATTTGGACTAGCACCATCAACTCTTGCAGCTCTTCACATTCAGCACAACTTACTATTTTTAGCAGGTTTTCGGGTCCTCCACTCCCGGAGCCGTTTTGGGGCATTATTAATCCAAATGCATATTGGTGGCCACCCACTGAGTCCATTTGAACCCCCACCATCAGTTCTTTCAATTTTCAAGTTGCAACAAAACTTACTATTTTTAGCAGCTTTTTGGGTCCTGAACTTTCGGAGCCGTTTTGAGGCCCTAAACGATGTTTTTTTGGGAAAACGGAGAGCAACGTGGGTCCATGGACCGATGTTTCTCATTCAAAAGTTGTACTCCTCGGACAGATCTTTCTAACGAGCTATTGAGCGCATCAAACGGAGATCGGATGCCAAAGTTACGCCCCCGGGAAGTTGAACCACCAATTTACCCAAACGGGCGCCCACATTTTTGGCGCCTCATCTCCTACGGCTAGGTTTTTGGACGTTTCAGATTCTACATTGTTTCTCAAAAATAAATAGGCCCTCGAGCCTCATTGTAACACAGTTCAGAGGTCTATAGCCATCACATCTCTTCTCAGAGATTCACTATCAGCACCCTAGCTATTTTATTTCCATTATGCTTGTAAGCATATTTCTGTTATTTGATATTAATGAAATGAAGCATTATTTCCGCTGCATCTCTATGTTCATGGTTATTTCTGTATTCTGTTGCGTTCCTGCATAAAATATAGATCATTTATGCATTCTTGAAAGTAGTATAGTTAGTGGGCAAGTATATGATTCACGTCACTATAGTGATTTGATGGCCAAACAAGTGAAAAATATTCTAAGGGTATTTTATTTATGGAGGTCATTGTGGGAGAGTTCTGAAAGTGACAATGCCAAGGAAAGATTCCTAGATTTGTAAGTGGCTATAGAAGTCCTTTTAGGAAAGGTTGTGAAGTCATAGATTAAAAGGCATGATAAAGTTTTATGATTGAATTGAAGCATTGGCGAAGTACACATAGGTTGATGGATGGAAAACTGTAAAAACATATGTAAATAGGTATATTGTTGTATGACTAGTTTAGGCATGTGCGTCCTTTATTTGTTGAGTTATTGGTGTAAAGTCTAGATGTAAACCTAATTAATATAATTGAGGGATGCTCACATGTTGTATCTTGAATACCTAGTTAATCAACTTTGAGGAGGAATGTTAGGTTAATATTTACCTGGTTAAGAGTGGTTAAGTTAACAATGATTTAATCAATAATTTTGGTTTATCATTAACATTTTATGTGCATATAATATTATTTTATGATGAACTCTATTTAAAAAATTTGTGCACTTTAGTATAATTTCCTTTGTTATTGTGTATCCCATAATATTATTTTGTATTGTAGCATATTTAGATGTCATATATATTTATTCTAAAAATATTTTTCTATTCATCATGACCAACTGAGGAAAATGAAGATATTATTTGAATATTAGTTTTAGTTCTTAAGATTTTTTTGAGTAAATTTTTTTGCAATGCTTATTTGATTTATATATTTACTTTGTGTTTACATTTCCTTATGGTATTTCACATTTAACCAATTAATCATGCAACAAAAATGTCATTTTTTTATCTATAAATTTTATAAGAATTTAACAAAATATATTCAAACATAGATATATGTCTGGAATGATTTAAAGATGATGTATAGTAATATAATATTCTTAACAATGTCATTTAATATTAAATTGATCTAAAAATTTAATTAAAATTCTATATAAATAAAAGCTAACTTTTATACCATTTGATTTTCAATTTTAAAATAATTAAAAATAATTAAATTAACCTATTATTTTAATTAAGTTTTGACAAACTAAATACTCATAATCATAATTGGAATTTGAAAATGAGAAAGATAATTAAATTTTAAATATTTTAATAATTGTATTATTTATTTTAACTTTTTTAATTAAAAATAATAAAAATTATGAAAGTTTTAAAATAAAAAATTATTTAATTTAGTGAATTTATTTTCTAGTGACAAATAATTTACTCATCAAAATGAGTGATTGGAGTAATTAGTAATTTATCTTTTTATCTTAGACTTTTATAATTCATAATAATTTTTAAAACAGACTTTAGAATTACTTACTGAGAAAACTTTTATGATTGACATTTCAAACTTACTAATGAGATTCATCTTCACCTTGGTCTTGAAGATAAACCTCATTAATAAGTTCCCAACATAGACCAAAAAATTTAAGAAAATTTACTTAAAAAAAAATAATAATTTACCCATAAGAGTGCATTCCTACTCAAGTGGTGATTCCTGATAACAACTTATGTACCCGTGATTCCTAGTAACAAGTAATTTACCCGTCAAAGTGCATGTGGCTCAAACGAGAGGTTTGATATATATCAGCCGACAATGAAGTAACTTGAATTGAATATGAATATGAGGTAAGTTTCACTTGAAAGCATTGGGCCCTCAACCCCCAAGAGGGACTAGCTGAGAAACTAAATATGACCTCGATATTGACTAGGGACGAGGACATGTCAAGTGGATAGGTAAGGGGTGAGCAATAAACATCTTAACACGTGTCATATTGCCAAGCAAGCTCATGGGACCGTGCACGCATTGCGTAGGTTGTTGCAACTTGCTGGGATAAAGTCAAATTGAAATTATTAAAAAAGCTATCATCACATATCTCTATCGTTTACTATTACCAACAATATTTATAGTCACATACGTTGTATATAGATTCCATGTCTTCGGCAAACCCTTGAAAATCTTCAAATCTGCTCTTACTGAGGCATATTTCAGAGGTTTGTCATTGGTTCCACAACTTACTTTTATGTAGACTATGATTATAGTTTTTTGAAATATTTTGAGAAATTTAATTTGAGTGGGCTTAATGGTTAAGAGTATGTGTTTCTTTTTAAGAGATTATAAATTCAAAACTAAAGGGTAGAGTATGCATGTCTCCATAGACTTAGCAGTGAAATCAATACGCAGAGATGGATCCCTTCTCCCACAAACAAGGAGGTCTCCTACACCAATTTGATGTCTGGCTTGTCTTGTGACCTTAAAATTGGATAATAATGATAATAATTGTTTATTTTGTTCAAATCTAATACTTTTTAAAATATTCCAAAAATTTATATTTAAATTATGAGCAACAGAATTTTGATGTGTATAATGAAAATTGTGATTACCCCTTTTATTCCACTGATATTGAAACTCTTGATTAAGTTGAGCTTGAGCTTTTTAACGGATTACTTTTGATTAAGTTTAGCTTTAGCTTTTTCATGGATTACTCTTTCATTCAATTGTGGACTAGTGAGGATTAGCTTCTACCTCCACTAATGGATCTCCATTACATGGAAACCCTTGTTTTAAAAGGAAGTATCTATTATTATCCATGTGTGAAAGGAATTTTGGGTATAAATTTAAACATATAATTTGGTTTCAACTTTGGACTCTTTGTTTTGGATTTATGTTGTTTTTGATATTGATATTTCTATTTTTGGTTAGTTATTTTTACTGGTTTTTGTTTTTTTGGTAAACTTACTTAATTTTTCTTTTTACTTCTGTTTTTATAAGTAAATTTTAAAAATAGTGGAGGGTAATATATTGACATACGTTTATATTTATTTGCTTATAGATTATGTTTGGAATCAACTTTTAGGTTATGTGTATAATACATTTTATTATAGAATTTTTTTTTTTGGAGTAAAGCACACAATAATTCAATCATAAATCCAACAACAAAGATGACCGTTCAACTAAAGTGAAAACAAATGAATCGCTTGGTGGAAATGAGAAAAACAACAACACCATTTGGTGAAGATGTAGCCAACATCAGAGGAGAAATAGAACATTCCCTTGGCAGAAAAGGTGGAAGAAACTTATAAGAAGAACACTCATGTACCATTGAACTTAGGCCTTGATTCCACAATTTGAAAATGAGAACTATAAGTAAACCTTAACATTTATGAGGAATCATTCATCATTATCAAGAGAAAAAAAAGCTAATGAATCAAGTGAATGCTAAAATAACAATAGCTAATATCCTAGCAACATAAATATTGTAGCTAATAGCAAGTGAGCCCCAAAAATGATCTTGGAGAAGTGAGAAATGGGAGGTAGATGATATCCTGATATTACTAGAAAAACCAAGAAATCTAAGAGACCGAAGAATCTCCATAACATGAAACATGATTTATGGAGCTTACTGAGGTCACCCCATGGGGGTTGAAATATATGTTATTTTGATACAAGCACTAAATACTACATTATAAGAAAACATGGAAAATTTGACTTACGTAATCAAAAAAAAAAAAATATCCAAAAAATTCCCAAATCTATTACTAAATACATCACTAAATACTAAAAATAAAAGAATTAATTTAAAATAACTACTTTAATTATTATTTTATAATCAATTAAGAAGATCTATTATGTAGTCAATTTAATAAAATATCTTCTATCCATCAAGATAAAAGAATAATCTTTTTTAAAAAGCAAAGAATTTTGTACCACCCTATACCATATGGTGATAAGGAAAGTCATAGATCTCAAAAAAATCTTGGTTGAAACATTTTTTTTTAAAATGTAAGTATTTAAGCTAAAGGATATGAAAATGGGTCATTAAGGAAACAAATATTTGTAAAACTTGAAATATTTAATCTAAAGGAAATGAAAATGGATGGTAAGGATGCATTTTCACAGTGTTTCAAAGAATAGAGTAGATATATAAATCACCACATTCCATACAAATTGACCATGTAGTGTAACTAATACGAAATAATCTCTTTTGGAGATTTTTTTCTTCTCAATTTTGTTCAAAATCTAGTGTAGAATTTTAAAAATCATAAATTAAATTATTTAATTTGCAAAATTTGAGTGCTTCGAATGTTTGTTAAGGTGTTGAAACCATTTGTACATTAAAAAGTGTATTTTAAACAATAAAAAACCACAATCTCAATAGAAATTATATTATTTCAAAAAAAAAAGTGTTTATTATTTATACTATGTCATTATTAACTCTTCTTAAAAAAAAATTTCCTAAATTCTTCAAAACTGAACATTCCAACCACTCTATAATACCTTAAAATACTTGCAAAGTTAAACCAAAGTATTGGTATGAATTGATAACATCATCAAAAACAATCTTGGGCGAAACATTTTTTTTTGTAATATGTAAGTATTTAAGCCAAATGATAGGAAAATGGGTCATTAAGGAAACAAATATTTGTAAAACTTGAAATATTTAATCCAAAGGAAATGAAAATGGATGGTAAGGATGCATTTTCAAAGAGCTTCAAAGAATAGAGTAGATATATAAATCACCTGTAATATTCCCAAATGGAAATAGTAGCAATATAAGACATAATAATGTAAAACACAACAACTATGATCATATCATAAGAGCGATCAATATGCAGCCATCATTTTATTAAGATATCAACAACAATATACAGAAAGATCTTGAGGGTCAAGCCACTCAAGCAATAAGAACAAGCCTCCAATGATCATAACAATAAGCACATGAGTTGTTGCTATTGTATAGAATGACGAAAAGTAGTGACAACACTGTCTATATCAGTGTAGTTGCTGCTTTAATCATACATAAATGTAATATGGTTGATATATACAAAATCATTGCCCAGAAAAGAAGATATGGGCTCTAATATATGATTTCTAGCCAACCTAGAAAAGATTGCTAGAAATACCAAGAAAAATATACAATGTGACAAATAACCCTAGGGTTTATATGTCACTGCAACCTGGAACTGAATAGAATGAGGCTATGACAGATATGAAATGATAATGTCCTCCTCCAATGGTATTTCTCAATAGAAGGCTGATCCCTCCATTCAGAAATAGACCCTCCTGATGAGCTCAATGAACCCTCCCAACAACTTCCACTAAAAATAACTTAGATCTGGACTGAAACTATGCTATGAGGGATGGTATATGGTTATCCTAATGCCAAAAATATAGAAATATGCCCAGGAGCCCCCCTTGCTAATCCTCCAATGGATAGGCTACCTCTCCACTGAAAAACAAGCCCAAAATTGGCTCTATGTGATCCTCCTTTGCTGCACCCTACAACACAGCCCAGCTCTAAACAGAAACTGCATTGTAGTTGAAGGAGGTAGCTTTTCCATAATGTCGGAATGACGAAATGCGGTCCAATGAACCTCTTATTCCCTAAGGATGAGGTAGGGATTCCCGATCAGGAGCACCCTTGTGCTAAACAGCACAACAATCCCTGCTAAATAGCTAAAGGGTGCAAAGTATAAACAGACCAATATCAAATAATAATCTTAAACATGAATAAAAATGGCTGCCATCCCCTCCATACATAGTGTGTGAGCCTTCTCACATTGGGTCCCATCCATAAATGCCACTAAGCTCACGCAAGTTGTCCTCCACTAAAACTGTGTTGTCTCATCATGAATGCCACTCCTCCATGACAACGCTGTTGATTTGGTCAAAGTTGACCTATTCAACATGTATCCCCTCCAATTCACACCCAAAGGTGCTTAATCCAGCTGCTTATTCTTCCTCCTTTCATATTAGGAGTGTTATTATTCCTCCTAAGGGGATTTATGGGCCTCCCTACCCACTTATTCACCTACCTAGTGATAAAACAAACTATAATATTCCATTTAGCTGAAGGGTAAATTTTTGGAATATTACATCACCAAATTCCATAATTATTGACCATGTAGTGTAACTAATACGATATAATCCCTTTTGGAGTATTTTTTCTTCTCAATTTTGTTGAAAATCTAGTATAGAATTTTAAAAATCATAAATTAATTTATTTAATTTGGAAAATTTGAGTGTTTCGAAAATTTTATTAAAGTGTTGAATCCATTTATACATTAAAAAGTATATTTTAAACAATAACAAATAACAATATCAATAGAAATTAAATTATTTAATTTGAAAAATTTGAGTGCTTCGAAGGTTTGTTAAGGTGTTGAAACCATTTGTACATTAAAAAGTGTATTTTAAACAAAAAAAAACCACAATCTCAATAGAAATTATATTATTTCAAAAAAAAAAAATGTTTATTATTTATACTATGTCATTATTAACTCTTCTTAATATTTTTTTCCTAAATTCTTCAAAATTGAACATTCCAACCACTCTACAATTCCTTAAAATACTTGCAAAGTTAAACCAAAGTATTGGTATGAATTGATAACATCATCAAAAAAAATCTTGGGCGAAACATTTTTTTTTCTAATATGTAAGTATTTAAGCCAAATGATAGGAAAATGGGTCATTAAGGAAACAAATATTTGTAAAACTTAAAAAATTTAATCCAAAGGAAATAAAAATGGATGGTAAGGATGCATTTTCAAAGAGCTTCAATTTTCAAAGAGCTTCAAAGAATAGAGTAGATATATAAATCACCTGTAATATTCCCAAATGGAAATAGTAGCAATACAAGACATAATAATGTAAAACACAACAACTATGATCATATCATAAGAGGGATCAATATGCAGCCATCATTTTATTAAGATATCAGCAACAATATACAAAAATATCTTGAGGGACAAGCCACTCAAGCAATAAGAACAAGCCTCCAATGATCATATCAATAAGCACATGAGTTGCTGCTACTGTATAGAATGCCAAAAAGCAGTGACATCACTGTCTATATCAGTGTAGTTGTTTTTGTAACCATATATAAATGTAATATGGCTGATAGATACAAAATAAATGCCCAGAAAATAAGATATGGGCTCTAATACATGATTTCTAGCCAACCTAGAAAAGATTGCTAGAAATACCAAGAAAAATATACAATGTGACAAATAACCCTAGGGTTGATATGTCACTGCAACCTGGAATTGAATAGAATGAGGCTATGACATATATGAAATTATAATGTCCTCCTGCAATGGTATTTCTCAATAGAAGGTTGATCCCTCCATTCAGAAATAGACCCTCCTGATGAGCCCTCCTCGCTAATCATCTAATGGATAGACTACCTCTCCACTAAATAAAAAGCCCAGAATTGGTTGTATGTGATCCTCCTTTGCTGCACCCTACAACACAACCTAGCTCTAAACAGAAAATGCGCTGTAGCTGAAGAAGGTAGCTTGGCCAGAATTCCAGAATGAGAAAATGCAGTCCAATGAGCCTCTCCTTCCCTGAGGATGAGGTAGGGGTTCCCGATCAGGAACACCCTTGTGCTAAATAGCACAACAAACCCCGCTAAACAGCTAAAGGATGAAAAGTCTAAACAGCTGCTCGGTATCATAGATTTGCAAGTGGAAAATCAGCCTCTTTCTCCTCATCCACATCCACTCATCTCCTTGTGGATGTCTTCCCCTTCTTCCTTCTTTGGTACTCCTCCCATGAGGGCTACCATCCTCCCAAACCAAATCACCTCTCTTGCATTCCATGGAAGATTGGAATGCAGCTCCTTGGAGACCTCCTGAAGGAGACCTCTCACCCATGACTGTATTGAACCCATGAGGATCCTAATGTGATGGATTTAACCTCTCCTCTCCATCATTTTTTGGCAACACTGTCAGTTCTTCCCATAGGGTAGCAGTTGTTTCATCCTCCGGTTCAAAAATTGTTTCATTGTTTCTCATGGAGGTGTCATGGTTTTTTTCATCCTCCAATGGTCCACATCCCAACCTCAAGAGCTGAATGAGACTCATCAATAGTGCATGAGGATGAGGGTCCATCTCCTCTTTGAACCCATTGCACAACACAGTGGAATCATGATGCTCTAAGATAGCAAGATGTGTAGATCCTGGGACCTCTACATGTGAGTTTCCACATTCCTTTAATTTGTTTGTTGAAATGAAAAGTGGAATTCACTCATACCTTGGTGGTTCTTGGGGTTTTCTTCTTGTATGGCTGCAGTAGTTGTCTCCTCCAATGTAATGGATGCCTCATCCATAGATGTAGAAGGCTGCCCTCCCAAAGCTGTGACAATGTTGGTGTAATCTTCCTCCCATGGTGGAATGGCTTTCTCCTCTTTTGTCCTCTCTCCATAAAAGGTTTGGATCAACCCTTGAGCAAAGTCTCCAAAATAACTGACCCTTGAATGTACAAAGGGTTTGAACCACCAAACAGAGGCTTTATCCTCCATGTGCAGCGCTGCAATCTCTACTGCTTCTTTCTCTGCCACTGGATATACCAAGAAAAAGGCTTCTAGCTCTTTCACCCAAGCTCTAGCTGAAGTATCCCCATCAATTGTAGACAATAGGAACCTATTGCCTCTGATTTCTCCTTTTCCATAGGACCTTCTCTCCTCCTTTTGTTGAATAAATTGTGGGAACGTTGTAGCTCCCCTGAATGCTACAGATCGGGGTTTGTATTCACCCAGGTATTTACTTAAGATCTCATGATCCAAGTATCCTCCATGCCTATCTTCTTTTTGAGAATAGGAAGTGCATGGACCTTCCTCTTCTTCTTCTTGCTTCTCCTCCTCGGGGAGGCTCTTCTTTGTTTTGAAAATAGATGAGATCAAGCTCATCTTATGCATCATCATCTTCTTCTTTCTTGGGCTTGAAGGCCACACGCCGAGCCAAGAAAGGTGCTCTGATTCCACTGTAATGTTCCCTTTTCAGAAATATCACAAGTCTATTCCAGAGATAGATTGTGAGGGAATTTTCCGGATATGTCACCTTCACAAATAAGGGTGAGATCCAGAGGCTACCTGTGATCCAGGTGGATATTGGTGGTCACCCGCCTATTCCACTTGGGGCTCCACCATTGTCTATTTCAGTTTTTCAGTTTCGGCACAGTTTACTATTTTTAGCAGTTTTTCGGGTCCTAAACTTCCGGAGCCGTTTTGAGGCCCTAAACGACATTTTTTGGGAAAATGGAGGGCAACATGGGTCCATGGACCGATGTTGCCCATTCCAAATTTTTAGTCCTCGGATAGATCTTTCTAACGAGGTATGGTACGCGTCAAACGGAGATCGTATGCCAAAGTTACGCCCCTGGGAAGTTGAAACACCAATTTACCCAAACGGGGCCCATAGTTTTGGCGCTTCATCTCCTAGGGTTGGGGTTTTGGCTGTTTAGGATTTCCCATTGTTTCTAAATAATAAATAGGCCCTCGAGCCTCATTGTAACTCAGTTCAGAGGCCTGTAGCCGCCACATCTCTTCTCAGAGATAGCTACCAGCGCCCTAGCTAGTTTTATTTCCATTCTATCTGTAAGCAAATTTCAGTTCTTGATATTAATGAAATGAAGTGTTATTTCCGCTGCATCTCTGTCTTTATGTTTATATGTTTATTCTGTTGCGTTCCTGCATAAATCCGGATCAACCTGGCCCTTCACAGACTCTGTCTATATATATGTGAAATTCCTTCCTCAGGAATTGCTGCAACAGTGTCCAAGGGGACGTTGTATAAGGAATCCACTGCAAAAATAAGGCAAACCAATGTTGGGATGCCTTATAACATGTAACATAAAGCTCCTACACAGAATTTGAGCTCAAATAAATTACTCTAGACGGGTTATACAGATCTCCCCAAACTAGATCTCCTAGAAAGTGCCCGAATAAGAAGCAGCAACTACACTTTGCTCAAACCAGGAAATTTTAGCATTATTTCAAGGGAACCATGTCACCTGAAGATGTAATCAGCCTTCAAATACATATGCAGTAGAAAATTTAGACAAACTCTTGAGGAATCTATTACTCAAATCAAGTAAAGAGCCTCAATGAGACATGTGCATAGAAATGGAGAAAACACTGCTTACATAGTTTATTCCCAACTAAGATTGTGCAGTCTATGGAGGTACTGCAGCAGTAAATACATGAACATGAATGATACAGAAATGTAAGCTCAAATAAGAAAGGGGGATCAAGTTCTCAACCCCTGAAAAATACAATACAACAATCCTTTAAGAGGATTGGTTGAAAACTAGACAAAGTGGCAATTTTACCAAAATGCCAGAGTTGTTGGGAAGCTGCTGCAACTCAATAGAAAATGGAAATAGGAGGAGCCTTGCTGAAGATGATGAAAACTCTGATGTAACTCCTCTGCTTAATCTCCCAAGTGAAAGGTTGATCCTTTCATTGGAGATCTCACTACCCACTGAAATTCTGCAACCCTCACTGCAAATGTTCTCTAGAAACTGCGCAGTCAAGGAAGAGGGATGCTCTTATGTTGATGGAAATGATTGGCCTGATGCCAAAGATGATGGAATGAAGATCGTAAACTCCCTCACTGATCTCCCAAAGGAATGGAGACTCCCTCCTCTGAAATACAATGTCGGAAGTGATGTTGAGAAACCCTCCCCTGCAACACCCAGCAACACAACTCAACCACCACTGGAGACTGCGCTGGAGCTGAATGGAATGCTTTGGCCTCAAGACAGAATATGGTGAATATGAAGAACAAGCTCTTCCAAGAGCTACTCTATGGAAGAGATGGGATTCCCACCCGGGAACACCCAGTGCTAGCAGCACAACATCTTAGCTAAATAGCTGGAGAATACACTTGTCTGAGAAGACAATAGAAATGATAATCAAAACATGAATGAGAATGGCTGCTTCATTCTCCTTTTAAACAAGTGAAAGTTTATTTGACATGGGCCCCACACCTTAGGGTTTCTTCTCTAGAATGATCTCCCTCTCATGCAAACTACGCTGGCCCACCAAGTGAACCTTATCTTCTCAATCCGCGCAGTCAACTTGGCCTCTTCTAGAATTATCCACCTACAAATTGTCTCTTTCCACACATGGGGTGTGAAATCTAGTTATTTATTGATCCCTTTTCACATTATAAGGGTTCCTTATTCAGATTTTTATTATCAATGGGTTTTCTTACCCATTTATTCTCCTCCTAAAGAAAAAACAAAAGTTTTTAATATTCCATAAAATTTTGGAATATTACACTCTCTCCTTCCTCTTGTAGCCTCCTCATCAAATATTCCCCACCACTGCTCAAAATAATTTGCAATAAATCTGCCCCCCAATGGTTTCTCCCAAATATGCAAAACCAAATGGCTCACATCATGAGAAAGTGGAAGGTCTAAGTGGAAACCTTCTTGCTGTCCCATGGCCTCCTCAAGGTAAGTGAGAATATGAAATTTTGGGATCTCCATCCCAATACGAGACTCCCATACCCATGCTATCATCCAAATGAAATGAGCCATCCTAGGTAGCTCATCAAAGAAATCCTCAACCCCCGGTTCATGCAATGTATTGGGGCTATATGGAGAGATTATATTTTTACACTCATGTTGTTTCTCTCTCCATTTATGATATGTATGGGGCTGCTGCTGATCTTGGGCTGAAATATTATCGTCTCCAAGAATGTCCCAAGTTACCCCACCAATAAAAACATCCATGAAGTGCCTCTACCAAGAACTCAACTTCCCTAACTGGCTCCTCCCACATGAAGACAAGAGATGTAGTGTGGAAATCATGGTTTGCGCCCATTATTTCTCTTGAAACATGAAACATATGAAGTATGGAGAATCATACTCCCAATGGGAACCTCCAACTCTTGTGCCATCCTCCCAACAAAGCTCCCCATAATAATAATAACATCATCAATATATGGCAACAAAAACATATAAAAAAATTTTCCATATGACAATCGGGAGGTGGATCATAGTTCCACATGTGGAACCAGTGCAGTGCACCCCCTGCCTGCCTAAAAAAAAAAGTATAACAAGTGTCTTTTCAGCCACTTGTTTGCTGCCACAATCATATTACAAGATGGGATCATAAAAGTAAAATTTTGTGCCAATGGTGCAGACCAAGAATCATGTGGCGTTTCCCATAAACCACCAATATAATGGCCAACATCAATGCTGCAAATGGCCTCAAGTACACCACAATACAATATACAAAAAGGAATGATCCTCCTTGGTACAATATGCTGCTTACAAAAAGTAAAAGAGTACAAATCACAATGCACAAATGTACATCCTCTACTATATACTTTGGTCATTAAGCTGAAATGGCTCAACTGAAATTTCTCCCTCACTCTCAATGAGTAGGGAAGTGGTTGTGACAACCTTTCCATCATCATCTAGGCTATGCATTTCTCTATATGCTGATATACATCATGCTGGATGCCCTCCCAAGTGAACTCCTCCATCAAGGAATGATATGCATCAAAGTGCATGGAAAGAAAGTCCACATGCGCTGCATGTAACAGCTTCTCCTTGAGCTCAGAAGCTCTAGTCAAGCAGACTCTACCATAAGAATAGATGACCCCATCATCCATCATGTATCTATAATCTCCCTCCGGGTCATCAAGAATCATGCAAGCACCAAGATCCTTGGAGTACTCTACCAAAAGTTGAGACCTCCAATATGGATCAGTCCTCCTAAGAGACAACGCTGAAGATCTGAAATGTGAAGTTCCCCACATGTTGATGTCTTTTCCTTTGACATCGCTCATGCCAAATTCATCCTCCAAAGTGTTTCCATGCCCATCATGCAGCTGCTCATGCTAAAGTAGAAGTGGTGGCCTTTGGAAGTTGGCCTTCCATGAGAAGCTACCATCCAAAAAGAACCTCATAATCTTGGCCAATGTAAGCATGAGCGGCCTCCATCTACTCCAATATATGGAGGATTCCTTCCTCAAGGGAAGTACCCTCTGTTTCTCCAAATCCATGGAGCAGCTCCCTTGCACCATGGTGGTGCCATCTCCAACAATGTAGCAACTTCTGTCAGTGCAAAATATGTAGTGAGAGTGGGTAATGCTGTAAATGGGAGAGTGTATCCCTCCTCCTGGAGTCTATCCCAAAATATTTGCGCTGTACTAGGCCCCTCCAAGGTCTTCACCCCTCTGGAATCTAAGGGTGGTGAACCTAATGGTAAGATGTCTCTCACCATCTCCAGATCTAGTGGCCTCCCAGATGGAATGCCCCCATGTAGTGAGACATCAAGATCTAAAGCAGAATGTATATATGAGTGGACTAATTTGTCCCTCCCCTCACTGTGTAGTACATTCTCCTTCCTCTATGCAAAAAACTCCTGAAATAGATAAGGGTGAATGCTCATCATCCCTTGATGTTGAACCTTCTTTTCTTCTCCTTCCATCTGCCAAGATTCACAATCCACAATAACTGATACATGCTGCTCCAGAATTGTGCTTTGGTTCCCACATGTCAGATCATTTGGAACTCCTTGCAAAGACACAAGGGATCCTCTAATGGAAGCAATGGCTCCCTTTCCACCTCCATGTGGTGATGGATCTTCTCTTGATGGTACAGTGTTTTCAGCTCTTCTTTGCTCATCCTCTTCATCAATATGTGAGAATGCCTCATCATCAATGACAGACCCTAGATCTTGGTCTTCCCTTGAAGGAGGAATCTCCATGTCTTCATCTATAGAAGAGGGCTCTTCAATAAGTGGGGATCTTGCCCTTGGCAAGGCATTATGCATGTTTTTATCCCCTTTAATAGAAATATGGAGTGGAGTTGGTAAAATAGATTCCTCCAACTCATGCAAAGGTTTTGAATTTTTGGGTTCAATAAAAGATGTTTTTCAATGTTTAATATCAAATATTTTCACTAACTTCCTAGTGAACCCTGCATAAGTATTTACACTTGCATGATGAAATGAAGCAGAACTATAAAACCAACAATCATGGGCCATACCTTTAAGGTGCAGCGCTGCTACTCTAATGGCCTCCTTTTCTGAAACTTGGTATAGTTGAAAATAGGAATCTAGCTCCTTCACCCAAGCCTTGGCTGTGCACTTTGATGATCCATGAAAGTTAGGCAAAAAGATTCTACCTCTCTTGCTTCTATCATGGTTGTTGGATCTTTTGTCTTCCTTGAGTTGGAAAAACCCTTGGAATTCCAAGTGCTCTTTGAATCTCCAAGATTGAGACTCATACTCCTGAAGATAGTCACTCAAGGTCTCCCCCTTTGGTGCATCTTCTTCCTCCGTTTCTCTTGTAGTGAATATGGGCAATAAACTGTGCTGTGGATCTGCATGTGTGGTTGAATTCTCACAACCATTATGTGAATATTTAGGGCTTTCTTCACCTTCAAACATGTTGAAAATGCAACAAGATGATGGAGCTTAGTGAAATGAAGTCGCCTTCACTAAGTGGGCCCGCAGGCTATTTTTGGCGCAAAGTCTATTTTTAGACTATGTCTATTTTTAGACATATGGATCATGGTCTATGAGTTGCAGGATGCTATTTATGGATGATTGGTCGAGTTGGTAAAAATAGATGGACCTCTATTTTTAGACATTGGGCAGTTTCTATTTTTAGACTGCCGGTCTAAAAATAGCACAGTCAAATATTATTAACCCTTAATAATATTTAGACTATAAACATTATCTTATCCTCTTGGAGCACTTCAGTTTGATGCTTGGATGTGGCACATGCAGCTGACAGAAGGAAATATGCTATTCCTATGGGTTAGTTGAGCTATTGCATGGTTGACTTCAGTTAGAACTCATGTGGCAAAGTTTGGTGGAGTTGTGTTCGGTTTAACTTAGTTGAACTAGTTGTATTTAGTATAACTGACAAATACACTAGTGATGAGTGGTGTGAATTAATTATTAATTAATTCACTAATTATTAACTCATAAATCAACTAAAGAATACATCAGTTAACTGCAATGCATGGACAGTTCAGTGGAGACCAATGTTAGAGGTGGGTGAAAGGGTGAGTCTACTATCAGTTGTGACTATTGGCTGTGCATGAGATTTGCACACACATTGATGGAGATTGCCAATGAGGATTGCGCAGTTGGATCTAGTGGGATTCGAACTTGGATCTCATCATTAATCAACTTGGATTGTGCAGTAGAGGCAGGCAGACTTGTGGAGGAGATTTGAACCTGTGACTTGTTCACTTTCTATACTAGTTTGTGTGTAGCATGTGAGATAGCGCTGAGAGCTGTGAGAGCTTTGTGCTATGTATTGTTACATGTTCTCTATCATTATAATATACAGATAGTTGGGGGTTTTCAGCTATTGCTTTCCCCATTACATCATGTGTTGATATGTGTGCTTGATTATGTTTTAATGAGCGCATGCGACTGCTTTCTATTTCCGCATATTGATGATCAATTATAGAAGAGGTTATGTATTATGCATGAAGCTTAAATAGTGTGTAATCAGGATAATCTCGGTGAATAATTCAGCTATTATTCAAATTTCTACATGGTATCGGAGCTAAATTGATCATCAGATCTATTACAGTGATTACAATTATTTCATTAGACAGAGTCTGTAACGGGCCAGGTAGCCTCTGAATCCATCCTTTATTTGAAAGGTGATATATCCAGTAAATTCCATTACAGTCGATCTCTGTGCTAGAAATAATTTTTTCTCACAGATCCAGAAGCAGCTGAGTTTTGAGCTTGGAATTCGAATTTGCAGCAGAATTTGGAATTCGAAATTTGCAGCAGTTTTCTTGGTGCTAGAGTTGAAATGTCTTTCAACGGATTGCGACTGGAATATGCCCTTGAGGGAAGTTCGAATTATGTTGCATGGAAGGACCGGATGGAGGCGGTATTAGATGATAACGGGCTGAAGGAGTTCATAGAAGCTGAGATCCCAAAGCCTACTGATGCTGCTCAAGTTGAGGCTTGGCAAAAGAAGATGGAAAAATGTTGAAGGATTCTGTTGGAGGGCGTGAAGGATCACATTGTATCCAACATGCATGGAAAAGCTTCTCCATACTTGATGTGGAAAGCGTTGACAGATTTATTCCAAAGCAAGAGCGACCAGAGGAAGTTGGCGCTCAAGGATAAACTCAGACACATAAAGATGGAGAAAGGCGACAGTATGCCGAAGTACCTCACGAAGTTCATCCAATTCAGGGATGAGCTGGGAAGTGTGGGGGTGACTGTCGATGATGAGGAATTGGTGAGCTTGGCTCTCCTTGGTCTTCCGAAGAGTTGGCATGCCTATCAGGATTCTGTCAATGGTTGGGAGAAATTTCCAGGATGGGAGCGACTTTGGTCGGATCTTGTGCAAGAGGAGATAAGGCGGAATACCAGGGACGGATCTTCATCAAAGGCATCTGATGAAGAAAATTGCGCTTTGGCTGCCAAATCAAAGAAGGGAAAGAGCAAGAAAGCTTCTCATTCCGGTGCGAAAGGCAAGAAGCAGGACATGTCCAAGGTGAAGTGCTTTCACTGTCACCAGCACGGACATTATGCCACAAATTGTCCGCAGAAGAAGAAAAATAAGAAAGTTGATGGATCTACAGTGGGAGAGGCCTTAGCCTCGCAGTTTGAGCTGGATTTTTCGCTGATCGCATGCTTGGTCTCAAGTGTGATGGGATCAGTATGGTTCTTGGATAGTGGTGCATCTTTTCACATGAATGGAGATCGAGATTTGTTTTCAGATCTGGATGAGAAAGATCTTGGAGTGCACATCGAGATGGGCGATGATGGTAGATACAGTGCGACCGGTATCGGTACCATTTCCTTTGAGAGGGAGTTTGGTAAACCCTTCGTATTGAAGGAAGTATTGCATGTTCCAGGATTGATGAAGAATCTGATCTCTGTGGCGATGTTGGAAGACAAGGGGTATGATGTGGTCTTCAGCGAAGGAAAATCCTTCCTACGCAGTAAGACAACTGGAGAGACCCGGAAGATAGGGGTTCGAGTCAAGAACCTTTATCAGTTGCAAGTAGATGGATGCGCAGCAATGGCATGCAAGGCGGGAGAAGTGGTGAGCCGGGATGATGATGGCGAGCTGTGGCACAGGAGATTGGGCCACCTTCACCATGGAGCTTTGAAGATCCTGCAGCAGATTTCTACTGGGCTTCCTAAGGGCACTCTTGCGCGGTCAGATCAGTGCAAGGGGTGTACTTTAGGGAAGTATGTGAAAGCCACCTTTCACGAGAAGGATAGTCGCGCCACGACGATCCTTGAGAGAGTTCACACAGACGTGTGTGGTCCTTTCTCTGTAGCTTCGACGACCAGCACAAGTACTATGTGATCTTTGTTGATGATTTCTCTCGGAAGTCTTGGGATCTTTGTGTACGGAGAAAAGGCGAGACATACTCAAAGTTCTGTGAGTTCAAGGCGGATTTGAGAAGGAATCGGGGAAGCATGTGAAGGCTCTTAGGAGTGACAAGTAGGTGGTGAATTCATCTCTCGGGAATTTAAGGAGTTCTGCAGCGCAGAAGGGATTCGGAGAGAGCCCATCGCACCCCATAACCCACAGCAGAACGGGGTGGCTGAGCGGAAGAACAGAACGATCGTGGGTGCTGCACGGGCGATGTTGCATGATCAGGGCCTACCCCTTCACTTGTGGGGTGAGGCATGCAATACAGCAGTGTATGTGCAGAACCGTTGTCCTCACAAGGTTCTTGGCATGAGTACACCCGAGGAGGCATTTTCTGGTAAGAAGCCTGATATTTCCCATTTGAGGATTTTTGGTTCACCTGTCTGTACATGTGTGGGAACGCCAGAAAGAAGCTGGATCCAACCGCAGAGGTTGGAATATTTGTGGGGTACACTGATACGCCCCACAACTATCGGGTGTATCTGCTAGACAGTCGCAAGACTGTTGTGCGACGGGATATCAAATTTCAGGAGGAGAAATCCATGCAGTGTTCGCTTGAGAGGGAGCCACACTTGCATGCGGATGAGGAGCTGTTAGCTCCTAAGGATGAGCTTGGATGTGATGGTGAGAAGTTCATGGAGTGGAAGAGACCACTCATGCAGCGCCAACCATCAGAGGGTGGAAGCGCACTATAGAAGCTGAGCGACTGGCTCAAGATGCAGAGAAGGTTGTAGGACCACCTACGGCACGGGCGTAGACGAGGGGGAACATTCACCAGACCAGTACCTTGGATACATGGCTCTTGTGGCGTCTTCGTGTGAGAACCATGCTGAGGGGCGTGGGAGGACCACACTGCATGGGTAGATGCCATGGTGGAAGAGTATGATTCGATTGTAGAAACAGTGCCGCGGAGATTGTCCCAAGACCGGAGGAAATCGGTGGTGGGTTCTCGATGGATCTACAAAGTGAAGTAGGCGGTGACGGGGTGTGGAGAAGTACGAGGCAAGATTTGTTGCACGAGGCTTCTCACGGATTGAAGGATCGATTATGAGGAGACCTTTGCACAGCCAACGAGTATTCTTCCATACGGACGATTCTTGCTCTCTCAGCGCAGATGGGGTGGCACATTCATTAGATGGATGTGAAGACTGCGTTCCTCAACGGAGTCATTGAGGAGGAGGTGTACATAGAGCAGCCGAAGGTTTCGAGATCTTCAGCAGCGAGTCGCATGTGTGCAGGCTCAAGAGAGCGCTGTATGGGTTGAAACAAGCACCTCGTGCTTGGTACACACGGATAGACAGTTATTTCATCGGACTTGGATTCTCCAAGAGTGAGGCGGATCCGAACCTATACCAGATTGTGGTGGAGGGTAAGTTGCTGATCATTGTACTTTATGTAGATGATTTGATTTTGACAGGTGATGAACTGTTGATACACTCATGCAAGGTTGATCTTGCAAAGGAGTTTGAGATGAAGGACTTGGGCCTCCTTCATTATTTCATGGGATTGGAAATTTGGCAGCGCAGTGATGGACTGTTTGTTTCTCAGGGTAAGTATGCCCGGGAGATACTGGAGAAGTTCAACATGCATGGCTGCAAGCCTGTTGATACTCCTCTTCCTGGAGGTTGGAGGAAGGAGGATGCTACTTCAGCGGAGGTAGTGGATGTCACTGTTTATCAACAGTTGGTGGGGTCGCTTATGTATCTGGTCAATACACGACCCGATATATGCTATGATGTTAACCAGCTTTCGCAAGCTATGGTTAAGCCTACCAAACTCTACTGGAAGGCAGGCAAGCATGTATTGCGTTATCTTAGAGGCACATCGGGATATGGTCTGTGGTATAGATAGGAGGATGAGGTGACGCTATGTGGCTTCACGGATGCAGATTGGGAAGGGAGCCCAATGGACAGAAAGAGCACATCTGGAGGGATCTTCAGTATCGGGTCGACAGCAGTTTCTTGGTACAGCAGGAAGCAGAGATCCATGGCACTCAGTTCAGCAGAGGCTAAGTATATGGCAGCAAGCTTGGCTGCATGCGAGGCCATATGGATGAGGAAGATTCTGGTCGGGTTGTTCGGGTCACACTTGGAGCCTACTGTGATTTATTGTGATAACCAAAGTTGCATTAAAATCTCAGCTAATCCAGTATTTCATGATAGATCCAAACACATCGACATCAGGTACCATCATATCAGAGATTGTGTGCAGCGGAGAATCATGCTACTTTCATATATTCCCACGGAGGATCAGGATGCTGACATCTTGACAAAGGTGCTCACCAGGAGAAAATTAGAATTCCATAGAGGCAGGATAGGGGTTGCAGATAATCCATATCTTGTTGAGAGGGAGTGTTGAAAATGCAACAAGATGATGGAGCTTAGTGAAATGAAGTCGCCTTCACTAAGTGGGCCCGCAGGCTTTTTTTGGCGCAAAGTCTATTTTTAGACTATGTCTATTTTTAGACATATGGATCATGGTCTATGAGTTGCAGGATGCTATTTATGGATGATTGGTCGAGTTGGTAAAAACAGATGGACCTCTATTTTTAGACATTGGGCGGTTTCTATTTTTAGACTGTCGAGCTAAAAATAGAACAGTCAAATATTATTAACCCTTAATAATATTTAGACTATAAACATTATCTTATCCTCTTGGAGCACTTCAGTTTGATGCTTGGATGTGGCACATGCAGCTGACAGAAGGAAATACGCTATTCCTAGGGGTTAGTTGAGCTATTGCATGGTTGACTTCAGTTAGAACTCATGTGGCAGAGTTTGGTGGAGTTGATGAGACAGTTGGTGGAGTTGTGTTCGGTTTAACTTAGTTGAACTAGTTGTATTTAGTCTAACTGATAAATACACTAGTGATGAGTGGTGAGAATTAATTATTAATTAATTCACTAATTATTAACTCATAAATCAACTAAAGAACACATCAGTTAACTGCAATGCATGGACAGTTCAGTGGAGACCAGTGTTAGAGGTGGGTGAAAGGGTGAGTCTACTATCAGTTGTGACTATTGGTTGTGCATGAGATTTGCAAACACATTGATGGAGATTGCCAATGAGGATTGCGCAGTTGGAGCTAGTGGGATTCGAACTTGGATCTCATCATTATTCATCTTGGATTGAGCAGTAGAGGCAGGCAGACTTGAAGAGGAGATTTGAACCTGTGACTTGTTCATCTTCTATACTAGTTTGTGTGTAACTTTTGGAGATAGTACTGAGTACTTGTGAGGAGTATTGTGCTATGTATTGTTACATGTTCTCTATCATTATAATATACATATAGTTGGGGGTTTTCAGCTATTTCTTTCCCCATTACATCCTGTGTTGATATGTGTGCTTGATTATGTTTTAATGAGCGCATGCGACTGATTTCTATTTCCGCATATTGATGATCAATTGTAGAAGAGGTTATGTATTATGCATGAAGCTTAAATAGTGTGTAATCAGGATAATCTCGGTGAATAATTCAGCTATTATTCAAATTTCTACAAAACACTCTTAGAAATTTTCTACACCTCTCCCTTTTCATCTCATTGATTTCTTTCTTGATATTTCTCATAGTTTGGAAAATAAGTTGGGAGAGCCTCTCTTCCTTCATTTCTCCAAATAATGGAGTCATGCCTTTGTTTCTTCTTTAAAATCTCTCCTTTCTGTGAGAAGCTTCTCCTCCTAATGGCATAATGTCTTGAATGCACAGGATGAGCCAAGATTATGCATTGATACCACTGTAATACTCCCAAATGGAAATAGCAGCAATACAAGACATAATAATGTAAAACACAGCAACTATGATCATATCATAAGAGGGATAAATATGCAACCATCATTTTATTAAGACATTAGCGACAATATACAAAAATATCTTAAGATTCAAGCCACTCAAGCAATAAGAACAAGCCTCCAATGATCATAACAATAAGCACATGAGTTTTTGCTACTGTATCGAATGACGAAAAGCAGTGAAAACGCTGTCTATATCAGTGTAGTTGTTGCTGTAATAATACATAAATGTAATATGGTTGATAGATACAAAATAAATTCCCAAAAAAGAAGATATGGGCTCTAATACATGATTTCTATCCAACCTAGAAAAGATTGCTAGAAATACCAAGAAAAATATACAATGTGACAAATAACCCTAGGGTTGATATGTCACTGCAACTTGGAACTGAATACAATGAGGCTATGACAGATCTGAAATGATAATGGCCTCCTCCAATGGTATTTCTCAATAGAAGGTTGATCCCTCAATTCAGAAATAGACCCTCCTGATGAGCTTAATGAACCCTCCCAGCAACTTCCACTAAAAATAACGTAGATCTAGACTGAAATTGCACTATGAGGGATGATAGATGGTTAGCCTGATGCCAAAAATATAGAAATATGCCCAGGAGCCCTTCTTGCTAATCCTCCAATGGATAGGCTACTTCTCCACTGAAAAACAAGCCCAAAATTGGCTCTATGTGATCCTCCTTTGCTGCACCCTGCAACACAGCCCAGCTCTAAACAGAAACTACGTTGTAGCTTTGCCAGAATGCCGAAATGACGAAATACAGTCCAATGAACCTCTCATTCCTTCAAGATGAGGTAGGGATTCCCGATCAAGAGCACCCTTGTGCTAAGCAACCCAACAAACCCCGCTAAACAGCTAAAGGATGCAAAGTATAAACAGACCAATATCAAATAATAATCTCAAACATGAATAACAATGGCTGCCATCCCCTCCATATATAGTGTGTGAGCCTTCTCACATTGGGTCCCATCCATAAATGCCACTAAGCTCGCGCAAGTTGTCCTCCACTAAAACTACGTTGTCTCATCATGAATGCCATTCCTCCATGACAGGGTTGTTGATTTGGTCAAAGTTGACCTATTCAACATGTATCCCCTCCAATTCACACCCAAAGGTGCTTAATCCAGCTGCTTATTCTTCCTCCTTTCATATTAGGAGTGTTATTATTCCTCCTAAGAAGATTTATGGGCCTCCCTACCCAATTATTCACCTACCTAGTGATAAAACAAACTATAATATTCCATTTAGCTGAAGGGTAAATTTTTGGAATATTACATCACCAGATTCCATAATTATTGACCATGTAGTGTAACTAATACGATATAATCCCTTTTGGAGTATTTTTTTTTTCTCAATTTTGTTGAAAATCTAGTATAGAATTTTAAAAATCATAAATTAAATTATTTAATTTAGAAAATTTGAGTGCTTCGAAAGTTTATTAAAGTGTTGAATCCATATATACTTTAAAAAGTATATTTTAAACAATAAAAAATAACAATCTCAATAGAAATTATATTATTTCCAAAAAAAAAAATTATTATTTATACTATTTCATTATTAATTCTTCTTAATTTATTTTTTCCTAAATTCTTCAAAACTGAACATTCCAACCACTCTACTTGCAAAGTTAAACCAAAGTATTGGTATGAATTGATAACATCATCAAAAACAATCTTATGTTAATTTTTCTTTTTACATAAAATCTTTAACCATCATAGATAACGTATCTTCCACGGCATACTCCACACATGTCCCAAAACAGATAAGCAATTTGCCATCATGTACCACAAACATGTAAGCGAATATTTACTATCAAAATACATTATCTAATATATTAGAACGTGCCAAAACATGCTACATTTCTTAAAACAAAAGAGGGTAACAAATTTAAATATATATTTATATTTTGAAGTGTATGAGAATTAAAATGTACTTTTATTAAAGACAAAACCAATTCACCTTTTACTAAGAACAAATTATAACATTTCCAACGAAAAGATCTCCAATAGGCTCACTAAATCTTCCAATTATTTCAATTTCCTCTTTTGGAAAAAAAAATGATTTAAGTAATAACATTGCAAGTGAAAATATGTCCAATAGGGTCGCTCAATATTCTATTCAACTTTCTATATTTTGGGAAAAAAATATTTAAATAATAAATATCATTTATTTTTAAAAGGCTTTTGGAAGAGGTTTTGGATTTGCATCTTAAACGATATATTTCCATCTATGCTTAATATCAAAGATGAAAAAATCGTTATCGGGATATTATCGTCGAGGGGAAAAAATCGGAAAAAATCGTAATTATCGGGAAAAAATCGGCACATACAAAAATATTCATTTTTTTTCAATTTTTTTAATATTTAAAGCATCTACAGCATAAAATAAATGCATTGACACATAAATATGAAAAAAAAAACTAATATATAAGATGTGTAATATCATGTCTAGTGCTACATCACACATAAAACTGAATCCTGTCCTGAATACTAAGTCCCGAGTCTCAACTCAACCTCAAAATATCAACAAAAAATATAATAATGTATCTCATATCATGAGTCATAATGTTATATACAAAGGAATGCACCAAATAACCTATACTACTGATTTCCTCCGCCCCTCTTGCGAGAAAATGTAACAGCTTTCCCTCTAGACGAAGAAGTTGGCGGGGCTGGCAATGGACTCTGTTGTGCTCCAGATCCTGAAGCACTAGGAGCTAAAGGAGGTAGACCACGTCCTCTACCGATAGCAGGGGTAGGTGGTGTCACCTCTCCTCCTATTGTTGCTCCTCCTCCTCCTATTGTTGCTCCTTCTCCTCCTCCTCATGAAACTCATCATTGATTCATCGCTACTAGAAATGGGATCATCAACAAGAGATACATAAACATCATCTAGCTCAAAGTCTTCAGACTTGGATTGCTCAACCTTAAAATGCGGTAGAAAAATATTAACATGCCTAACCAGTTGTTTTCCTTTGAGTGAAGGGTACATTCTTGTTAAGGCCACAGTAGGGGAGTTCAACAATCAATACCACCAACATCAACAAAGTTCAACAATCGATGCCACCAACATCAAGGTTCTTAAAGGACTTCATACTCTTGATCAAATGCCAATCTCATACCCTTACACATAATAGAATCAAATGGAAACAATGCAAATCCCCAAACCATGAAACCCTGAAAACCATTAAGTCTGTTGAATTTTGAGTGAAATCTAAAATTCTAGTTTCTCCATATGAAATCCAATGAGGTCGAAACCACTCTTAAACATCCTGAGTCATTTCATGGTAATGTTAAAAATTTAAGTAAAAGTGATATTTCCTTTATTTTTCAAGAATTTAACATTACCATGAACTGCCAACAGGGTGTGTCAGGAAAATGAGAGGGCTGCAAAAATGACAAAAAAAAAATCGATTTTTGAACTTATAGGGTTGCTATTTGATGGGCCCACGATTTTTACTGAAATAATCGCGATTTTTTCGTAATTATCGCGATAACGATAATTTCAAATTATCGTTTCAAATTATCGCCGATATTATCGTTTGGTTGAAAAACTCGCGATAATTTCAAATTATCGCGATAATATCGCGATTTTTTCATCTTTGCTTAATATATTCAATTTCAATAACAATTTAAGTTAATTTATTAATATTTTTATAATTATTTAATTATATATTAATTTTTATTTATGTTTTATTATGATAATTGATATCTTGATTTACATAGGTTGACTAAAGTTTGGATTATATATATCTATAGGTGAAAAAATTGAAAAAAAAATACTCTAATTTTTAATGTATTAGAGACTAAAAATTGTTTAAAAAAAGATACAATAGAATTTGATTAGCCTTATGCATAACATTATTTCAAATGGTAATATAGAGTATTTATTTACAAAGTGATAATATAAGAATTTATTATTTTATAATATGAAACAATACCATGATATAATATTGATGTGGGAACATCATTAGCTTAGAGAACTTATGCACAAATCTTGATTTTTGAAATTAATTAAGTTTAGTTCATATCTCAATCTTTTTTCTTAAGTCGTGATAGATTATAAATCACTGAAAGTCTTTATATAACATTTCCATAAGCTTCACCCACCTTGTATAATTTTAGTTTGGTGTGCATTTCTCCAAAATTGTCAAAAGTGTAAAAAACTTTAAAAAAATGTCATTTTGGGAGCTAATAGCATCCACATGAGGATATGTTTATGACATATGAATGATTTAGATTATAATGGACCTAGGAAACTCGATCCTTCTACCTCTTTTTCTTCATGAAAACATTTTGATATGATTTTCTCGCATTACAAAAGACTATGTTGGTGTTATTTGTCCTTTATGACAAGGGAATAGATTTTTCATGTTTTGCTAATATATATGGTTGAAAATATAATTATATTGAAAATTTTATTTGGAATTGAAAATAAAACTATATGTTATTTGTTCTATTATGATTATATGGTAGATTTTTCATGTTTTGTTATAATACATTTATTTATTTTTTGTGATTGAAAATATAATTATATATTGAAGAGATCTTCAGTGTTATAAAACAATAAACAATAACCATGAGAACTTGAAAAGCACAAGAATTTTAAAACTAATATAATTATATTGAAAATTTTATTTGCAATTGAAAATATAATCATATTTTGTACAATAAATTTAATAGGTAACATATAATATCCATTACCATTTCTCATAATTCATTCACTAATCAAGCACCATTGAACATATAGCATTTTTCCCATATTTAATGTACCAAAATGATTTACTTGTCTAGTGGGACATTCGATATAAAATTATTTCTTTAATTAGAAAATGGTTAGGATAAATTTGAACACTAGAAGTAATAACATTTTAAATCCATACACATAAACAATATACTATTGAAGCAACGATGCATATTTTTAATTCATGTATTTCCCAATAAATCTAAGATGCCATAGATCATATTACAAATAGAAAGGACCTATAAATAATTAAATGGATATATACCAGAATAATTATTTGTAATTAAATGCATACCCACCAAATTAGTTGTTGAGGAGCAAATTTCCACTTAGAAATAGGAATCAACCAACTATTCTAACCTTAAGCAAATCCATGATATCGCATTGAAAAAGGAAACTGATCAAAGAATCTCTCAAGTCACCTACCTATTATCCATGATAACCATTAGGATTGGTCTTAAGTTAATTAGGTTGAGTCACCTACAGTTGATAAGGTCTTTTGAATTCATAATTCTAAAAAAATTACACATATGTGGGGGGTCTTGAAGGTCATGTGATAAGGGTCAATGTCAAAGAAAAATCCAAAAATATCGCATGCATGAGTTAATCTAGTCATTTCATTACATTTGGAACTTTTACCAACTTCTGCAGTAAAATCAATGTAAAACAATCAGGGTTTGCTATGGAATTTCCTGACACTTTCGTACCGAATTCACCCTCCCGAACACAAGATTCACTACAAATTCGTTTTATTTGCTAACAGTGGGGAAAAGGTTGTGGATTGTCATAAAGGTCGAATCAGTTGTTTTTCAGAGCATATTAGCTCATAATTGCTCCATTCTGTTATTTGTCATCACATGTACACACATGTTTGGTCATCATTTCCCTTTTGGGGGGGGGGGGGGGGGGGGGGCCGGGGTATTTTGGATGTGAAACACTCTTGAAGGGTTTTCAAAACTCTCCATTTATCCCAAGGGGATTCATCACCTACAAAATTTATTTTTGGGAGTGTTCTTTCTATTCTTGTACTTGAGTTTACAACAAAACAATTTTTATCTTATTAAAGGAGTTGTTATTTAAATAAGCCTAGTTAGTTGGCTCATTTTCCACATCTAATTTGTTATTAATCCTAACATGAAGCCTAAATGAACTACTATAATAAATTTCCACTAGATTTTAAGACATAAATGATCTTAGGCTCATAATTCATTTATTATCCTCCCCCCTACTTTTAATCCTATGTTTTCTTACCATGGAGTTTCTTAATTTAGCCTTAAAACCAAGTGGTGATTTCACTTTCCTCTTTCACCCCTTAGTAGTGTACGTTCTTGGGTAGTATTCCATCCTTGAACTCAATTTACTAGGTAGTATGACACATCCATAACCTTTGTACATAATTTAGATGCTAAACCTAAATTATTGAGGACAATCCTTTCCATTTCCATCGATGTCATATTCATTCTTTATACATCTTCATTCTTTTGAAGGGTGTACAATGTCATATTTTTCCTTTACATTCTAAACTCTTAGAATTATTTTCCAAAGAGATCTCCATCGGTATCTATCCTCAACAACTCTATGTTTTTTTTATTTTTCTTATATTTTTTGTTGTCTAGTTTTACACAAGATATTTAACTCTTTGAAAATGTAAAATATCTCAAATTTGCATTAGAGTAAATCTTCCATGTATTCCTAGATAAATATAAGCAAGACATAGTATAGAGAAATACCCAATGGTGGAACATGCACATGTCAAAGCATCACTATGTTTCAACTAGAGAACCCTTTATGTTATTTTAACACCGATGGGAAATATAATTCTCTTCTATTTTCCATAAACACTCTGTTGGTAGAAATTGAAATCTAGGGGGAATTCGAAAATTCCTTCAGCCTTATTATTATTGTGAAAATTTCAAAAGGCCCTTCTCTCTCATATATCACAAAATTTAATTCGAATGTATTACCTTCTCTATAGAGATAGTATGGGTAATGTATGTCTCTTTGCTCATCCTAATAATGATATAACTATTATACCCAGAAACCATAATGCATCCTAATAGCTTGTACAATGTTCTAATTCATACTCTTGTTACCAACACCATTTCTCCTTGAATCATATTGCAAGTATCCCTTTCAAATGTTGGTTTCACACTTGTGTCAATCATGTTACTCATATATATCATATTTCTAACCAACCTTAGAATATGTAGATCTCTAAGGATGGTTTTTATCTCTTCTATCCTAATCTCTAAACTATCGTGGATATTCCACCAGATAGTTTGTCAGAACATATATGTGAAAATAGACCAAATTATATATTATGAAAGGTTAATTTCTTTTATGTTCTAGGATTTGTTATATGGGTTTTTGTTTTTTATGCATGCAATAGATAATATGTGGAAAATAGAGAGAAGGTAAATATAATCACTCCCAAAACACAATTAACACCAAGTGATTCTCTATCTAACTCTTATGGGAGAAAACCCAACTAGAAGGTGAGGCTTCTATGCTATCTTTTGTTGAGAATGAAAAGTATGAAAATACAAAAGAGAAGGCACTCTCTATGGAATTTCCTAATACCGATGGCATGTGGGATTCTATAAAACAAAAACCCCATCTATTATTCTCTCTCTATAAAAACTCAATTAATCTACTTTACTATTGAACAAATTACAACCAAATAGAATGGAACCCCTATTCCTCATAGTGGCCTAATTGTAACACAAATTGATAGCTAAATAGGGATTAAATTTGACCCATTGAAGCCTAAACATGAGTTAGAACTCAACCTTCTAGATTATTCTTCATAGTCTCGATGTGGAAATCCCATTTTTCATGAGTAATGGAATTTGATGTGGAATTACCTCCAATTATGGAAGCCAACCATGATAGGTCAACTTATAGGAGGCATAACCTTTTCATCCAAACTCCAATCAACACAATTCTTGCTTTGTTGGAAATGTGTTTGAGTTAAAGATAGCATCATAGGGACTAGTGCTTAAGAGAGAAATGTTTTCCCAAAAAACATCATTTAAGGCCTCCAATTGGCCCTAAAAGGTTTCATACCCCAATTATCCAAACTAAGTCCCACGAATAAAATTTCTCATCTAAGTTGATTCCTTCATTTTCCTACTCTAAAAGCATCTGTATGGATAAAATAAAATTATGATCCACTCCACATCACATCCTTAATTAGTAAAATATCCCTTACATTTCCTATCATATTGGATGTTGAGTCAACTCCTAAGAATACATCAAGTCCAATATACTTTTAATATTTACAAAAACACTCTGTGTGAGTAGTCATTGCAATGAAGACCAAGATTTTCTCTACCTTACACCAATATGAATATGATTTTTAGATGAAAATTATACATCTTGTTATTATTTTATGTCAAAACTCATTTTTATATAATGGTAATCATTCAAGACTTCTCTATTTTAAAATTTTAAAATTTACATTTTTTCTTCAATTTTCCAACTATATTTAATTTCCAACATTTCCTTGTAACATTCCAAAGATATTTTGTTCTTCCTATAAAATTCAATCTATCTATTGAATTATTTTATTTATATCCTTGGAATGACCTCTCCTCAACAAAGAATCCTTGGTTATACTATGAATGTTTTTTCTCATTTTTTTAATATGAAGGATGTAAGTACATCCTCAAACTTTAATGTGGATTCAATAGTACTACCAATAGCTAGAACTTAATTTTCCCATGAATTTAAAAATTAGAATAACATAGAAATAAAACTATATTGTTTAGAAATAATAATACCAATAAAGAATAACTAACTTACCATGATGTTAAAATAAATAATACGCTTAGTAACTAAATAACATTCATTCATCCTAAGGAAGTACAACATTATTAAAGAAATAATTTACTAGGACTTTTTACTAATACAAATTATGTAATCTCTCACACAACTCCTTATATATTCACTTATACTAAGTTTGAAAGGCACAATCAACTAGCACTCTTCATCATTTCCCATTTTTATTTTTCCATACCTACGGGTTTGTTTCTAGATATAACAACCCAATGATATATTCCAATAAGAAGATATTCCATATTAAGCTTCCATCCATGCGATGTGTTAGTATGAATCTTTCGTCAGAAAAAGACCACTTTAGCTACGCATAAAAAATAGCCCTAACATAAATTATGGTTGCCAATATCTTTAAATTTGCAGTTAGGTGATCCAAATAAAGCTGCACAAATCCAGATCTAAGCATAAAAGACATTAAGCAGTGAGAATAAAATGTTGCTCCATCCATCCAATAGACAAGACAAGAACAATATATTTGAAAGAATTTTTATATTAAAAAGGGGTACCTGAGAGGAAAACAAGAAAGGTGTTTCCAATTCTCCTCAATGGGATGGGTTCTTGAAAGTCCTTAGCATTTCAGATCTAAAATTTCTCTCTCTTGTTGGTGTAGAAAACCCAGACAAACATAACTCAAAGGGAGCTCACAAAGCAAGTGATGAAGAATGTGACAATGATAATGGCTCAAAGTCAGACCAAGAGTATAGATCCAGAGTGATCTAATACAATGAAAAGGTGACTAATGAATGGGAAAACCCTTCTATTTATAACAAAATATTAGGGAGGTCTAGAACTTGGTGCATGAATAAAATATTATTAATCAAATTCTAGAACCACCCTTTAGGAATATTTTATTATATTTGTTGGAGGGAAAAGGATTTTTGACTTGGGTCAATTCCTAAATAATGATTTATTTAATTATTTATAAATGATTTAGTCAAATTTAACTAGGAATATTATTTAAATAAGGATTTAAATAACTTATTCCTAGGAAATAATCAAATAAATAAGGATTTATTTAATTGATTTCCTTGTTTTGGGTTAAATATGACTGGGAAATATAAACAAATATAGATTTGTTTATTATTTCCTTTTGGGGTTTCCTGTTTAGACCATAAACAACTTAATAAAGGTGTTTTACTAAGTTATTTCACATAGTGAAAGCAATTTTACTTAGTGTAAAATTGGTCTTACATGGTGTACTTGGGTTCATCTAATGATAATAGGTTAGATGACCAAAAAATGGTGTAACAGATTTCCCCCCAACGTACGAGTTTTAAGAGAAAATCGTATGACCGAAGTACGTTGTAAGAACTCAATCACTAGACATCAAGAGGGAAGTTAGAGAGAGAAATGTAAGGTAGTCTAATGTGCTAAAGGACTAGAACCTGAGGAGACGAGACTTACAGGTGCATCAAGTCTCTAGTTTATGAAGTGGTACCTATGCTAAAGGCAGCAGGGGAGGCATACCTATGTCCACCGAGACAAAGTACAAAAGAATAGTATGTCCAGTAAACAAGGAACCGAACTATAAAGTACATGCTGGCATAAATACGAGCCAGAAAAATAGAATGATGAATCCCACATACATGTTGTGCCTGGAATAACATCCAGGACTTATACATTAATATTTTAGTACATGAGATACAAATACAACCCAAATGCCCCCTATGCATGGGGAAGGGCTCGCAAAATCTCACTGATGCATGCAAACCGAAAAGGTGCTGCAAGCGGCTGAGGCCGACATCATCAAATGTACGGAGCTGCATCAAAGGCTGAAATGAAGAAGTCATCCGGGCATGTGGGGGGCTACCTGCAGGGCCACCCCCTCATGAGGGTTGAGACATCTCGCACACACCCAGGAATCACCAATAGTTGCTGCTGCATCATTGGACCATCAAGTATACGGATCACGATCATGCTAAAAGGAGCTCGAAGCAAGGTACACTGCCCTCTAAACCTGGCTTCTAGAGTAATGAGCTGATGTCGACAGAAGGAGGTCTGCCATAGGTGAGGCAATAAGGGATCCCCAACTAAGGCATGAGAGAAAATAGTAGAGCGACTAACAGACGGACACTAATGATGATTATGAAATGGGGGGAGATCTAAAGGGGACTATAAAAACATGAGTAAAAAATGGTATCTCATGACGGAAATCGACACGAAAAAGAATGACTATGGAGGCAAAGCGGTGCCCCAAGGAAAAGTGTTGTAAGTGAGAAAATCCGATTTTGAGGAGGGTTATGGTTGAGGGGCATAGGTGCCCCCAAGAATGTTGTGGTCATGCCAAAATGTATAAAGGGGAATCTAAACACATTTTAATGATGTGGTGTGCCATTTGTTTTCATTGTGGTTATGCAGCATGAGAAAGGAAATGGAGGATTACCAATCTCTTTTAGTACTGCATATATGAATCAAATGGACTTTAAGTTTTCAGGTTGGCATACCTGGTGTCACTATCCCAAAGAGAGGATTTGGAGATAATGAACTGATGCTCTCCTAGAAAACCCATAGGTTGGTCAACAACAATGTGTAAGAGACTGGGTTGCTGATGCAAGATGAAGGAACGATAAGGCGTATCATCCCTAGAGTGATCTAAAGTGATATGGGACGCTAGAGGTTCGTCGAAATGTGGAAGAATAATGGTACTAAAGTTGACATGAATAGATACACTAGGAGAGTTGTGGAGAATTGCTTCTCCTGGTCTCTCAAATATGGGTGCCCCCTTACCCAAACATGGGGTTTCAATGTAATGGCCACGAGGTGTATGTGGTGCGAACACATGGGTTCGATGTAAGGGGGAATAGATAAAGTTAGGGGTGGGGATTTTTTCATAATGTTATCATCATGATAGAAGATGGGGTGACTGGTGGAAGAAAGACCACCTGACGCAGCGAAGCTACCTGACTCATCATCATGAAAAGAGAGGTTCACATTCACATTGTCACAAGGGGTGACAGAAGAGTAAGCAGACAAAGGATCTACCGATGCTGAGCCCAGGGTGATCGCTGAAGGAAGGTCAAGTGAAACAACAGGGGAGGATTCAGAGGGAATGTTCCCCGAGGGTCTCATGGATGATGATAGGTAAAATATGGTGGATGAAGGCTCTGTCATCTTGACATCAGGAGGGGGAATTTCAATGGGAGCCGTCATGTCTAGTAGTTTTGCAGAAGCAAAACGAGCAAATAGGGGCGAGGTGGACTCGTTACACTTGGCCTCGAATTGGCGGACCGCGGCTAGAGAGGTGCAGAAGTCCTTGAGGCGGGGACAAAGGTGGGTGTAATGGCCATGGAGATCACACAAAGCACAGGGGTGGTTGGTGTGAATAGTCTTGGGGTTATTGGCCACGGTCGCGGAAGGAACAAAGGCTTCCAAGACCATGGACTTAGGGAACGTGACATTAACCATGGGCTTGAGATGAGGCAATTCAGGATAGGTATGGGTGGCGTGACTAACAACATCACACAAATCACACTGGATGGTATGCTTTGAAGGCCGAGGAGGGGTAGGTTTTTCCGGGGTAGCCTTGTCCTTTGATGCCCCCCTACGAGCTTTTCCATTCTTACCCGAAGCGGTTGCAACAGTAGGTGGTTCCTGTTGAGGTGACTGAGGCACTGTTGCAGCGGGAGAAGTCATGGGTACCAGTTGAACTAGGGTCAAAGCAAGATAAGGTTTGGGTTGACGAGGCGAGGTAGTGGCTGGAGGGTCAAGGTACCAGATGGGTATGCTCAGGGTCAAATTGGGGAGGGAGAGGTTGGCCATGATGGGAACCGGGAGCAAGGAAAGGTATCTGTCCAGTAGGGTAATGGCCAGGAGGGATGGCTCCCATATGGTGGAGACTTGGGGGAACCGACTCAGGAGGTTCCTGAGTGCTAGGTGGATGGGAAGGTCCAGGCGGAAGAGGTTTGGTCAGCTGAGGCGAAGGGCTAGGAGCAAGTTGCGGCGGGCAAGATGAAGGTTGCTGACTAGCCGAAGCAGGTTGTGGAAGGTTAGCCTGAGACGATTGCATCATGCAAACATTCGCTAAGCTGGGATCAGAGACAGGAGGAGGGGGAGGACCCAGGAAGGTTCCAAGCAAGGAGGAGTCTTTTTAGACGCCAAGGGAAACACTGGTCAAAGAATCAACAGTTTGTTTATTGGGGACAGCAGAGATGGTGGACTCAGGGGAGGTCTGAGATTTTGGTTCATGATATGACAATTGGTCGATGGTGACAATCTTCCCATTATGAGGGAAAAACATATTGCGGTGGATAGCGGATGGGATGGAAGACATGGCATAGGTGTAACTACGCCCCAAAAGAATGTTATAGTCAAGAGGGGCGTCGATAACTTCAATGTCAACGAAAACAGTCTTGCCCGCAAGGGTGATAGGACAGTTACGGAATAGGCCAATGGGCTGGGAGGCATGGCCATCCCACGCACAAAGGGTGATTTTGGAAGGAGCCAGCTCAAGAGATCCGAGTTGTTTCCAAACCGAAGCAGACATCACACATGTAGATGCCCCTTCATCAATAATACACCGAGCGATGTTGGCATTTCAGATTTTGACTGGGATTTGGAAAGAAACAGAAGCAGGAAGGGGGGGATGGTCTGACTGAAGGGCATCGGAAAAGATCAATTGGTCATCAGCAGGATCTACAGCACCCATGGTAGATAGTAGAACATTCTTTTGAGAAGGACATGACTGGAGGAGTTCCAGTGTTGAAATGGCAGCAGGAGATTGTGCCAAATCATCTACTATGTTATATGAATGGGCAGACTGACCAGAGGCAGCATTTCGGCGTAATGGGCCCTTAGGAATTTTGGTATGAACCTCAGCTTTGGGTGGAGGGATTTGCAAGGGACAATTGGGTGTCGATGGAGGCTCTTTAGGACCTGAAGATGGGGACTCGGGGACAGACAGAGCGGGAGGCGTGGAGTACTGACGAGACTGAGTTTGAAGGTTAAGGTCGACAGGTAAAGGTTGATCAGAGTTCATCATGAGAATCTGGTAATTGAAGGAACCAGAAGGGGAAGGTTGAATGGCCGCCTGTCCATCAGGTGGTTGGGTAGCCACAAATCCCTGCTGTGCATCCACCTACTCTTGAGGGGGCGGTGACTGCTGTTGCGGCGGTTGAGAAGTCAAGGGAGGCAGAGGTGCTGATGTTGGAGGAGCTGGAGCACCAATCTGCGGATACGGATAATAAGGGGGTTGGGTAACAGTGTGGTAAGTAGGAGGTTGGGCCAAAAGAGGGGGCATGCTGTATCCTAGAGACATGCTACCAGTAGGGGAAAAAGTGCGGGAGGTGCTGCCTCCCCCCCAAGGAAAACCATAACCCATGGGAGGTTGGGTGCATGTATGAGAGATAGCTCCAACGATACCGTCAGCGGAATGAGGTGCCCCCGGTGCATTGGCATCACCGGGTCTAGGGAGATCAGGTAGAACAGTATAAATATAACCCGTCTGAGTGTAGATCAGGTCATATTTTAACGCCATTTGGAGGGCAGCTTCTTCAGTTTGAGGAAAATGCGATGCGACATCTTTCCCGATAGGGGGCAAGAGAGATCTAAGGAACCAGTCCATGTAGACACGGTCTTTGGAGGTAGGAGATTGACATAGGCTCTTTCTTCTCCGCCATTCCTGGACATGATTGGATAGGCGGGTCGCAGATGATTGACGGAAAGAAGTCAAAATTTCGATACCATTGTCATAACGAAGGGGAGGCTGGAAGTAAGATAAAAAAGCCCGGGCAAGAGTTGCAAAGGTAGTATGAGAAGAAGTGGGCTGATCAACATACCACTTAGAAGCTTCACTTGTAAGCATGCATTGGAACAATATAATATGGATGGAATCATCAATAATGGAATGGGATGAAAACCACATGTGGAAAGATTGGATATGGTTGGAGGGATCCTCTCTAGCAAGGCCTTCGAACTTGGGAATGTCGGAGGGGAGCTTGGTTGGCATAGCAGGCCAACTAACATCGTGGCGGATAGGATCATTGATCAACTGATTGAAATCGGGGAGACTGAGGCTTGCCATGAAGGGGAGCAAGGGAGCAATCGAGGTAGTTCCCGTGGCGGTGCCGCTAGTAACATTCCTAGCATTATGGCCGGGGATGCCGCTAGTGTTAGGCCCTGGACCAAACATGGTGAAGGTAACAGGGGGAGAACCAGAAGTAGGGGGAGAACCCAAAGAATTAGAAAAGGAGTCAGAGTGAAGACTCGAAGGGGGACTAACTCGACGACAGTGGGAAGGAGTAGGTGTAGGTCGACCAACCGGAAACTGAGGGTGAAGGCCAAGAATTCTCCGAGATATACGCCTTGGGGGCGCAAAGATGACGACACAAAGGGAAGAAGAAAAACTGACAAAGGCAGGGAGGTGCAGAATCAAGAGAGGTAAATGTCGAAACAAGGGTAGAGAGGTGCAGTGTCAATTGATTTTAAAGTCTTTGCCAGGCGGTGTTAATCAAGCTCTTCTTCACTTAGGGTCAGTGTGTGGCGTGTGTTAATTTTATTTTTTAAACCCAGACTTTTTTAGAGTAAAAGAAAAAGTGTGTTGCGGAACTGAAAATAAATCTGCAGAGAATAGTAAATAAGGCTGAAATAACAGAAAATTAACAGCTAACAATGCATCGATCGAACCCAAGAAGGCGGGTCTCTCAAAACTAGGCTAAAAGAGGGAAAAAATATAATCAAAACACACTAAGAAGAGGCCAATAGATCTAAGGTCGAGAGGGACAGGGATCTAAAGGAGAAATCTACTGAAAAGAGGTGCAGAAAACAACAAAGAGGCAGAGGCAAGGTTGTTGCAACAAAGGGGGTAATCAGCTAAAGGTAGAAGGGACAAGGAGGTGACCCTAGAGGAAAACCCAAACAAAGCTATATGAGGTGATTTGAAAGGAAAAGTAGCTGATCTTAAAGGGATTTGAAGATGAGGTATCAGAAAAGGCTGAAACTCTGAAAATTTAGACACTTATAGCAGCTAAAACTCTTCCACAAAAAGTGGAGGGTACTGAAGCCCTAGGGGGCTAGATTCTGACTTAGTTGAGTAAAACAGAGTAAGAATAGGTCTAAACGGGCAAAGACAGAGGTCAGACAACCCTAACAGAGGTTCAGACAAAACCCAGAAAAATTTCAGAAAAATTCCAGAAAAAAGTCCAAGTCGCAGTTTTTGACCTATTTTTTCTCAGGTCGCATTTTTTGGGCTTTTTTCCACTACCTAAAGCTCCAGGACACAGTTTTTGGGCCAAAAAGTGCAACCTGCACTTTCATCACTCAGTGGCAGATTTCAGAAAAAATTGTCGTCTCAGCTGCGACTGATGTCTGTCACCTGCGCAATAGGGCCAGAAACACACGGAAGTTAAAAATTTTAATGTTTAAGGGTTTTAGAGGTGAAAAACACCATAAAAATAGGAAAAAAAAAAAACTGAAGAGAAATCCTAGGGTCTGAAATAGCTGGATATGCAGGAATATATAAAACGACAGCGGTCGCAAAATAAAACCCGTGTGGAGTTGCCAATTGTTAGTATGAATATTTCGTCAGAAAAAGACCACTTTATATACGCATAAAAAATAGCCCTAACATCAATTATGGTTGCCAATATCTTTAAATCTATAGTTAGGTGATCCAAATAAAGTTGCACAAATCCAGATCTAAGCATAAAAGACATTAAGCAGTGAGAATAAAATGTTGCTCCATGCATCCAATAGACAAGACAAGAACAATATATTTGAAAGAATTTTTATATTAAAAAGGAGCACCTGAGAGGAAAACAAGAAAAGTGTTTCCAATTCTCCTCAATGGGATGGGTTCTTGAAAGTCCTCAGCATTTCAGATCTAAAATTTCTCTCTCTTATTGGTGTAGAAAACCCATACAAACATAGAACTCAAAGGGAGCTCACAAAGCAAGTGATGAAGAATGTGACAATGATAATGGCTCAAAGTCAGACCAAGAGTATAGATCCAGAGTGATCTAATACAATGAAAAGGTGACTAATGAATGCGAAAACCCTTCTATTTATAACAAAATATTAGGGCGGTCTAGAACTTGGTGCATGAATAAAATATTATTAATCAAATTCTAGAACCACCCTTTAGGAATATTTTATTATATTTGTTGGAGGGAAAAGGATTTTTGACTTGGGTCAATTCTAAATAATGATTTATTTAATTATTTATGAATGACTTAGTCAAATTTAACTAGGAATATTATTTAAATAAGGATTTAAATAACTTATTCCTAGGAAATAATCAAATAGATAAGGATTTATTTAATTGATTTCCTTGTTTTGGGTTAAATATGACCAGGAAATATAAACAAATATAGATTTGTTTATTATTTCCTTTTGGGGTTTTCTGTTTAGACCATAAACAACTTAATAAAGGTGTTTTACTAAGTTATTTCACATAGTGAAAGCAATTTTACTTAGGGTAAAATTGGTCTTACATGGTGTACTTGGGTTCATCTAATGATAATAGGTTAGATGACCAAAAAATGGTGTAACAAGATGCTCAACATTTTACTTCACAAAATATTCACTCGTGTAAACCTCCCACTCAAGAATAGGTTTATTACTAACCAATATGTAGTTTCTCTTCAAATAATGAGTTGAATCCTAACAACAAAGGAAATACCCTTAAGCCAATTTTTGGGTGTGTGCTATATTATTTCCATGACTAGCCTCATGCATGAAGCGAGGGGTGGTTTCTCCCCCTTCGCTTGCGGTGGGTGTAGCCCCCCCTGTCGGGGGGTTTTCTACCACCCTGCACAGGGTACGGGGTAGCTCCCTAGGAAAAATTTGTTGGACCCTATATTAGGTGGGAAAACCAACCTATGGTTTTGTGCAATAGTTTTGCACATGGTTTTGGGCATGATGGTTTTCTGTCCATGGTATTTTATATATCCAGTCAAGGGAACTACGCTTATTTTCTAATCCAGGATTAATGGATTGGGGTTTATGAATGCTTCAGCATGTATATGTATGTATTGCAACATTGAAAGGAACATAATGAAAAATAAATCTGGTAGTCCCGGTTTTTGGATCCAGTGGAAAGTATTTATGTATATCATTTTTATTTTTTATGCTTCCTTTATTGTTTATTTTCTGTTTTAAGAGTTCATTTGCAAATATTTTATGTACAGGGTTAAAACCTACCTTTGGTATTAGAGATGTTTAAGCTTCAAGGGGACACCTTTGTTGCTGAGGGGTTTTTCTCGGGCCTGTGGTAGACCTTGTTCAGTGGGAGATCTATGGGGTTGATTCTCGTAGTGAAAGAAGATGGAAAGCAATGCAAATATAGAGATCGAGAAATTTACTGGTCAAATTTTTGAGTTGTGGAAGCTCAAGATGGAGGATCTACTGGTGGATAAATATCAATGGATCACAGTAGATCTGGGTACTAAACTGACAATGTCAGATGAAGACTGGTCAAAGTTGGATTGGAAAGCAAAGAGAACAATACAGTTGTGTATCTCAGATTCAATATTGTCGAATGTATCTGGGGAAGCTACGACGAAGGATTTGTGGGACAATTTAGGGACTTTGTATCAATCTAAGTCTCTGGTGAAAAAAAATTTCCTGTGGAAAATGTTGTATAACCCGAGGATGAAGGATAAAGACTTAGTGGCAGAGCTTATGAACACCTTAAATACTATGGTAAGTCATTTATTATATGTTGTTATTAAAATCTCAGATAAAGATAAGTGCATCATTTTTCTTTGTTGTGTACCAGATTCATGGGATAGTCCGGTTGTTGCAATATGTAGCAATATAACTACCTTGAAGTTTGACGAAATTGTCTTAGCCTTGTTATTAGAGGAAATGAGATGGAAAATATGGTGGTCTAGAATGGAGATGCCTTGTCTGTATGAGGAGAGTCCCATAACAAAACAAAAATAATTTCTCGAGTGGGATATCCAAATCTAGAGGGAGATTTAAATCTCCAGGAAAGACTATAAAGGTGTGCTGGAAATGTGGAAAGGAAGGGCACTTCAAAAAGCATTGTATATCTAAAGCTCCTGAGAAAGGAAAGGGATATAATGATGCTCCTTCTGCAGAGGTGAAAACCACCTTATATGAAGGTGGGGATGTGTGCTTAGCTTCTTATTCAAATACACATGTAGATCATGAGGCGTGGTTGATTGACTCATGTGCATCCTTTCACTTCACTCCCCATAGGGAGTGGTTCTGTGAGTATGATAAGTACAATGGTGGTGATGTCTTCTTAGGGGATGATAGGAAGGTTATAATCGTCATATGCAGAAAAGTAAATTTGAAGTTGCAAGGTGGAAGGATTAAAACACTTCTTGGTGTTTTGCATATTCCCAGATTGGACATAAATCTGATTTTTGTAAGCAAGATGGATGATGCTGGTGCAAAAACAATGTTTGAGAAATATATGTGCAAGATGGTTCGGGGAGCACTAGTATTGATGCAGAGAGTTCGGATTGGAACTCTATACAAGCTTATGGGTAAAACTATTATTTATAGGTGGAACAGTTATGTGGTTCCTAAAAGTGCAACAGAAAACCTAGTGGTCGCTGGAGAAAATACTATGCTATGACATCAAAGACTTGGATATATTGAAGAGAAGGGCCTTCGAATACTACATGGTAATGGTATGCTAGGAGGTATGTCCAATTTCTATTTGGATTTTTATTTCTTTGAACATTGTACATATGGGAAGAAGAATTGGGTGAGTTTCCCTTCTGGTGATAAGAGGGTGAATAAGATATTAGAGTGTGTGCACAATGATGTGTTTGGACCTGTGTCGGTTCCATCATTAGGTAATTATGTGTACTATGTTTCCTTTATAGATGAATTCTCAAGGAATACCTGGATATATTTCCCCATGAATAAATCTGATGTCTTTGATAGCTTTAAAGAATTTAAGGCTTTGGTGGAAAACCAGACGGAGAAGAAGATAAAGGTGCTAAGGACAGATAATGGTGGAGAGTTCTGCAAGAAGGAATTTGAAGATTTTTGTAAGAAGTGTGGTATAAAATGACATAAGACTACTCCATACACACCTCATAAAAACAGAGTTGCAAAAATAATGAACAAGACGTTGATGGAAAAGAAAAGAATCATGCTTAATCGTACGGGGCTAGGACAATAATTAGGGGTAGAGGCAGTGGAGACTACATGCTACCTGGTTAATAGATCACCTTCATCAACATTGGAGGATAAGACTCCACATGAGGTATGGACTAGCAAGAAACCTTCTCCTTCACATCTGAGGGTATTTGGTTGTGATGCATATGTACATGTTGCAAAGGAGAAAAGAACCAAGTTGGATTGTAAATCAGAAATGTGTGTCTTTATTGGGTATAAGTTTTTATTAAAAGGTTATAAGCTTTGGAACCTAGAAACAAGGAAGATTGTGTATAACCGAGATGTGGTTTTTCGAGAGGTGAAATATGTTAAAGATGAAGTCATACCAAAGGAACCCAAGAAGATAGATTTTTAGCAAAAGGAGGAAGAATAAGACTCTATAGTAGAAAAAGATTCAGAAGAGGAAGAGCCACAAAATAGAGCTGTGAGAAGATCAACTCGAGAAATAAGGCAGCCAAAAAGGTATATTCCATATTCTTTCTATTCAAAATTTTCTTTATTTATCACTGATTATGACACTAGAACTGTCAAGGAGGCAGTGGTTTCAAAGGATGTAAAAACCTAGAAGGAGGCCATGTTTGATGAAATGGCATCCTTGCACAAAATGAGGCATGGGATCTAGTGGAGTTTTCGGCTGGAAAGAAGCCCATTGGGAGCAAATGGGTGTTTAAGAAGAAGATGAATGTAAAAGGAAAGGTGGAGAATACACATCTCGGTTAGTAGCAAAAGGTTTTTCGCAGGTGCCAAGAATTAATTTTGGTGATATTTTTTCTCATGTTGCCAAGGTAACTTATATTATATTACTTTTATCTGTTGCTATTTCATTCAATTTTTAGGTAGTAGAGATGGATGTGAAGAAATTTTTTTTTCACAAGGATTAGGAAGAGGATATATACATGAAGCAACCTGAAGGATTTGTGGTGAAGGGAAATAAATAATTGGCATGCATGTTAAAAGAGTATATGTATGGGTTAAAGTAGTCACCAAGGATGTGGTATCATAATTTGATACATATATACGGGGACTTGTCTTCACTAGAAGCACAGAGGATCATTGTGTGTATTTTAAATTAATTGGTGATCGTGTTATTTATTTGGTCTTTTATGTGGATGATATGGTGTTGGTTGTAAATGGAAAAAAAATTATCTAAGATTTGAAGACCCAATTGTTCTCCAAATTCGACATGAAGGATCTTGGTGCTGCAAAATTTATTTTGGGCATGGAAAATAAATGAGATCAGGCAAAGAGGAAGCTTTGGTTAAACCAGAGGAAGTATGTCGAGACAATATTGCAGAGGTTCACTATGCAGGATAGCAAACTGCTGAAGGTTCCTATTCCTGTAGGTGTAAAGTTATCTGTTGAAAATTGTCCCAAGATACAAGAAGAAGAAGAGGACATGTCCCATGTTCCATATGCAAGTGCAGTGGGTAGCCCGATGTATGCAATGGTATGTACTAGACCATGCATTGCACATGCAGTGGGAGTATTGAGCAGGTTTACGTCAAAACTTGGGAAGGAGCATTGGACAACAATGAAGCATGTTTCTCAGGTATTTGCATGACACTAATGATTATGGTTTGTGCTTATAGGGAATACTAGGATTGGATAGATTTTTGGATATCCATGGATTTGTTGATGCAGATTGGGCTGGTGATATAGATAAGAGAAGATATACAAGTGGGTATGTGTTTAATATATTTGGAGGTATAGTCATTTGGATGAGTAAAAGATAGTTTGTAGTGGCTCTTTCAACTACAAAGGTAGAATGCATAGAAGCCACTCATGCAAGCAAGGAAGAAGTTTGGTTGGAGAGATTGTGTCCAAGTATGGGGTTGGTGCAGCGAGCTATAAGGATATACTGTGATAGCCTAAGTGAAATTTTATTGGCTAAGAACCCTTCTCATCATTCTAAGACAAAGCACATTCATGTTCTGTATCACTTTGTTAGAGATATGGTTGAGGATAAAAAGGTATTGTTGGTAAAGGTGGACACTTTAAAGAATTTTGTAGATGCATTGATGAAGTCTGTGAGCACTGAAAAGTTCTCTTGGTGTAGAGAAACAATGGGTGTTGCAGGGATGGACCAATGAATAAGATCTCTCATGGAAATAAAAAAACAAGTGGGAGAATGTTGAGTGTGCGTTATATTCTATCGACGAGTAGCCTCACGCATGAAGCAAGGTGGCTGACTAACCTTTGCTTGCACGAGGTGTAGCAGGGGGCAAGACAATGCCTCAGAAATTTTTTTTGGACTCTATATTAGGTGGGAGGAACTACCTATGGTTTTGTGCATGGATGTTTCACATGGTTTTGGGCATGATGGTTTTTTGTCCATGGTATTTTGTAGATACTATCAAGGGAACCATGGTTATGTTATAAACCAGGGTTAATGGATTTGGGTTTATGAATGCTTTATTATGTATATATATGTATTGTAACATTGAAAATAACATAATTAAAAATCAATCCGGTAGTCCCAATTTTGGGATCGAGGGGAAAATATTTGTGTGTATCTGTTTTATGTTTTATGCCCTTGCTATTGTTTATTTTTTGTTTTAAGAGTTCATTTGCAGATAATTTATGTATAGGGTTAAAACCTACACCAATAATTTTTTTATGATACAATTTAAGAGTTTGATAAATATATTCAAGAGATTAATGGTACTATAATCTCAAAATAGAAAGAAACAATGACACATATGCGTAGCATACATATTTACATTTACCTTGGAAATCCTTAAATACAAAAACCAACATAGAGTTTCACCTATTTCTCATTGTATTAACAAACACATTTTGCAATATGATATAGTCATTCTACAACATAATTTAACCCTAACCTTATATGATGTATTATATTACAATGAGTCTAAAACCATGGCATGAAATTACCCAAAACCCATAATACACCTATAGCAACCTCTACAAATAATAATATGATATTTTTTGTAGACAGATCGACAACCTATCCCTTCAATGCCTCGCACATGTGTCAAGGTGGATATTCTATATTTTCAAAATTCAGAACACATATAAAAAAATTATGAAGCTAAGTATCCTATATGGTATTCATAGTTTTGAATTAACTAGGATTTACATAACTCTAGGTTTACTTCTATGTGAAGCATGCCATCCTTGCAACTTGGATAATAATTTACATTGAAATATCCTTTCAGGCCTTGAGATTATAAGCATGTGCCTCAATATCTTATGCATAACAAAAATACATTTTCTTGTGATATTGGTCATATCCACATTTGACACTGCTCTGTCTACATATTTACCTTTGTAAATAATATAATCATTTGGAAAAACATAGTATAGATAAATACTCAACACCTAACATTTTAAACAATCATTTTCCTCTATGAAATTTCCCATGAGGAGATCATCATTATGATAGACTCATTAAGTAATTTATCTTTGACTACCCTACCATTTATAAGAAATACATACGTACAATATAAATAAAGAAGTGTTTATAACCCTATAAAATTCTTATAATGTGATTATAATCATGTAAAAGGAAGTAGAGGCATCAAATACACTTCCTACACTAATCTATTAGATAAAAATGCATGGAAACTAAAAATAAAACAATTGAAACATATAAATAAACAATGAAAACCTAATTTCCTAGGGAAAACCCTTTTGGGAGAAAAACATCACAACTTGAAGCACTTTCAATGTTTTAATAAAAAACAAATTTTTTATAATCTAGCCTCTATGCTACTAACACGAGTGTTTAGTAGTAGCATAATTCTTGATAAAATTTGGTAGTGTAATAGTAATATAAAATCTATGCTATGTGATTTCCTCCAACAATAACAATCATTAAGTAGGCTTAGTAAAATCATAAACCATTTATGGTCTACCATTTCTTCATACTAGAAACCACCATTAGCTTTTTCCCTATAACAACTTACATTTATTCTCGCTGCAACTATGCATTTTATTCTCTACTCCACTACAACACCATATTTATAATATGATTAGAAACGCATTTATTTTTTTCTCCACTATAAAAATGCAAGGTGTATGATACACATATCCCAAAATTCTTCCACTTTTCATATACCTTACAAGGGTACAAGAGAGAATCCATCAAACTATGAGCTAATTACTAGGACTCATAAGGCCTATAGACTCATAACATCACTTGAAATTACCTATGCTCATTGGCTTGCCTACTTATCTCCAACATTCTACAAGGTGTAAACTTTATTTTGTATTATGTTTCCATCCTATACCACGTCCCTAACAAAATTATACTTAATATATATGTATGCGTTGTCTTTACATGAAAAGATGGGTTCTTATCCAGAAAAAAGACATTGTTAGTATCACATTGAATTGTAATAGCTCTCTAGATTAGCCCTACTTCTAAACATAGTTTCATTATCCATATGTAATCATTATAGGCATAAGTATTTTCCATATACTCTTCCTTTCTATTTCAACAAGAAACCAAGATTGCCACTTGGTCATCCAAATCATTGCTCCACCAATCAATTCAAGCATGTATCTGACCATATATCTTCTCCTATATATATCCCCAACCCAATCAAAATCCACATAACCCTATATATACACTTATTTTGGGTCTCTTGAGACATCACCATGATAGAAAATGGAATACTCAGAGGTACCTCACAAATAATCGAAGAGCCTCTCCACTACATTAATGTCATGTCCAATATTATACATGAATTAAGACAAGAACCCCACTATTTATGCAATGTAAAGAATATTATAGACTGTAGCATACATGAGACATATACTACGCTAGAATAAGGAACATAATCCATATCCTCCATCTCTACAATGTTGTGGGACGTTTATCAAATAAATCTTAGTTCCTAAGTGAATTGGAACACTCGTGGTCTACAATTTTCCATGTGTAAATGTTGTAGCATAACGTTAACACACTTTCTCTAGTTCAACCATATTATTGTATTATTTCTATCTCTCCTAATCTCCATTCCTACATATATTTTTTAGCCCCCATGTTATCACCCAAAAAATGATTGTCTAGCCATTTCATAATAGGTAAATCAAAACACACCATGTAGGATTAATCTTACCATCGTAAAGTCACTTTCACCATAGGAAATAATTTAGTAAACCATTTTTATTAAATTAATTCTAATTAAAATTAAAAAACCCCATGAGAATAATTGAATAAATCATTATTTATTTAATTTTCTCTAGAAATAATATTTTCTTAACACCTTTGACTTAACCACCTTGGAATAGTTAAATAAATCAATATTTATTTATTATTCATTATTCTTATTTTTGGAATAATTGTTAAACCATTATTTAATAATTATTTCAAATTCATACTTTTCTTAATTCTTGAAAAGTGATTAATAACTCAATTTATTTGTTAATTACTTCAATTGTTTTCTAAATAAAGATATTGACCATTTTGAATATATTTTCCATCTTCAAAAAATATAATAAAGTATTATCAACAGCTAGATTTTGATTTGGTCAATAATATTTTATTATTTTCCAATTCCTAATTTAGCTCAATAATTTGTTATAAAGAAGAGGTTCTTCCATTAATTCTTCACCATGATAAGTATCATTATCACCACTATCGTCTTATCACATTTGAGCTCCCACTTGAGTTCCATCTTGCTTTTGGGTTTTTTGCATATTGAAAGAAAGAAACAAATCACTTAAGCAAAAGGACATCAAAAGGACCCATCCCACAGAGGGGGATCTATAGACCCATGTTGTAAATATTCTTCACCAGGTATTTCAATAAAATTATTCTTCATTTGAAATCCTCCATTTTGTACTACACTATTTGTTTCCTATTTTTATATGTTTTGGGTTGCATATGATATTTTTGCTGTAGGGTTTTTATTACTTTTTCATTGCAAATCAGAAGCGTAAACAACCATATATTAAGTTGTTAGGGTCACTTGTCACCAATGACTTAAGTGAATTATTTTTCATACACTTACTAAGAATTTTCATATTAACACCCAAAATCCCTCATATGAAATTTTGTTAAAGGATAAATACTTCAAATCACAAATCACATCCTCATGATTACCAAAGAATAACATATCATATACATATAAATCAATAATAAGGAAATGATCACCATATTGTTTGTAATACATAGAGGGATTTTATTTGGATATTAGAAATCCTAACATTCTGGGAGACTATTTGAGACCATATAAATATATTTTTTATCTTGCAAAATAATTGCCATTTACCTTTTTTAACATGGTACTTTTGCTATGTCATATATATATCCTCCTTCAAGTCAGCATGTGGATTTTTTTTTTTTTTTCACATCCATGTGTTCTATATCTAAATCAAAAGTTTCTACTACAAATAATAGGAACCTAATATATGTCGAGTTAGAAATAATGGAAAAATTATCACCAAATTCTATCCTTCAACATAGGAATTTCCTTTTGCAACTAACATGTCCTATTTATTTTGAAGATTGTCATCTAAATAAATTTTCTATTTGAACGCCCACTTACATCCAACATGTTTCATTTCAAAAGGAAATGGGGAACGCATAATGTATTATTATTTCTAATTTTACCCATTTCCTCATCCATATATAATCTTTACCACTCCATATCTTTGACCTACATTACCTCTTTCCTAACTCTATGCTCATTGGTGTTAACAAATGAAGTAAATATATATGTGAAATTAGATGGAATATAATTATAATTGGGTGTTTTTCTTCTTTTTGAAGTGGACATACTTCAAGTTTGAGGTGGATTTTCTTCCTCCTATTTTTAACTCTTTAATACCTCTTTCTCATTAGGTCCTTCATGAACTTCTTGTTGATTTTCTAGATTAGATTTTTTGATCTTGGGTAGTAGTTGAATCACTAACTTATTCACATCCTCTTATGACTACACCACTATGGGAGATGACTTAACTTCTTTGAAATATAATTCTTACTATATAATTTCTTTTCTAGCCATAATATTCCAAATCTTGTACATTTTCAGACCAACACCATAACTTTTGAATATGAATTTCACTACCTTGTTATCCAACATTTATTTCTTCTCCTAGGAACATGAACATATGCCTCAAGACCAAAAACATGAAGAGGTTTAAGGAAGTGATTCCTTCCCATCCAAACCTCCATAAGGGTATTACTATAAGAGTTGATATGTAATACCTATTAATCGAGTAACATGTAGTTGCAACTAGTTATTCCTAGAAATTGTTCTCTAAGTTTATTCCACTAAGAATACTCCTAAGTCTCTCCAACAATGTTCTATTCATTTAATTTGCAACTCCATCCTACTAAGTGGTATATGGATTTGTATTATTCCTTTAAATATCATTCTCCTTACAAAACCTACCAATATCTATAGAACAAAATCACTACCATTCATAATACTGAATTCCTTCTTCTTCCTACCAGTCTGATTTTTTAAGAGAATTTTAAGCTTCTTAAACCAACTAAAAAAATTAGGTTTACTTCTAAGAAAAAATACCCATGACATTTTAGAATAATTACAAAATAATGATACATAATATAAAGTCACACAAATTGAAGTAACTTTAACTATACTAAATGCATTAGAATTAATTAATTCCAATAATTTAAAATATATGTGAGAAGTAGAATAAAATTGAACATGGTTCTATATTTCGTATATGAAATGCTCGAAAAGATAAAATTCAAGAGAAAAATAATTTAATACATTAACAAGATTTTTTTTTTTAAATATATATAGGACCTTCTCACTATATATGGACCAATCTCTAGTGCCAAGGCATTATCTCCTTTATAGATAAATTTCTTTCTGAAGCAATAACTTGTTTAGGATGTTCTTTGTGTGTTGTAGATTTGTAGATCTCTCCACTACATAAATAAAAGAACTATTACACTTAATAGTACATTCATCATAGTTATAATAAATTGACCACATGAAAACCTTTAGTGAGACCATATCTCCTTAGACCATCTTACCCCTTTCTAAAATAAAACAAGTTGCACACTTGCGTAGTCATCTTATCCTTATTTACAATAGGTTTCCTGCTGAGTTTGAATGTGTAAAATCTCACATATCCTCTTTACTATGTCATCAAATAATATAATCAAGATTCTATCATAACCAACTATGTTAAGAGGAGAGTCATCACCAAGATATACCACCCCACCATCATATTTCTCGTACGGTAAAATATAATGGAAACATGAAGTCATATGAAAGGAAGATACAAGGTTTATAAGCCATTCTCCCCAACCTACACATGTTGACAAACCTACAACAAAGGAATATCCACCATCCTCATTAGAATATTTTCCAAAATCACCACTAGATTCATCCTTTTACTTTTTGATTTTTCTTGTATTCCTTGGAGTCCCTTCTAAAATTCCAACCTTGTGGAAATTCTAACAATTTGCCTTGGTGTTTTTAGGAGACTTATTGATCAGGAGTTCATAAATTTTTCTCAAAATTGAAAGTTACAAGATTGGGTTGAAACCATAATGATTTCGTAGATCTCGTCTTCCTGATTCCATTGACATGAATGGTTTAGAAAACTGATGTCGTATGAGGGAGATATCGTGTTATGATCAAATTCCCAAATAGCTAAATTTTATGACAGGTTTGGCTGGGATGCCCAATCAACATGGAGGGTGCACAATTAGCGAAAAAGGAATATTCCAAAGAATATTTATTTTCTCAGAGCCATTCAGAGGATGACAAGTGGCTTGATTTCATTCGTTGGATGAGTTGTACATTATTTTTTTAGGGCCAATTGCCAGGTGACACGTGGCCAGCCCTGAGGCTACCACGTGTCCTCGGGAAGGTGAATTAAATTTTTTATGGAGGTCCGCAGGGCTCGACCCGTGACCTCTGGTAGAGCATCCACCCGCCACAACCGTCTATGCTACACTATGAGTCTTAAACATAGTAGTGGAAAAATTCTATTTAATTTTTACAAAGTCGACATTTAGGGGTTGGGACTACCGACGATCCATGGAATATGGTCATATTGCAACATACAACTTTAAACACTGACGGTTTATGTTCCACAGTCTCCATAACACCTATCACAACCATTTCATATATGCCTTGTCACATGTCACATTAAATATCTCTGCGCGGTCAGGTTAAACTCTGCTCTCAACTCTGGTTTCAAAGGCTTTAACCCCCAGTTTAAGTGGAGTTACACTCGGTATTTATTGTAACCATGGGATTCGAGGGTTGGCATGTGGCCACCCCCTACCCATAACAATTAATTTTACAGTTAGTGCTGGCGGGAAAATTAGAGCGCCTTTATTTTTGTGGGTTTTGGCCAAATTTAACTCTAGTTAAGTGGAGTTCTCCACAATTAGTTGAGTTTTTCTAGGAGTTACTGGGCAAATGACTTGGAGGGTCAATTTTCGCCTAATTTGAGTGAATGAAGAGTCATTCTAGACTAATTGGAGCATTATGGAGCCATTGGTGCATATAAAACATCCATTAGAGGCCTGTAAACACATGTATTTGTAAAATTTAGAGCATAATGAAAGATGGAAATGCCATCGGGAGCTGTACCAATAGATATAGCTCAGGAGGGGTGAACTGCTTCATCATGCCTACTTTTTAAATGGTATGTTTGGTTTTATTTATCTGTCATACACTGATATTTAGTGTTATTTAGGCTTATTTTCATGCTTATAATTCACTAAAATCACTTACATTTCATGGTTAAAATCCTCAATCCTTAAGAAAACTATGGAGACACGTATGCACATGTTTTATAATTTAAAATACACTTAGCACATCAAACTAATACAGTCCTTTCAGATCAGGTTGGTATCAGAGCTAGAGTTTATTCTCTAGTTTTGTTTTGTGCAAAGATTTGTTTAACTGTTTGCAAGTGTTAGATGCTTACTAGGCTCAAGCTCAAGAGAGGATAAGGCACATTGGTGGAAGCAAGAGGGTCTCAAAGTGAGCCAAAACAAAGGAGAGCAATATTTCCACAATCTCTACCACCTAGTTCACCTCCTAAGGAATCAGAAGCAACATTAAGCATGCCTATAGAGGAAGAATAAATCCATGAAGAAGTTGATCCCAAAGAGGAGGAAAGAGTTTTCAGGAAAGCATTCCTTGACATGACTGAGATGTTGAGAATCCTTTATCAAGAAAGAAATGAGAAAATGGAAGGAGAAGGGTCCAAAATTCACAAGGAAGGACAAGGATCATCAGGAGATCAAAATGATGAAGATAAGTCAAAGAAGGGCAATGGAGGAAATGGAGGCAGTGGAAATTCACCATCCTCACCCTCATCATCATCATCCTCTACTTCATCTTCAGTACATCAGCCACACAAGTCAAAGAACACTGGTAAAAGTCCTTTTTTAAAAATTGATGTTAAGTTTGAATTTCCAATGTTTAATGGTGAAGTCAATGCAAAAAATCTTGATAATTGGATTAGGAAATTGGAGGTCTATCTGAGAATTCAGAACCTTCAAGATGATGATACCGAAATCCAATTAGCTTCATTGAGAATGGAAGGTGCAACACTTGTTTGGTGGGAAGCCAAGACAAAGGAGGAGATCAAGGAGCATGGTAAGATTATTCTATCATGGACTAATTTCATTACTGCAATAAAACAACAGTTTTATCCATTAGCTCATATGTATAAATCCATAATGAAATGACATAACTTTAGACAATTGAAAGGAAATAATGTGCAAGAATACACCCAATAATTTATGAGAAGAGCTCTCTTATTAGGGGTAGATTTGCAGAGGAAACATACTTTTCTCAAGTACATAAGAGGCTTACATAGCTACCTAAAACATACTATTCTCATGTTTAACCCTACAAGTGTAAAATAGGTATGTGTTTAGGCCACACATCTAGAAGCTAGAGGGAAAAACATTTCTGAAGGGGGTAGAAAGAAACCTTTCAAGGGTAAATTAAAAGTGAAGACCTCAAAAGGAAAAGGAAAAATGAATGCATCTGTTAAGAAAGAGGGGGGGAAATTGGTTTGTAAAAAATGTTCAAAAGAAGGCCATGATGAAAATCATTGTTGGAAATTACATCCTGAAATGAAACCCAAGAGATACAAAAATAAAGGGAAACAAAAAACTGAAACTATAACTCAACATGATTTAGGAGAGGATTCAGGTGATGAATCTAAAATTATAGCCATGGGATTGAAGAACATGAAGGGGAAAGAAAGTGAAACTAAACCCAGTACTAGTACGTAAAACTGTCACATACATGCTCCAAATGAAGAAGAAAAAATTGAATTGTTTCATGTGAGGGTCATATCCAAACATACGAAGATTGACACATTGTTTGACAGTGGCTCAAAAGAAAACTTAATCTCTGAATTCTTAGTCAAGAAAATTAATCTTGAGACCATACCACATCCAAAAACATATCCACTTGGTTGGATTTGTAAGGATGAAAATTTACAAGTTTCAAAGAAGTGTACATTGCGGTTTGCAATAACTACACATTTTGTTGACACAGTTGAATTAGATGTGGTTCCGCTTGAAATAACAGGTATTGTGTTGGGGATTCCTTACTTGTATGACAGGAAAGCGATCTTCCATCTCCATGAGAACAAATACCATTTATTCAAAGATGGCAAGTAGTACATTGTTAGAGCACTTCGGAGGAAGACAAACATTGCTATGGTAAATGCTGGACAGGTAAAGAGGCTGGTAATTTCAAGTAAGAATTTTGTTCTTCTAATGATTAAGCCTAAAGCTGATATTAATCATGAATCATTTCAGGGTTGTGATCCTAATTTGAAATCATATTTATATGATTTAGTTGATTCACATCATGAGATGTTTCAGGAGCCAACAAGATTTCCACCAAAAAGGGAGATTAAACATTAGATTCAGTTGTAGCAAGATTGTCCTCTTCCAAACATAGGCATGTATCACATGTTGATAATGGAGAATGCTGAAATAAAGAGGAAAATCAAGGAGATGTTGGACAAAGGAATCATGAGGCCAAGCATCTCGCCATGTTGTTCACCCATAGTCTTGATTCCAAAAAAATATGGGACTTGGCGCATGTGTGTAGACTTTAGAGCTTTAAACAAGATAACGGTAAAGAATCGATACCCACTCCCAAGGATAGATGATTTTCTTTATCAGCTTAAAGAAGAATTTTTTTTCACTAAGTTATATTTACGAAGTGGATATCATCAAGTAAGAATTGAAAAAAGTGATGTATGGGAAACTGCATTCAAAACCAAACAAGGACTCTTTGAGTGGTTGGTTATGCCATTTGGTTTGTGTAATGCACCGACGACTTTCATGCATGTTATGGATAGTGTTTTGCATCCATTCCTTGATGAATTTGTGATTTTGTACTTAGATGACATATTTATTTTCAGCAAAACAAGAGAAGAACATGTCTTGCATGTGAATAGAGTGCATGGTGTTTTGAAGAAAGAGAAATTGTTTCTTAGGATGTCAAAAAGTGAGTTTGGAAAGAATTCTTTGGTTTATTTGGGACACATTGTAGGAGGAGGAGAATTGAGAATTGATCCCTCTAAAGTGGAAGCCATTGTGAATTGGCCCACACCCAAAACACTATCTGAGGTAAGAAGTTTCTTAGGTGCATTTCAGTATTGGAGAAAGTTTATTGGTAAATTTTCTGCCATCATAGCTCCTACGCATGCAGTGACAGGTGTGAAGAAAGGATTCCAATGGGGAGGCAAACAATAGAAAAATTTCGAAACTTTAAAGGAAAATATCAGTTCAACTCTAGTCCTTGCATTACCAAATTTGAGACAGCCATTCGAGATACAAACTGATGCTAGTGATTATTCCATGGGCGCAGTTCTTTTGTAGCATGGTAAGCCTATCACTTTTCATTCTGAAACATTCAATGGTGTTGTAACTAATTATCCTACATATGAAAAATAACTATATGAATTGGTACAAAGTGTCAAGAAGTGAAAACACTACTTGATGGGTAAAGAGATGATTGTGCATACCAATCACCAACCATTACAGTACTTGTAGTCGAAAACAAAATTGTAGCAATCAAGACATTTCAGGTGGATGGGATTTCTTCAATAGTTTCACTTGGTTATAAGGTACAAGAAAGGCACTTTCTATTAAACACCATTTTAAGAGCACACACATGGTGTATGAGGAAGATAAACACACACACACAAGAGACTCAACACACAATGAAAGATAAGCGTGAGGCTTTCTTATTTTCCATTATACAAAGATGTACATTTATTTTACAATGGTGTGACTCTTGGTTTCATATTCCAAGGTCACTTGGACTCCATTGTGACTTTTCGCATTCCACACCTACCCATGTAGGATTAGGTGTTCCAGTAGTGTTGGAACACCTAATCCTACATAATTACACATAATATCAAGGAGAATTTATCAATAAAGTTGTTGATATTCTTTCAAGACCGATTATTAGTGCATCTACTTTACTAAAAAATGATCCTATTGTACAAAAGAGTTACATAGAAAAATATGCACACGATGTTGATTTTCAAGATGTGTATGTTAGTTTGAGTGAATGGAATCAAGTTGAAGAAAATGATTATCACATGCATAACAATTTGCTGTTTCATTTGGGCAAGATGTGTATACCACAAGGAGAGAGGCTAAGTGTCATGAAATAAGCTCATTCATACCTTAGTGCTGGACACTTTGGGGTAATAAAAACAGTGGCACATCTACAGAGGTATTGCTATTGGCCTCACATGGTAGATAGTGTGTCGCGTTTTATAAGGAGTTGTTCTATGTGTGCAACAAGCAAGCCTAGCAATAGGAATCTTGGGTTGTACATGCCACTACCAGTACCATCAAGGCCATGGGAGAGTGTCTCCATGGACTTTGTTGGAGGTCTACCTATGTCAAGAAAACAACGTGATTATATTTATGTAGTTGTGGATAGATTTAGTAAAATGTGTATACTTATGCCATGTAAGAAAACAACTACTGCTGAATAAACTGCTGAACTTTATTTTCAACATGTATGGGTTCATTGTGGATTGCCAACTTCTATTGTTAGTGACAGGGATTCCAGGTTCATTGGGAATTTTTGGTCCAATCTTTGGAGTATGATGGACAAAAAGTTGAAAAAGAGTATTGTTTTTCATCTGCAAATTGATGGCCAGACCGAGGTGGTGAATAGAACCGTTGTGCATCTATTGAGAGGATATTGCAACAAATATCCTAAGTTGTGGGATGAGCAACAACATTACATTTAGCATGCTTACAACCAGACAAAGCACTCTTCTACAAATACATCACCTTTTGAAGTATGCTTTGGGTAATTTCCAAAATCTCCATTAGACTTCATCTTTGGGAAAGATGTCGCCATTGATGGGCATAGTGATATTGACAAGGCTCGAAAGTTCATTGAGAAAATTCACATTATACATCAACAAGTTCAAGAACAGCTTGAGAAAATTCAAATCAAATACAAGGAGAGGCATGACAAACATAGATTTGATCACAAGTTTCAAGAAGGAGATGAGGTATGGTTGCACATAAGTAAAGAAAGGATGTAAGGGGAAGGTAAAAAGCTCAAACCCATTCGCTATGGTCCATTCAAGATCATAAAGCTAGTTGGTAACAATGCATTTCAACTTGACTTGCCTTCATATATGAAAATGTATTTAGTTGTTAATGTTGAAAACTTATGTTTGTATGAGCCACCTTTGATCGATGATCAATGAAGTGATGTTCAAATGCCTTCTATTGAAGATTTCTCGCCAAAATTCTGGATGAGCTCAAGGAAGATACAATTCTTGATAGGATGACAGGATCATCTAAGAGGGGAAATGTTGACTACCTTCGAGTTGGGCTCAAAGGCAGTAAGCCAAGCAAGGAAAAGTGGATGTAGGTTGGAAAGGTGAGGGAGCAGTACCACTAATGAATAGGTAATTGAGTCTTTTGGGGTCCAAAAACTTCCCAATGGGGAGGTGTGATCATGGGTTCATAATTTTTCCTCAAAATTAAAGTTACAGGATTAGGTTGAAACCAATATGGTTGCGTATATCTCACCTTCCTGATTTCGACACCATGAACAGTTCGGAAAACTGATGTCGTGTGAGAGAGATATCGTGTTCTGATCGAACTCCCAAACAAATAAATTTTACGACATGTTTGACTAGGATTCCCAGTCAGCATGGAGGGTGCACAGTCAACAAAAAAGGAATATTCTGAAGAATATTTCTTTTCTCAAAGTTAGTCAGAGGATAAAAAGTGTTGTGATTTCATTCGTTGGATGAGATGTACATTATTTTTTTAGGGCCAATTGGAGGGTGACATATGGCCAGCCCTGAGGCCGCCATGTGTCCCTGGGAAGGTGTATTAAATTTTTTATGGAGGTCCGCAGGGCTCGACCCCGCGACCTCTGGTAGAGCATCCACCCACCACAGCTATTTGTGCTACGCTATGAGTCTTAACCATAGTAGTGGATAAATTCTATTTAAATTTTACAAAGGCGACATTTGGGGGTTGGGACCGTTGGCGGTCCATGGAATATGGTCATATTGCAACATATAACTTTAAGCGCTAACGGTTTATGTTCTGCAGTATCTGTAACACTTATCGCAACTGTTTCATACACTCCTTGTCACATGTGACTTTCACATTAAATATGTCCATGCAGTCAGGTTAAACTCCACTCTCAACTTCAGTTTCAAAGGCTTTAACCCCCAGTTTAAGCGGAGTTCCACTCGGTATTTATTGTAACCGTAGGATTTGGGGGTTGGCATGTGGCCACCCCCTACCCATAACAATTAATTTTACAGTTAGCACTGGCAAGAAAGTTAAAGCACCCCTATTTTTATTGGTTTTGGCCAAATTTAACTCCAGTTAAGTGGAGTTCTCCACAATTAGTGGAGTTTTTCTAGGAGTTACTGGGAAAATGACTTGGAGGGTCAATTTTCGCCCAATCTGAGTGAATGAAGAGTCGTTCTGGACTAATTGGAGCATTTTAGAGCCATTGGTGCAGAGAAAAGAGCCATTAGAGGCCTATAAACACATTTATTTGCACAATTTAGAGTATAATGAAATATGGACATGCAATTGGGAGCTGGACCAGCAGATGTAGCCCAGGAGGGGTGAACTGCCTCATCATGCCTGTTGTGTAAATGTTATGTGTGGTTTTATTTCTCTGTTATACACTCTCGTTCAGTGTTATTTAGGCTTATTTCATGCTTCTAATTCACTAAAATCACTTGTATTTCATGGTTAAAATCCTCAATCCTTAAGCAAACTATGTATACAAGTATGCACATGTTTTATAACTGAAAAGACGCTTAGCACAACAAACTAATACAATCCTTTCAGATCACTTATGGCTCTCATGGGGTTTGGATCGACTGTTTTCTTTCTTATTTCATTTATCCTTTGATATTCCATGAACAACCAAGGCCGCATTGGTAGATTCAAAAGCTTTCTACCTCACCTCCTTTAAAACTAAGGTGACCATGACCTCATCAAACACCAATGTCTTTATAGTGCTTCTAATGGCCATTCTTAATTCTTGCATAAATTTGCTAAAGAACACAAGATTCATATAGCAATCCTCATCATTAATCTTACTCCAACTGAGATCAACTATGTCACGATAGTAATAAATTCATTTAGTGTTTGGATGTAGAAGCACTATTGCTGGTTCTCAAGGAAAATATATTTTTTCACCAAAAAATATTATTAACTAAGGATTTATATTGATAAAAGTCCCCCATTTTATTCCAATGATCTCCTACATATTTTCCTTTAGAAATGTTCTATAATACCGAATTCACTAAATGGAGCTCGATAAGGCTTCTTTTATTTTTTTTCAACACCGACCACTCTTCATCTATCGTACTAGTGGGTTTGGTTCTAGATACTACAACCCATAGATATTAATCTATGAGAAGATTCTTCATCTTGAGCTTCCACAACTCAAATTTATTGCCAATAAAATTCTCCATGTCTAATTTAGATGAGCTCACCAATTCCCTACAATAATATTTTCTTCTACACAAGCTCCCACTCAAATAAAGGTTAGATCCAAAAATATTGTCCTTAACACCTTCAATTCAAGCTGATTGGGTTATGATACCAAATGAAAGGAAGTAAAGGTGCATAATAAGTAGCACACAGTAATATATGAGATAAGAATGTTTAGAAACTAGAAACCCAATAACTCCAACAAATAAATAAACTTCAAACCATAGAAAAAAAAAATTCCTAGAAGAGACCCTTTCAAGAGAAAAAACCTGTGCTCTAAAGCTCACTCAATGCATTATTTAGAAGTTAAATGTTTACAATAGAGATTTTTTGTCATCTTAACAAGAGTGTTAAGCAGTAGCATAGTTCTAGAGAAAATTTAGTGGCATAATAGTATAAAAAACTCACACTCTGTGATTTCCTCTAGTGTTAACACTGAAAAGATACACATAGTAAAACCGTAAACCATTTATGGTTTATCATTTCAACCTAAATGTGGCCTCCTAAGGAAAATAAAAAAATTAATAAATAAAATGCCATGCAGATTTTTTTTTAATATTACTTCACTTTTATCTATGTTACACAACATTTATTATCACACGCTTTAATAAAAAAATTTAATATATTAGTTCTAATTTTTAACCTTTTCGAAATCCCACACTTTTACTAAAATAACTATAACTATAACTATATATATATATATATATATATATATATATATATATATATATATATATATTAATATATATTATATTTAAGTATTTTATTGGATTTTTTTAACAACATTGTCAGAAGCCACAATTTTGAGTCTCGTAATTTGTCTTTTTTGCAATATGTTTTTTTTTTGTTTTTTTTTTTTAAATTATACACCTATTTTATATTTAATTATTTTTAATTATTTCATATTTATCTAGTAATTTCTCTATTTTGAAATACTTTTTTAACTATTTTATATTTAACGATATATATTTTATATTTTTGGCTGGACTTCTCTAGAATATGTTTTTTAACTATTTAATTTTTTAATATTCATCAATAATTATATTTTATTTTTAACTATTTAACTATTTTATATTTAACTACATTCTAATTATTTTATATTTTAATTGAATTTAGGCTTCTGTGATCCATATGCTACGATATATCATTTCCATCACCGTAACTTTAGGAGAGGCTATACATATTGAAAGGAGGCCAAGCTATTTGAATAAAGTTGATGACTTGAAAATTAACAATTCTTGGATCCCAGTGATTTCCTCTTAAATTTTGATTTATTTATTTATTATATATATAAATCCGTTCTCGGGATCATTGCAAAGGAATGTTGCAATAGTAAAGTTGATCTCTTATGTTGTTTTGTGGACTTTAGAAAATATTTCGACACTGTTCCTCGAGATAAGCTCTCGGAGAGACTTGAAGAGATTATGGTTCCTCCTGATATGAGGATGGTTGTGATACGCCTCTACGAGATTGTCATTGCTAAGCTTAAGACCAATGAAGGGTGGTCTAAATATATTAAATGTAATATCAGGGCTAAGCAAGGGTGTCCCCTATCCCCTACCATTTTTGGTATTTACATCGATAAGCTAGACGAGTGTCTGCAGATTGCGGCTTACAAGGGCACTGAGCTTTCTGGTACAATCATTACTCTTCTCCTTTATGCTCATGATATCATTTTTCTTGCAAAAATCTATGATGACCAAGACAAGCATATCAATATTCTTCATGGCTACTCCTCCAAGATGGATATGACAGTTAATACCAATAATACTAAAGTCATGATCATTAAATCCAAAAATATCACTCATGGTAGTTTCATCTATGATAACCATTGTTTAGAGCAGGTTTTTTCTTCCAAATATTGGGGTATTGACTTTCACCATCAAATCAAATGGAATTATAACATCGAGAAAATCATTATTGGAGGATGGAAAACTTATTACGAGCTTGAAAACGATTGTAAATCAGTCGATAATTTCATTTGGAGTAAAAAAAGGTTCCTCTTTGAGACTTTAGTCACCCTTGTTGTCTTATATGGATGTGAGGTTTGGGGTTGCAGTATATCTAGAGATTCATGAAGAAATATTGAGATGATTCAAAATCAATTCATAGCCTATAACCTCAAGATCAAGGGAAATATTCCCTATGCTATCCTCTTGATCCAAGTTGGCCTTTCCTCATTGAAAGTACGACTATGTTTAGATGCCTGATATATAAGAAGAAGCTTTACAACATGGAATCCAAGAGGCTCCCAAAAATTGCTTCTAACTTTATTCAAAAGCCCCACCTGTACCTCAAGTGCAGGTGGCATGAGGATGCCCAGTCTTGAATCAACCATTCATTGATTGAGGAGGAAATCATCATGGGAAGCAAGGATAGTGTCAAATATACTATTACCTCCAATTTTAAGGACAAGTTGTGATGCTAAGGAGTTGGAGGGTAAAAGGAAGCTAAGATACTATAAGGAGGTGATCAATCCCCAACCTTGGTAACTAGAATTATCTCTTTGTGTTGACCAACACTACGAAGAAAATAAACATTGCTAGGATAACAAATAATTCTCATGAGCTTCGAAGTGAAACCGGGAGGTGGTGTACTCCCAAGACTCCCTGGGATGATAAAATTTGTCATATTTGCGATACTAAGATGGTGGAAGATGAAAAACACTTCCTTTTAGACTGTGTGAATCTTACTCACATCTGCTTTCAATTTTCTATCATCAACCACACCTCCAATCTTCTTGACTTATTAATCCAACCCAACTATAGCGATCTTGGAGCGCTTCTTTCCCTTCTCCTTGATCACAGAAAAAATATTTTGAAGAATCACAATGAAACTCTTTTTCTTTTCATGAGGTTCGATAGACCAAATTGGTCTTAGTGGATATTAATCATCATCACTATATATATATATATATATATATATATATATATATAGAGATATAGAGATATATATTCTTTTTTCCTCCTAATTTCTTGATTTTTAATTTTTATCATTTATTTTTATTTTTTAACTACTCATAAACAATTAATTACTTCATTTTCTTCATTATTGATTTATTTAATTTACTTTTATTTATTTATTTATTTGATCACTTATTAATTTTATTTTATTTTTATTTTTTTAGAATTAATTGTTTTGATTATTTAAATTGGCCTCAAATATTATTTTTATTTTAATGTTTTCATTATTTAAGTTTGACCGAAATATTGTTTATTTAAGTTTTAACATTTATTAGTTTTATTTATTTTTTAAGTTTTTAGTTTGAATTGTTTTGGGTTATATAAGTTTGACCCAAATATTATTTTTACTTTATTAATTTTTATTGTTTTGATTATTTAGGATTGACCTAAATATTAATTTTTTTTAGATATTCATTTCATTCAAATTTTCCTTTTGATTAATTATTTTCCTTAATCCAATATTAACACCTATATTCTAACAATTATTTCCTTATATTAAAATATTATTTATTAAAAAATATGTATCTAGTCAAATCTAATTATTATATTATAACGGCTAAAAAATTTATCTTCATCTATTTAACTTATGCCAAGATCTGAATCTTCATCTTGATAAACCACATGGGATAGTTTGAAACACGTTGAAAAAACTCTGATAATGTGATTTTTACCAAACATTTTCTTATTTTATATTTTATATTTATCTACTATTTCACTATTTAATATTTAACTATAACGGCTTACATTTATATTTTATATTTAACTATTTGTTTTGGTGTTTTTTGGGGGCATGATTATTAATGTCAAATGGGCCCACATTTAAAATTTATTTTTTTCAGTAATATCAAAATTTACATTGCATTAACAACTTTTTCGATATTCTAATTCATATGGGTTCACTTTGTAAATAATATTAATAAAATATTTGATGGGGCCCAGCCCTTAACACAAAAATATGTGTTCAATAACTATTGAAAGAAACTTTAATACAAGTCTCGAAGTTATATTATATGATTGACTACAATATATGACAACATTACATATTTGGATAAGTATGAAATTATTATTTCGATGTTGGTGAGGTCATATGATATGGTTGCAGATTCGTTTTGATTAACAATCACTTGTCGATTTATTGTTACTCGTCCTTGTGGTTGGCATGACTTGACACTTGTCCTACTTCTCGAAGTTTGTTCTCCCACACTGTATCAAAACCTACTCTACTCAGTCGACATTCATTTCTGTTGTTCGAGGGTTTCGTGAGGGTTTCTTTCACTAGTTCGAAGACTGTGAGGGTTTCTTTTATGTGATTTTCTCCGTGGTTATGGAAACTCGGTTTAATTATTTTCACATAGTTTTCTGTGGCAATGGCTTGCCAAACCCTTTGTGCATTTTCAACGGGACTTCAACAACACTTGCCGCTTCTGGTTATTTCTCTTTGTTCATACCCTTTCACAGGCATTTCTTTCCATCATTATTTTCCTTTCACTCCCAATATGAATTAGTTAATTGACTCTTTAACTTTTTCACTTACAGGTCGAAATCTCCGGGGGCTTTTTGGCGTTTTCTTCAGCTTGATAATTTTTCCGAAGGTAAGTTAACCATCCATGATTCAATCTCTCTACATTTTTTTCCCAATTTCCAATGCATTTGCTCCTTGTGAGCAGGCCCTTGCTAATTACGACCAATTCTTTCTCTCGTTTCAACGTCTTCTGCCTTCTGGTAGGTTTAATTAAATAAACCCTCTCATTTTCGCTTGCTCCGAGTTCAAATTCTTTGTTGAAAATTTACTTCCAGGGCATTAACTCTCGAATGTTTGTGTTTTGCAGGTGTAACAAACTTATCTATCTTAGATTTCTCATCTCCACTGTTATCAACCCCCAAAAATGGGTAGGGTCATTTTCCTCGTGGTTCTTTGGTAGTTTGAAGTTGAATTTGTTGTAAATCTGGGCTTACGTGCGCCTTATCTTACTGTAGACTCTGTTACATTTTGTCTGTGACCAAGATCTCTTTCTAGGAAATTTTACCCAGGGTTTGTAAACAGTTTGCATTCGATTTTGTTCCAGTTCTATGACTTACTAATATTTTTGCCTTTGGTTAAGAGCGTTGTTCGCTCAGGGTTTCAAAACTTGGTTCATGAACTTTTTAATTTCAATGCATATTATTACAGTCCTTGGGACTCGTCTACAGAGATAAAAAATTGTTTATAAACAGTGAAATTTCATTTAATTCTATTAACTCGGAAAATGCTTGTAATCCCTGGAATTGCTTGTAATGTTTGTTGGTCGCATGAATGGCTTTAAATTTTCATTCTTTGGAAAACCTCTTGGGAGTATGTGCTTCAATTTGTGTAGTGTTGTAATCGTTCCAACGCCTGTGCGTACTTTACTTCTGTTCGCCTTAATTTCAGTTATACATTAACTTAGTTTTACAATACACAATAATATTAACAGTTATACAGGAAACAACATATATCAATATTGACTGTAGAAATTAATTCACAGATGGATTATTTTGTGAAATCTCTGGATTCATTTTATTGTCTTCTCTCTCTTGCTATGATGGAAATCAACCCCCTCAGAATGTATTTTTCTTCCTTTTGTATCACTGTATGAGACAGTTTTCAGTTTTGAAACTGTCAATAGTTTATTATAGTTACATTCTTGACTTTTTTTCTTTTAATCTAAGAATGAATTGTAAATACAAACTAAAAGAAATTTTTTAAGTGAAAACTAGAGAACTTAATTGATTATTTGGCCCTAATGATGGAATTCCTAAAATAAAATAAAATAAAACCCAGGTTCAATGACCTTCCAGTAAATCAACTGTAACCTATAAGACAAACACCTGTCCTCCTGTTTACCCTGAGCTGGATGCTCCTACATCAGGCTCCCGAGGTAAAAAAAAATCATGGCTCCATTCCATGAGTTCCTCAATAGAATAGCCTGCTCGTTGTATTTGTGCTGCGTCAAGCCATGAACTGTCCTAGATGGTACGGTTCTTCCACTTGACAAGGTACTGTAAGTACTCCTTCCTGCTAGTGTGCTTGGCTACCTATGTGACGCAGGCCTAGCCTGCAAACCCAGAATCTTTAACATCTGTGTATATCAACATGCATCTCAGCATCTTTTCCCAAATCAAAACTTCAATAGTTGGCAAACTCATACAATACCATTATTATGCGGAAGCCTTCAACATCAATTCCACAAACTCACCCATCACTCTCTATTTCATTTATTTTAATTCAGCAACATGAGTATATAGGACCCCATAATAGTGTGAATTCAATATTTGAATAAAAACCAATTAGACCATGCGCTCATGGTCTTCCCATGCTTGATTCTAAGCATTATAACAAAGTTCAATATGAATCTCAGTCACAACTTATTATGCCAGAGCTATTCAAACTACTTCCATTCGGTTTAAACATACCTGTGTTATCACACGCAGTCCATCCTCCATGCTCAAACTCTGCTTTTAACACTGTCGTCAACCCTCAACGCTGATCCATGCAATCACTTCATTCAGGATTTAATTCATAACTTTACTGCGCCCTTCAAACTTCAACAATCTGGCAGACGTATTAGTTTCTAAAAACTTACAACTTCTGAATGTGTTTAAAGCTTAACACATGAATATCGCTTCAGTTTAATACTGACAATGTTTAAAACTCAACAACAAACTGCTCAAGTTTTCATTTCATCCAAACTGCCGGATCTCAATAAAAGAAATGTGTCTATGACAAGTACTACCATACATAAAACTCAGATTTGCCCATCTAATGCCAGCGTTCTGCTTTGTATTCAAACCACCCAGAATTCCATTTCATATGCGCTCATATCTTACCCGAATAGATCACCGGTCGTACATTTTTATTTCTTTTCCACATCTGTGGACTGCGTCCTTCAAAAACAAACTTGATATGATAAAATCATCATTCAAATTTCAAAGTCTTGAAATGCAATCAATCCATATTTGAAGACTTTCGCCCATGCTTTTCCAACAATGACTGGATATTTAAACATTATTATGGCTTCTGCAATTCACGAAAGATTAGATCGAATGCCCACAATATATCGATCCAAATACACAGTCGAATAGCCAGAACAATTTATAACACAATTTCAATACTTGGTCTGTGTTCATCACTGCATAAACTTTCTTTGCCAATCTGCCACGCTATACAGATTATTCAACAATTTAAAAAACTGTATTTAAATTGAATTCCAAACAGAATTGAACCACAGTTCTGCGCTTCCATACATTTGTTTCATCAATCGATTCCACAGAAAACTATTCGACTCAACTGGAATTTCTACGGCAAATGAATTAAACTGGAATTTTGTTTTCGCTGCATAAATTGCTAATGGAATGAAATTAAACTTGCGCCTATTTCAAAAGCCCATCGATTTACCAATACGCTGTCTGAATAGTGTTAACCGCTCCAAGCCATTCCAATCTGCAGTTAAGTTATGTCAGCCTTTCATTAACTCTTCATGCGTTCATTTCAAATCAGTGAAGATCCTTCCTTTCAATGACAGCGTGTTGCATTTGTAAAGACAGTAAAACAAAACCTGTTTCAATTGACATGATTAAACCAGAACTCAGCGTTAATATTCAAACAGAACTCTGTCTCATACTTCACACGATGTATATTTAACTCTGCATTGATTTTCAATGTAAATTCTTGTGGCTTTATGACTACCGTGCGCCCTCACTACCGATCAAGACAGAAAAGCAATCGATTTATTCAACACACACACACAGTTTTCTCCTGCAGTTAATAACATCGATTCTTCAGTTCATGTGTAGAGTCACAATACACATTAATTCACACGGATTTGTTATTCCAACTAACCACTGCAATTTCAATATTATATAATATCGATTTCTGCAACCATGTGCAGAGCCATATCTCAAAATTTATTAAACGCAAACATGTTCATACAGAATCGAATTCAACATACTCATGTGTATATAGAAACAAACATTCACAAAGAGCTTTCTATTCATGGCCAGATATTCAAATCTATGGCCCTTTTCCAAACTGCCAGAGGCTTACAGCCTTGGCTGTTCAAAACCTCTCACTCTCTACTCACACTCCCCCTCATGCCTTTGAGGCTTGATGAATTTATACAATTTAAAAAATGAACTAATTAAATGCTCAATCCCTTTAATATCTCATCAAATCCCTAAATCTCTCAACATCCCTAAAAGATAGATTCTCATCCCTAAAACTTAGAAACTAATCCCAACTTAGGCTCCCTCATTAATTCTAATTATCTAGAAACTAATTTCTCTCACATTTACAATTCTCACAAATAATTAATTAATCACTCAAATAATATTAATATTTACATGAAATTTTAATATTTCTTCAAAACATGAAACCCCCTAGCTTAGGTAAAATACAAGGTGTTTTTCGGAGCTGATGCTCCTGCATCACTATGTGTCGAGAATGCTCTCGATCTCAAGGGGATGAGCCGTAGGCATTTGCCTCATCCAAGAACCACTTCCAAACTGGGTGTCTCATTCTGGCCAAGATGCCCTGTCGTCTTCAGGACTGGTAGTATATGGAAACAAATCTGCCACATTAAAAATGGGCGATATGCCTATCCCTGGTGGCAGTTGTAATTCATAGGCATTGGCAGAAAATTTTCGAAGAATTTTACAGGGGCAAATCTTCTTAAACTTCAGCTTGTTATATTTTCCCTTAGGAAAACGTTCTTTGCGTAAATGTGCAAGAACTTCGTCCCCTACATTAAACTGAACTTCCCGCCTCTTTAAATCTGCTTGCTCCTTGTATTTTTTACTGTTGTTCTGCAATTTTGACTTCACCTGCTCATGTAAATCGCTCATTTCTTGGGCGAAATCTTCCCCATCAGCACTCCTCCTTTCCAACTTTCCCAAATCCTGCAGTTCATGCACTCCACGAGGATGCATGCTATACAAAACCTGAAAAGGATTGTATCTTGTGCTACGATTTGGTGAATCATTATAAGAAAATTCTGCTTGAGCAAGTACACAATCCCACATCTGTGAATTTTCACCAATCAAACTTCGTAGCAGGTTTCCCAAACTCCTGTTCACCACCTCTGTTTTCCCATCAGTCTGTGGGTGATATGTGGAGATGAAATTTAACTGAGTGTCCAACTTCTTCCACAGGGTACACCAAAAATGTCCTGTGAATTTCACATCACAATCAGAAATAATGGACTTCGGTAGGCCATGCAATCTGAACATCTCCGCGAAAAACAAGTGTGCTATGTGAGTGGCATCACTGGTTTTTCGGCAAGGAATGAAATGTGTCAATTTAGAAAACCTGTCTACTACCACCATCACCGAGTCGAAACCTCATTACGTCCTTGGCAGACCCAAGACAAATTCCAAGCTGACTGAGTCCTATGTGCTCAACTTAGTGTTCCTAAATTGATGTCATAAATTGTCAACCAGGGCTAGTAAACTGCTAAAGTGAGGTGCACTATATGTGCCTAGGTATCTGTTTCTCACTACGTTGTGTTCAGTGTTTTTTTGATGTTTTTGGTTTTATGGTTTTATGTTAAAAAGGAAAAGAACCAAGTGTTGGTAAAGAGAAGTGGATGGTTACACTAAAACAGAGCAAAACCTATTCTAAATTGTGTATGGCACTAAAGAACAGAAAATGCAAAGCTTGATAATGACTCATAGCAAGGAAATAAATCACAACATGAATTCAATAACTCATAACATGAACTCATCCAATTCATTCATTAGAAATATGTTGGAATAGCTTGAGAAAAGGACAAGTTTAGTGCAAATGAGGTTCTCCTAAGTAAACAATCATCTTACAATATTACAAAGAATCTCATCCATGGCTAAAAGTTTATTGGAACACAATTGGAAAAGATTATTTGTAGCACAATAAGATTTATACTCTGAATTAACTTATAATGCTAAGATTAATCCATTCTACAGCTCAACTTGTCACTACTAAGCCTCATTCAAAAGTTAGAGATTTTTTAGAATAGTTTTTGGGAAAATTCTTATTTGTGAAATTGCAAAAGATTGCAGAACAATCAAGGCCTTAAACTGATATCACTAATTCCTGCCCATATGATGATGCATTAATAGAAATTCAGAACAAGAGTAGTTTGTAAACAATGAAGGCCGTGAAGTCTAATTTTGACAGTTAATACAACTTAAAGAACAATGGATAACACTGAACTAGAATGCAATTGTTCAAACTTGAAACACAGTTACCACAACTAAACTAGAATTCCATTAACCTAACTTGAAATACAGTGAACTGGAACTGAACTAGAATGCCACTAATCTAACTTGAAATACAGTGAACAGAGTTGAACTAGAGTGCCATTATTAAACTTGAAATATAGTGACAGAATTAAACTAGAGTGACATCTACCTCCAGAGTATTTCAACTGAACTAAAATGCAACTAATTCTATGAAATACTACAACCCTATCTCGTTCAATATGAGTGATATTTTCGAATAGTTTGTAAAAACAAATATGGCTGTATCATTCAATGCAAATGAGCATAAAACATAAATTTTCGGAAAAAAATGCAATTAACTCCTAAAATACTACAGTTATATCTCATCCAATGTTAGTGGTATTTTGGAATAGTTTGTAAGGATAAGACTTATTTTCGCATCCACTGCAAGTAAGTATAAAAACACAAAGTTCAGAAAATTGATTAAACTAGGAATGAAACACGGCTAAGTTACTTATCTAAACCATATGAACAAAGCTTCTCAGGTATCAGGGGCCCTCTACCACCGGATTAGCACGCAAATCTACTCAAGATTGACTCAGCTCTTGCAATAAAGTGATGCTTCTTTCATTAAAGGAGAAATTCTTCAAAAAACAGAGTATTACAGTCTTCTGAGATCTAGCAACAAAACAAAATATAGCTCCCCATCTCTCGGTCTCCCGAGCCATACTTATAACAAAATTACATAATTTTCTTTGAGATAACATAGGGATAAGTGTCTTTCCAAATTAAAATCAAATTAGGACTCTAGTGAAAGCCTCGTATTCTGCTTAAGGACATCTGTACAGTCCTTGTCCTAGTAGGAATCTGCTTCCTAGTTTTGATCTCTTCCATGTGCATAACCACCTGTAGACTCGAGCTCAGACTTCGTAGAGAGCAAGAAATGATGGGGGAGTGATGTGGAATACGACCATATGCGTTTTTCCTTGAGGTGACACCTGGAACCTGCGTGAACATGAAGATAGCTGCGGAATAGGCGACTGGCCACAGAATGATTGCATTCTGTAGCCGAGTCTAGTAAAAAATTACTACAACAACAAAATCATGAAAACATAGCAAGTTAGTCGTTATATACATTCTTAAAGTAATCCTAATCAATCCTATTGATCATTTAAGCCTGTAATTGATGAGGGACAAAGGAAATGAAGTGAAATGTGGTGGAAAAGAAGGACATCTTTGGGGCTCAACAAGTCCCATGGTCTACTTGGAATAGGCAATGGTGTATAAAGTCCTATATTTTGGCTGTGTCCCTTTGCCAATTGGCACACTTTTCATCTAGTCACATATCGATGCACGTTCTGTCGCATCTTTGGCCAGTAATAAAAATGTCCGAGCTGTAATAAAGTCTTTTCTATGCCGAAATGTCCGGCTAGACCTCCACTGTGCTTCTCCCGAATAATGTTCTCCCTCATCGAACAGTCGGGAATGCATAAATATCCTCCTCTGAATAACAACCCTTCCTGCAAATTATTGTCCAGCCATGGACTATTGTTCCTCAACAAAGTATTTTGATAGGCTTCATAAGCCTCTTTAAAGTCTACATATGTCTGATACAAGTCCTTCAAGTTCTCAAAACTCAGCACTTGTATCGTACTCTCCTGTAAGAGCAAAGCTCTTCTACTCAACGCATCTTCCACCCTGTTGGCCTGTCCACTAATGTGTTTCAACAAAAATGTGAAACTCTGAAAATACTCAACCCATTCTGCATGCTTATGGTTTAATGTGTGTTGCTGCATAATATACTATAATGTAGAATTATCAGAAAATAAAACAAACTTGTTACCTAATAAATAGTGTCTCCAATGCTTCAGTGCTTGGACAACATCATAAAATTCTTTATCATAATATGAGTGCTTTTGCCTACTTTCATTCAGCTTCTCACTGAAATAAGCAACCAGTTTGTCCTCCTGGCTAAGTACTGCCCCAATGGCTATACCACTAGCATCACAACGAACTTGGAAAATTTTGTTAAAATCAGGCAACCTCAAAATCGGTCTTTCAGTGATCTTCTTCTTCAAAATCTGAAAAATTCTCTCTGCTGCTTCTGTCCAACAGAAACGTTGATTTTCCTTTTTAATGGTGTCCAACATAGGTGCGCATATTCCACTAAAATCTCTGATAAATTTCCAATAAAAACTTGCCAACCCATGAAAACTTCGAACCTCAAACAGATTCTTTGGGGATGGCTAGCTAACGATAGCTGCAAATTTTTCTAGGTCCATCTTCAGCTCATTTTCTGCAATCACAAAACCCAAATAAACCAATTCCTTCTGGAAGCTTGTTCTGCTACAATTTCTCCAACACACTTCGAACATGTCGAAAGTGTTCTTCCTTAGTCTTGCTGAAAAACAAAATATCGTCGAGATAAACAATCACAAACTTCCCAATGAACTCTTTCAGCACTTCATTCATCAAGTGCATAAAAGTACTAGGGGAATTACTCAATCCGAATGGCATTCCAGCCACTCATACAGCCCTTCATTTGTCTTGAAAGTTTTTTTCCATTCATCCCCTTCTCGAATTCAAATCTGGTGGTAACCACTCTTCAGATCGATCTTTGAGAAGTATGATGTTCCACTCAAGTAGTCCATCATGTCATCCATTCATGGCAATGGGAATCTGTATCTAATAGTAATTTTATTGATAGCTCTCAAATCTGTACACATCCGCCATTCTCCACCCTTCTTAGGAGCTAAAATTGTTGGAACTGCATAGGGGCTCAAACTTTCCCTTATCAACCCTTTATCTAACAGTTCCTGTACCTGCTTCCTAATTTCTTCATTGTCCTTAGGACTCATTCGGTATGTTGCCTTGTTTGGTAGACTAGATCTTGGTATAAAATCGATATGATGACTGATACTTCTCTTAGGAGGCAACTCATCTGGTAAATAATCCACTATAATGTCACCGAAATCTTGCAACATATCTTGGATTTCTTCTGGTAGATCTGTAATTTTAGTATGCAATATCACTGTTTTTGGCCTCCTTACAATAGCAAACTTGATTTCATTATCCTTGATCTGCTTTAAAAATTATTTTCCTCCCACCAACAATGCCTTGAATCCACTAGTTTCTACTGTCTCTTATTCCTTGATGGGTACAAGCATATGCTTAATCCCATCCTTGACAAACTTGTAACAGTTTGTCTTCCCATCGTGCACCACTTTCTTGTCATACTGCCATGGTCTCTCTAACAGTATATGACACACATCCATAGGCATAATATCACAAATAACTTTATCCTTATACCTACAAATATGGAACTCAACTTCACACTGCTCATCAACTAACAGTTGATGCCCTTTCTGTAACCATGACACCTTGTAAGGAGTGGGGTGTTTCAGCCTCTTCAACCCCAATTTATCCACCATTTCTGTGACTAGTAAATTATTTGTACTCCCACTATCAATTATCAGTTTGCAACATTTACCATGTGATTTGAAAACTGTCCGGAATAATGCTTTTCTTTGATCCATTTTAGCTCCCTCTTTTGCTGGTTTTAGCAACACTTTATTCAACACTAAGGCCTCCCCTGTCTCTGGTACATTCTCTACCTCTTGGGGTGGTGCCTCTGCTTCCTCCATCTCGGCAACATATGTTCCTCTACCTCCTGTTGGTTCACCCTCAGGACAGTCATAAGACTTGTGCCCCCACTTATGGCACCTATAACACTGGATAATAGCTCCTCTGCCTCTGCCATTACCTCTTCCACGCTGGTATGGCCTTCCCCCTCTAGTGTTATTATCTTTTTCTGTTGTTCCTGGAGTCTTCGAACTGATGCCTTCATCACTAGGATTGGAAGCTCTATCTCTGCCATAGGCCCGTTCTTTCCCTCTGCCAGATCCTCCTCCTCTTCTAGCATTATGCTTCCTGTTTATTTTCTCCTCTTCTTTTAAGGCACTCTGATATGCCTCATCTATGGTTCTAGGTGAAAGAATACTTATTTCATCTAGTATTTCCCACCTTAATCCATTCACAAACCTTGTTGTCTTTTCAGGGGTGTCTTCTATATAACCAGCTCTTAAATTTACTCTATAGAATTCTTCGGTATATTCTTTTACAGTCAACCCCTTTTGTTTCAAATTTTGTACCTGCCTGTACATAGCAATCTGGTAATCTTTGGGTAAGAATTTACCCTTCAATTTAGCCTCCATCCTGGCCCATTTCTTTATAGGTTGCTTATTCAACCTTTTCCTCTCTGCCTAGACACTATCCCACCATAAGGAAGCATGTCCTTTCAACTTGGTGGCAGTGAATTTAACCTTTTTATCTTCCCTGATCTCCTCATAGTCAAAATATTTATTCACCTCACTGAGCCAATCCAGCAGCACCTTCGCTGATAAATTTCCATCATAAGTAGAAAGCTCATGCTTTGGCTTACTACTTGCTAACAAAACTAACCTAAACGTTCTGAGTTCAGGTCCTTCTCCATCTGAACCATCTGTCGTCTCTACAACTTCTTCATCATTGTCATCTCCTCCCTCAGGATCTCTTCTCCTTCCTGCCTATACTGCTGCCAAACGGGCATTTAATATTCGAATATCTTCCTGCAATCCTTCATCTGCTACTCTTCGAATAGCTCTTCCTCGACCTCATCGACCAACCTCCATTTCTTCTAATCACACAGCCTTGCTCTGATACCAAAATTGATGGGGCCCAGCCCTTAACACAAAAATATGTGTTCAATAACTATTGAAATAAATTTTAATACAAGTCTCGAAGTTATATTATATGATTGACTACAATATCTGACAACATTACAGATTTGGATAAGTATGAAATTATTATTTTGATGTTGGTGAGGTCATATGATATGGTTGCAGATTCGTTTTGATTAACAATCACTTGTCGATTTATTGTTACTCGTCCTTGTGGCTGGCATGACTTGACACTTGTCCAACTTCTCGAAGTATGTTTTCTCGCGCTGTATCAAACCCTACTCTACTCAGTCGACATTCACTTTTGTTGTTCGAGGGTTTCATGAGGGTTTCTTTCACTGGTTCAAAGACTGTGAGGGTTTCTTTTCTATGATTTTCTCTGTGGTTATGGCAACTCTGTTTAATTCTTTTCACACAGTTTTCTGTGGCAATGGCTTGCCAAACCCTTTGTGCATTTTCAACAGGACTTCAACAACACTTGCGGCTTCTGCTTATTTCTCTTTATTCATACCCTTTCGCAGGCATTTCTTTCCAGCACTATTTGTCTTTCACTCCCAATATGAATTAGTTAATTGACTCTTTAACTTTTGCACTTACAGGTCAAAATCTCTGGGGGCTTTCGGCATTTGCTTCAGCTTGATCCTTTCTCTGAAGGTAAGTTAACCATCCATGATTCAATATCTCTGAATTTTTTTCCCAATTTATAATGTATTTTCTCCTTGTGAGCAGGCCCTTGGTGATTACGACCAAGTATTTCTCTCGTTTCAACGTCTTCTGCCTTCTAGTAGGTTTAATTAAATAAACCCTCTCATTTTCGCTTGCTCCGAGTTCAAATTCTTTTTTGAAAATTTACTTCCAGGGAATTAACTCTCGAATGTTTGTCTTTTGCAGGTGTAACAGACTTATCTGTCTTCGATTTCTCGTCTCCATTGTTATCAACCTCCAAAAATGGGTAGGGTCGTTTTCCTCGTGGTTCTTTGGTAGTTTGAAGTTGAATTTGTTGTAAATCTGGGCTTACGTGCCCCTTATCTTATTGTAGACTCTGTTACGTTTTGTCTTTGACCAAAATCTCTTTCTGGGAAATTTGACCGAGGGTTTGTAAACTGTTTGCGTTCAATTCTATTCCAGTTCTATGACTTACTGGTATTTTTGCCTTTGGTTAAGAGCGTTGTTCGCGCGGGGTTTCAAAAAACGGTTCATGAACTTTTTAATTTCAATGCATATGATTACAGTCCTGGGGACTCGTCTACAGAGATAAAAATTTGTTTATAAACAGTGAAATTTTGTTTAATTCTGTTAACTTGGAAAATTCTTGTAATACTTGGAATTTCTTGTAATGTTTGTTCGTCGCATGAATGGCTTTAAATTTTTGTTCTTTGGAAAACCTCTTGGGAGTATGTGCTTCAATTTGCACAGTGTTGTAATCGTTCCAACGCTTGTGCATACTTTACTTCTGTTCGCCTTAATTTCAGTTATACATTAACTCAGTTTTACAATACACAATAATATTAACAGTTAGACAGGAAACAACATATATCAATATTAACTGTAGAAAGTAATTCACAGATGGATTCTTTTGTGAAATCTTTGGATTCATTTATTGTCTTCTCTCTCTTGCTATGATGGAAACAACCCTCTTCGAATGTATTTTTCTTCCTTTTGTATCACTGTATGAGACAGTTTTCGGTTTTGAAACTGTCAATAGTTTATTATAGTTACATTCTTGACTTTTGTTCTTTTAATCTAAGAATGATTTGTAAATACAAACTAAAAGAAAAATTTTAAGTGAAAACTAGAGAACTTAATTGATTATTTGGCCCTAATGATGGAATTCATAAAATAAAATAAAATAAAACCCAGGTTCAATGACCTTCCAGTAAATCAACTATAACCCATAAGACAAACACCTATCCTCCTGTTTACCCTGAGCTAGATGCTCCTGCATCAATATTTCACCGATACCAAAATTAATAATAAAATATTTCAGGAATACCAAAATTAAACAATTTAAAAATATTTAGGACATGTGCCTCTTTTTAAATTTAAAGGACTTTGTTTAGTTTACAGATTATGACATGGAAATTTAGTGAAATTTTCATGGGCACTTTTACGTTGATTTTCTCTCTAATGTAGTGAAATCCATGAGCAAGTTATTGCTACTCATCAGTATTTTTCACTTGTTGTTGATGACTAGATTCCTTAGCTAAGTTTTCTAGAAGCTAATCTCAATATGTCAATTTGTCATCTAGAAAACACCCAAACAATTTTTTGTCTTCCTAGCCCTTCCTGTTAGCCTATGATAAGAGAAATATTTAGTTTTCAACTCATGTCTTGTTTCAGAAAAATATCCCTATCTATAGTTGTCCTAGCCTTATTTCTCTGCTATCATTTTCCCCTTGTTTCTCATGAAACTCACTGTCCACCATTTGACAAAGTGTCTCCTTCCTATCTTTGATCTTCTTATCAAAAACCATCTGATTATGCCTAAGAAAACAATCAGAATCTATGAAAGTTTCCCCTAAGTTAGATAGTGGTTTTTAGGACTCTTTTCCTTGGCAAAACTGTCCTAAGCCAAAAAGCCTCTGTTTAGTACCAATCAGCCATAGATTGTATTCCCGTTTTGCAAAAATAAGTCTTGATTAATCCATAGGTCGCACACCACTAAGAGGTCATTTTTTCTCAGTTCATAAGAAGTTCAACAAAGATCCAAATCAGAAGAAGATAAGCATGTTCACTGTCTAAAAATAATATGCTTAGATCAGGAAAAAATCTCTATAAGACACCAAAGGAGATCTCCAAGGTTCAAAGTCATATGTTTTTACATCTCTGCAGGGGTGTAATTGAAAGATAAACAGTATGCAAATATGGGCAAAGGGACAAGTTCAAAGAGGTCTCTCATGATTGAAGAGATTTTCCATCAGTAAAGCAGATGGACATTTGCAATGAAAAGAGAGCAGGAGTACATGTTTAAAAGCCAAAGTTTCCTAAAGAACAGAGGCTATCCTTCAAAGTCACATCAATACAAATATTGATCACCAGTGTTCTAGTATCTCCTCCAAAGGCAGTGCTGCATAAGTTTTCCAAAGGACATCATCATGTAGTGCATGAGAAGACAGCTTCTTGTTATGTTTCCTTGAGCCTCGGATGTGAAGATCAGTCAAAGAGTTATTTCAAGGTACCCCTAAAAACACAGTCAAGGAAAATTTGGCTCAATGATGTCCAAATAGAAAATATTATCCTTGTACCAATCACTTTGTTCAAAACCCTAAAACCTCACAGTGATATGGTGCCAAGGAGAGACATATATTGCAGAGAGATGACATAGTTTTGAAATAGATGAAATGTCATGTGTATGGTGGAACCTCCTTCAATAATAAGTAGAAGGTTAGAAGCGTTATGGTGAAACCTCCTTCATTTAAAATCAGATGGTTAGAAGCATAATGATAACCTCCTTCATTAAAAATTAGATGGTTAGAAGCACAGTGATAACCTCCTCCAATAAAGAGCAGATGGTTAGCAGCAAAATAATAGAACCTCCTTCATTTAAAAGCAGAGGGTTAAGGTGTTTTTAAGTGACTTCAGAAATTGTGAGCCACCTCCTCCAAAGATGAACAATAGGTGCATCAGTAGGTTTTATATTTATTTAAGAAATTTTTCTATTGGAAAGTCAAGGTTGAAATCAGTGGGAAGCAAATGAAAGTTTATAGGTTGAAGTCTTGTGTTACATCATCAGCAAAGAAGTTACATTATGGTGTTGAAAAGCCTCTGTTTCTTCTGTTTATAAAGGCCTCTCTCAAAGTGTAAACTGAGGGTGGAATGTTTAACTAGAAGGCTATCACTTGAGGTTACAGTTCACATAGACCATCTTATCCAAAAGATAAGGCAAAAATATAAGAAAACAAGCCTTGGTGAGTGCAAATAATTTGCTTTTTATTCCAAATCAGAGGATTAATTTAAGTCTCCAGTTTGAGGTGGTCACCTTTGAAAGGAAAAAAAGGGCACCATGTCTGATAAAGTTAAACTAAAAGGACCTCCTTGCTTCACAAAAGGTGGATTGGCATAACAGTTTTAAGAAGGTTGCATTAATGTTTGTTAATATCACCTCCTTTATGAATAAACAAAGGCACAAAGCCACTCTAAAAGGCTGCAAAGGCAAAAGGAGGTTTTTCGTTTCAAACAGGGAGGAAAAGGTGTTTAAAATCCCTCATCAAGTTTAAAAACTTGAAAGCCAACGATCATTTGCTAATATTCACAGCTAATTTACGAAGGAGAACAGATATTGGGAGTCTTTAAATCATCTTCAAGCTTGAATCTATGCACGTCACGCCTGAAAATTAGCGCGGCGCACATGTAGGAGGTCATCAGAAGGCTTTCTATACAGGCACGGCACGCCTATAGAATAGCGCGACACGCCTGCATTCAAGCTCCAACTAAATCTGAACGCGCCTCCATTTAGACACCAACCAACTCTGAACGTGCCTCCTTTTAGACACCAACCAACTCTGAACGTGCCTCCGTTCGGACCCCAACCAACTCTGAACGCACCTTCGTTCAGACACCAACCAAATTTGAACGCGCCTCCATTCAGACATCAACCAACTTTGAACGCACCTCTGTTCAGACAACAACCAACTCTGAACGCGCCTCCATTCAGACCTACCCGGCCACTCCTGAACGACCCGTTACTCCTGAAAGGCAGGGCCTGTGTGTTTTTCGCCTTTTTCAAAGCCATCCAAACACATGAACAGCCGCTCTCACTTTCCTTATGCCCCCAATATGCTTATTTTCCACTTTCAATCCTTAAACCTGTGAAAAATGCCTCTAAACATCTGTTTTTAATACTGCCCAGGCCACCCCTGAATGGCCCACCGCCCAGGCGCCCGAGCCACTATCAACGCAAGTCGCCAAAGAAATTTCAAAAGGTGCCAAGTATTTTTCCCACAGTAATTTCATATCCAATGCATCAAGATGCTTTGAGAAAGGATTTGTATAGTCTCCAAAGTGAACACAATTTGTAGAGGTCTTTCAAATCAATTTAAAAGGTATCTTAATAGTGATTTCAAAAGAGCACCAAGTTTACTAAATCAAGGAGAAAATAGTGACTAGAGGATAAAGAGTTTTTTCTGTTGAAAGAATTCATTTAAAACATTGATTTTAGGGGGCGCCATGTTATCATAACCACAGAAAAATAGACTTTGTGAAAGGTCTCATAATCAGTTTAAGGGAAGGTTTGGTTACAAATTTCAAGGGAAAACAGTGATTGAGGATAAGAGGACATTCATGGTTTCACTAGAAGCCTTATTTTTTAAATAGAGGCTTGTTTATCAAACAAAGGAGAGAATTTGTATGCTAAAAACTAATCCTCATCAAAGACATTGTTTGCCAAACTCCTAAAAACAAAACAGAGATTGAAGGAAGTCTCTTTACTGTGATTACAAAGGATAGAAACAGTGAAAGAGAGGATGGTTAATGTGCCAATTTGAAAGAGTTTTTGTGCTATGAAATAGCTAAGAATACACACAGTTGCTAGAAGAAAATACAAAGTTTTGTAAAGGTCTTTCAAATCAGTTTGAAGAGGCATCTTGACAGTGGTTTTAAGGAGCACCTTGTTTACTAAATCAAAGAGAAAACAGTGACTAGGGGATAAAGATGTTTGTCAGTTGAAAGGTGTCTATTAAACATTGATTTCAAAGAGAGCCATGATCACCTAAAACAAAGAGAAACAATGATTAGGAGATAGGACTTTTGTCAAATTAAAAGAGGTCTTCTTGCTGTGGATAGCAAGGATCAAAACAGAGATTGAGGGAAGAGGTTTTTGATGCCAAAATCACAAGGATACTTCTCTTCAAAAACCACAAACATGTCTTGTTAAAAGCCTCTTGGCTCAAACACAATACTGAAGAGATGACGTTTTTTTCATTCAACAAATACTTGTCTGCTAAACTCAGAGAAAACATTGACTTGCAAGGAGTAAAAATGTGTTTTTGGTTGAATATTATTTCCAGTGATCATTTGAATCAGTTTTCCTTGGTAAGCCATTAAAGAGTATCAGAAGCACAATGCCTCCAAGGAAAAGCAAAGTGATGGGCAGCAAGGTAGTGATGAAGAGGAACATTATGGCAGCCTACACAGTAGCAAGCATGAGGGTGATGAAGTACAAAACAGTGAAGGGAAATAGCATGACAGTCATGAAGAAAGCAGTGACAAGGACAAACAAGGCAGCCCCCAAGAAAGCAATGATGAGGACAAGAAAACACAAAGCATAGATAATGAAGGGCGTTCTCCAAAGCATGTGCTAGCTGCCTCTCCTAGGCAAGGTTCCATAACTTCTTTTCCAAAGCTAAAAAGCCAAACAATAAGGAATTAAACCAAGAAAAACTCAAAATTGCCCAAAGAGGATGCCCGGTGGGAAAAAATGAAAAAGACACATCTAGACTTGGAATTTTGGCTCAAGCTTCTAGGAATGTTTCTAAACACCCTTAAGGGTTTTTCTCACCAAAATTGAGCAAAATTTGACATGATCTTGTTTTTTGACATTTTTGGGCCTAATTGCATAAATTTAGGGGTGCCGCCATTTTTGTTTGGAGCATCCTTAGCTATTGAGAGTGGTATCATTGGATGAATTAAATTTATGGGCATCTACTTAGATAATTTCAGATCAATTGAAGATGTTTTGGTCCCCCAAAGAGGCAAAAAACACTCACTTTTTCGACACTCTACACCACATATCAACAAAGGCTATTTTTGGTTTTTTCCACTCAGTTCAGTTTTTGATACATTTGGATTGATCCATTTGGGGAAAACCAAGTATTTTCAAATTCTAGACATCTAGGGCTTTCCAACGAGCCATCACGGGCCTCGTTTCGACATCGGGAGGTCCTTCACAAGTTGCCTACAAGACAGGGAATTTTCTGCTGCTACATTTCTGTAGTGTTTTGGTAAAAAATGCAGTTTTTTGAAGTGGCTTTTCCAAATGTGCGTTTAGCCTTTTTTGGCCATTGTCAGTTGGGAAAAGTCAATTTAATTTCCTTTTTTATGATTTTTAAGGTATTTTTATAGATGTTTTGCACCTTGGGCTTTGCAAAGCCTCAAGGACAAAATCAGATATTTGTAATGGGCCAATGGGCTTGCTAGTTTCTCTAGGAGGTTTTCTTTCTCTTTGGCTTATATATTCCAAGGGATTTAATTGTAAAAGAGGCTGAACTTGATGTTATAGAGCAATACATGGTTATACAAGCTTGGAAGAAATACTTTGTCTCATGCATTGGATAGTTTCTTGAGTGTTTTGGATGGTGAAAGAGGACTCTTGTAGCATTCCTTGACTTGGTAAAATGGTATAGTGTTCCTTCTCTGTTATGTTTCCTTAGTTATCATATATATTTTCATGTTTCTTGCTTGTTGTAGGACAGTAAAGAATAGATTTGAGACATGCCCATGGAGGCACCTCAAATTTCCTGATTCATTACAACTTCTATGTTTGTCTTCTTTCTTAGTTATGTCAAATGAATTCTTAAATGCTATTTGATACCCTAACAACTTGTTCTCATTTGCATTAGTGGTTATTATGTATGCTAATTAGTATGATTCACGGTACATCCTATTTACTCATTAGTTAACCAAAACCCCATTACTCAAACCTTTCTCTGAATGTTTGATTGTCCTAGTTGAACCAAAGAGGTCTTGTGTCGATCTTGCCCTTTGCCTATACTCTACAATCTTAGTTCAAAGTTCTCGATAGCTCAAAATGTGATGTCTAGAAGTTCCCTCTTCGTAGATTGAGTTATTTGTTTGTCTTGTTTGTTTTTCCCCAAAGTCTAATGGCGATTTTCCTAAAGTTAGAGGGTCCTATACCTCTATGTATCGTCTAAATGTTTATTTTATGCATCTATCAGTTTGAAGTTACATTTATCGTGATTAATGGTTATGCATTACCACATGGATGTCTGCTGTAAAACTATTTATGTTTAAAAGTATTTGTCCTTCACAAAACCTAGTCTCCGTCCCATTTTACTCCTCCTAAAGAATCCATTTTTACCTCGACAAAATCGGCCCTTCAATATACCTTGTCCACCATTTGAGGCTTTCTCGACCTTTTTGACCCCATAGCCCAGTTGATCTAACAATATTTTTATCTATTTATTCTTTGATCAGTTCCTTCCTCAAAAACCTAAAAACAAACTAAAAAACATACTTAACAACTAGCCTAAAATAAAAAACATAAGAAACAAACAAATCTACATCCCTTGCACAAATGGAGAGAGCCCTCTCCGAGTCTAGGAAGGTCCTTGGGCTCCAAAATTGGTTTGATGTTACCCTTTCACTTGGCTTGCCAATCTGCTAAATCACGGGACCCTAACATAATGGCGATCACGGTGGGACTCTGAGTGATAAACAAACTTAGATTCCCTACACCTTCAGAAACCTTTGAGAATACTATCTTGTGGACTTATCCCACCGCTCCCTAACATAATGGCGATCATGGTGGGACCTTCTGAGTTAGTGACAAACTAAGTATACCTTAGGATTTCAGAATCCCTCAACCTAGAATTATTATCAAAGAGTAGAATCAAGTTGTCTCACCATCCTAGAGAAATGATGACCCAACTTTAGAAAACTCTTACAAACCTCAGGGCTACACATAGAAAACTCAGAAAATCCCAAAAAACATCCCTAGATTGGCTTTTTATCAGTATTTATGGTGGACCATACACATATCTCTAAAAACAAATAAAAACATCCACCTGGTGACTCCACTAGCCTCCAGTAGGCCTATTACTCCACTAGTCCTGGGAAAATATCCTAGGAATGCATTAAGAAATCCTAATCATGCTGATGGTGGATAGCAAAGTTCAAATCTTCCACCTGGGGACTCCACAACCCTCAATAGACCAAAAGACTCCACTGGTAGAGAACTCTATACTGGTTCAAAAGACACAGTGACCCTTTCTGATTAACAAAGATGGATCCAAGGATGCAAAAGAGATATGCTCCGATGAGTAGAGACCATATCCCTAGATTCCCACAAAAAATGCCGGAAATAAATTGGATGAAAAACCTACCTATCTTTCGAGATGAAAAGGTTGATGACCCCTTGTTACACCTCATCAAATTTCATATACACATATGGAGGTTGAAGGTTGAATGGCATGAGGACTGCCTCATGAAAATGTTTATGACAACATTAGAAGGTAGCACAAGAAATTGGTATGAATGGTTAGAACCTGGCATCTTGTTTTCTTTGAAGGATTTCCACAAGGTATTCTATAAATACTATATAGGATATTTCCCATCTCTATCATTAGCTGAAAATTGTTGTGATCATTATCAGGATATCATACAGTACCTTATAGATAGTGATGAAAATTTGGAAAATTTGTATCCTGAAGACCTCTTAACATCCATTCATGAATTTCATTCTCAAGATAACTATCATGATAGCCTAGTTGAGTTAGTTGAGGAAGAAATCATTCAAGGTAGAGAAGAATGTTAGAAAATTGAATATTACAGAGCATTGCAACACATAAAATATGTGGAAAATACAAGCACACAAAAACACATAAAACCAGAGAAACACAGATATATGTGGTTTACCCAGTTTGGGCTACGTCCACCCTGAACAGCCAGTCCTTCCTTTCTATTATCCAGCAAAATGAAAAGACAAAACCTACAGCAGATCCGCTGTAATATCCTCTGTTCTTTCTCATAGTCTCCCTCTTTGTTTCTCTCTCTGAGAATATACATACAATACACATCCGCAAAACAATGCCCTCATAAAAACGAGGGGTTACCTTCTAGGGCAAAAAACCCTAATCTAAACATAACTTCTACCGTCAGATCATTTGCCTAATGAACGGCCCAGATTGACTAGAAATTACTATACTTTTAGAAGGAAAATTTACATATGTTTTTAGCTTCAGGGGCGCTGCACCCGAAAACCCCTGCCAGGGGGGGGCTCTGAAAAGTGCTGTCTCCCCCCCCCCCTGGACCCCCCACGGCAACGATTAATTACGGGTGGCGTTTCCGCTCCTTTTAAGGTACAGGGCTCCAATGATATGATATAAAGTAAACAAGATAATCAGGCTCCACAACCAACAAAGAAAACCCACAATATCTCTCTGAAGGCACAAGTGATCATTTATCACCCCCACTAGATGAGGCTCAAGAAGATATCCAACCTCAGAATTAGTCTTCTGTAGAGAAGGAAAACAATTGTTGCCCAATCCAAAGAAAACAGAAAATGCCTCCTCCTTTAAATACAAAAGAGGCAGATCAGATGTTGAGAGTAAAACCAGCCTCTGAACCTTTATATAAGGAAAATATTCCTGTTTGTACCATTCCTACCTTACCTACTAAAGAAATTGATCATAAAGAAACAATGGAACAAATTGTTGTTGAGGTTGTAATACCTCCTCAAGAATACATTCATCCTTGTGAGCAGTCACAAAAGGAATAGAAACATCATAGTTCCATCCAGAGAAAGAGAAAGACACCACCCCTTTCAACAAAAGAAGAAAGCAATGAAATCCTAAGCATACAGCCAACATCTAAAATTTTTGGTAAAGAAGATATGTATATGTGTTTTACTGCTAACTTATCTACTAATGCATTTTCTCATACTAAAAGTACAGAAAAAATTGATGTTGATACTAGAATTTCTTCTCAAGAAGACCTGGTGCCAAAAAATGGTCCTACTCATCAGGATAATGGCTCACAAACAGAAGCCATCTCACTCAATCAGGGCATACCAAGATTGCTTGAAGGTAGCATAACATTACATTCTAAAGCTGCCAAATCAGATAATAATAAAGAGGGAGAAGAGATTCTTTCTCAAAAGAAGCCCAAAGTTAGTCAAGTAAAGGAAGGAGTAATCCTAAATGAGGTCTATTTCTCAAATCCTCTAGCCCAGTTATTATTCGAAGACCCCTTTGTTGTTTCCTTAGAGACCTTTAAAGAGAGAGTAAAAAATGCCAAGAACAGTTTGTGGCAGAGCTTAAAGAAAATTTGGGGTGCTACTGTTCAGAAGAATACAAAGTGGGAGTGGCCTACCAACATACCTGAGAAGTGGAAAAAAGGACAATCATCTAGTCACTTGCTTGACTGGTTACATTGGAAAAGAGAGTTCACCAAATGAATGTATATCATATATAGGTTAGAATATAATAGATAGGCATGCAAAATAAGCTCAGCCCCATGAGCATATTTCTTTCAGTTTGTTTTGAGAAAAACAAAAAACACAAAAATAACAAGAAAAGTAGAAAAAGAGGGCAGATTCTAAAACAACAGAAAAGCCCCATGTTCAAAAAAGAGTCATGCTGAAAGTGTGCAAGTCTAAATGCCACTACTAGTGCTCAAAAGATGTCTTGTTCAGTTATCTAGCCTAATCATAACTGAACATGTTTTAAATTTATTGCTGGTAAGTTAGTGAAAGAAGGGATAGTCAAATTGTGTACGCTTGACTTGTCAAAGAAAGTAGATTAGGAAAAGATATTGGTTCCACACACTCAAAACAGAACCAAAGAGGAAAACAGGGATGAAAAACAAACTATGTATCCTAACCCTGATTTTTTCTAAATCTTATTTTCGTGCAAAATAATATTTGTGTGCAGCTTATCTTTTATGCCACAAATACATGACAAATCAGACTCTCTAATCCTGATTTGGTCATTTTTCAATTTCATGTTTTAGTTTAGTGAATCAAATTTTGTTAAACAGCTTAATCTTGACAGTCGATCTAGCATAGGTAGAGAAACAAAGGAGTTCATCAGTTTAATCTAAACTCTCGGTGGATATAAGTGTAGAATTAGATAGTGTCTTTTTCAAAAATATCATTTCAAAGGGTTTCTATTCCAAATGCACCTAAATGAAGAAAAAATGTTAGGAAATATAGCTGGGTAGGTAGAGATGACTTTAATGCTAATCATGCTGTCAATTTTCAAAAATAACGTCAAGAAAGAAATAAATTTGCGCCAATGGACAAGGCACTGGTCTTCACAAGCCAGAGATCTGCAATTCTGGACACCTCCTAAAAGGAGCTTCCCTCCCCAAATGGAGCCACTGTTAGTCATCAGTATTTTTCACCTGTTGTTGATGACTAGATTCCTTAGCTGAGTTTTCTAGAAGCTAATCTCAATATGTCAATTTTTCATCTAGAAAACCCCCAAACAAATTTTTGTCTTCCTAGCCCTTTCTGTCAGCCTATGATAAGAGCAATCTTCAGTTTTCAACTCATGTCTTGTTTCAGCAAAATATCCCTGTCTATATTTGTCCTAGCCTTCTTTCTCTCTTATCATTTTCCCCTTGTTTGTCATGAAACTCACTGTCCAACATTTGACAAAGTGTCTCCTTCCTATCCCTGATATTCTTATCAAAAACCATCTGATTATGCCTAAGAAAACAATCAGAATCTATGAAAGTTTCCCCTAAGTTAGATAGTGGTGTTTAGGAGTCTTTTCCTTTTAAAAAATTTCCTAATCCAAAAATCCTCTGTTTAGTACTAATCAGCCATAGATTGTCTTCCCGTTCTGCAAAAATAAGTCTTGATTCATCCATAGGTTGCACACCACTAAGAGGTCATTTTGTCTCAGTTCAGAAGAAGTTCAACAAAGATCCAAATCAGAAGAAGATAAGCATGTTCACTGTCTAAAAATAATATGCTTAGATCAGGCAAAAATCTCCATAAGACACCAAAGGAGCTCTCCAAGGTTCAAATTCATATGGTTTTACATCTCTACAGGGGTGTAATTGAAAGATAAACAGTATGCAAATAAGAGCAAAGGGACAAGTTCAAATAGGTCTCTCATGATTGAAGAGATTTTCCATCAGTAAAGTAGATGGAGAGCTGCAATGAAAAGAGAGCAGGAGTACATGTTTAAAAGCCAAGGTTTCCTAAAGAAAAAAGGTTATCCTTCAAATTCACATGAATACAAATAATAATCAGCAGTGTTCTAGTATCTCCTCCAAAGGCAGCACTGCATAAGTTTTCCAAAGGACATCATCATGTAGTGCATGAGAAGACAGCTGCTTCTTATATTTCCTTGAGCCTGGGATGTGAAGATCAATCAAAGAGCTATTTCAAGGTACCCCTGAAAACACAGTCAAGGAAAAGTTGGCTCAATGATGTCCAAACAACAAATACTATCCTTGTACCAATCACTTTGTTCAAAACCCTAAAACCTCACAGTGATATGGTGCCAAGCAGAGACATATATTGCAGAGAGATGACACAGTTTTGAAATAGATGAAATGTAATGTGTATGGTGGAACCTCCTTCAATAATAAGTAGAGGGTTAGAAGAGCTATGGTGAAACCTCCTTCATTTAAAAGTAGATGGTTAGAAGCACAGTGATAACCTCCTTCATTGAAAAGTAGATGGTTAGAAGCACAGTGATAACCTCCTCCAATAAAGAGCAGATGGTTAGCAGAAAAATAATAGAACCTCCTTCATTTAAAAGCAGAGGGTTAAGGTGTTTTTAAGTGACTTCAGAAATTGTGAGCCACATCCTCCAAAGATGAACAATAGGTGCATCAGCAGGTTTTATATTTATTTAAGAAATTTTTCTATTGGAAATTCAAGGTTGAAATCAGTGGGAAGAAAATGAAAGTTTATAGGTTGAAGTCCTGTGTTACATCATCAGCAAATCAGTGACATTATGGTGTTGAAAAGCCTCTATTTATTCTGTTTATAAAGGCCTCTCTCAAAGTGTAAACTGAGGGTGGAATGCTTAACTAGAAGGCTATCACTTGAGGTTACAGTTCACATCGACCATTGTTGGGTCGTAAAAAGGTATCTTTTGAACACCTAATTAGCCTACATTAATCATCAATCCGGGAGCAACTTTTTATTTCAAGAGTGTACTCTGTCTGAGGCTGCAATTATCTAAGAGCAATGCTATGAAGATGTAGTACAGAATGTTAAATGCAAAAGTAACAAATGCTTGTAAAGAAATATAATTACAGTGACATGAATGCAAAAAAATTTAATTAAACCAATCTGCAGAACATCGATCAGGGATACAGTAGCAATAACTCCTTCCCTTAGAAATCGATGCAAGATAACCAATCTGGGGACTTGGAAGCAATAACCAGTGTCCTCTACAGTTGGTGATCTTTAAAGCAATCGAAATGAAAGAAAACTCAATCTTCGTGCTAATGAAAGTAACTCAAAAGGAACAAAATCTGGAAAGGAACAACAGCATGTAACTATAACTCATCTATTTGTTAATCGGAAGCTATGAATAAACAATGAATAGAAATGGAACAACAATATGAAATGAACAGCAATTACAACTCTAACGCAATCAAGCAACTAGATTTCCACACTTCAATCCTGTCGACAGCCAATTACTACGCAACAATGAATTATAACAAATCATAAATTAATGGAACAGCAACTCGAATCAGATACAATACAGCAAAGCTTTATAATGATAACAAGATAACCGAACAGAAAATGTGGTTCTTGTAAAGGATGAAATAGCAATGTAATTCGTTAATAAATCTGTATTTGATCTAACAACGATAAATCAATTCTGTAACATTAAACACACTCCACACAACAGTAAGCAAGGATTAAAAATACAAACAACGAAGTGATTCCACCAGAGCCGGGCCCTTAGCGCCAGTGAAATATTGTTGGGCTAATTCATAACTTTAGAAGATGAACGAAACGTGTGTCTTATATTAAGCAAACATAAATCATTACAGAGGAGGTTCTCTCAAAGCTGAGAGTCAATAAAACAGTATATTACAGAGGAAATGTTTAAATGTAAAGCCTTTCGACCAACTCTCTGACTTTATATCACTAAAGGACATTGATTTTTATATCAAATCTCGATGGAAAATTCAAGGAATAAGATGAGTTTAAACAGCGATCCCTCAGGATCGAAGGATCCTGAGGGATTCACTCCTCTTTGTTTAGTTATCATCCTGCTTACTCTGACCAAGGCCGACCTGTCCCCTGCCTTTTCTTGGCAATTCATTCGGATCTCCTTGCCTTTGGCTGGATATGGTTCAATGCTGATGGAGCATCAGTTACATTACTTTCAGCCCCGCCTTTGGTACAGTTGTTCACCTCGTCGAATTCTTGTTTTGTCAACAAAAAGTAACCTTTAGCCATATTTTTACAATAAACATAAACCTTTCCAATTCTATCATAATTCTTACAATAAATTACCTTTCCAAGGCAAAAAGGAGTATGTCTATGGTAAAAGAATGAGTAGATACATAGTAATTTCATACCTTTCACGCTTCAATATACCTCCTTCATAGCCGGATAAGGTTTGTCATCGACACGCCTAAAACCATGTAGTGCAGCTAATTCCTGAAAAACTTGTTCTGTCTGTCCTTCAGGGAGTTCGTAAATAGCTTTGTAGTCCGAAGCAGGGTACCATGCAATAGGGTTGTGGAACCTACATCCTAACCAGAATGGTCCATCTTTTAAAATGAGATGGCTATAGGAAATCAAGCGGTTTGTAGCTAGCCCAATGTTTCTATAATTAAATGGTTCCCTATTTTGCACATTCTGATTGGAGGTTCTCCACCGGACCTTAGCTGCTATATAAGCTTGGTTTCTAATGGATGAGAAATAATATGTTCCATGCATGATAATTGATTTGTGGACAGGCCCCAGGCTTGGGTAACGCCTTCCTTAGTCATCAATCTTTTCTGCCTAGCCCAAAATTGAAGTGGGTTCTGAGGTTCACTCCTGACCCATAGATCTAATTCATTTTCCTGCCTTTGAAAGGTGTTATAGGCTTTAAGCCATTTTAATTGATTTACAGCAAAGGAAATGAATGCCTAAAATTGAACATCTCCAATAAAAGAGCTAGGGTTTGATTCACAGTCATTTTCAAGTATTAGATTATGCAAGTAAAATTCACACAAAAGGCGTTGTACTTTGATCCCATAAAGTTTGCAGCATGATACAAAGTCATCTATAGTTTTTAGCTCTATGGATTTCCCTGCCCTAACTGCCTTGATCTTTAGTTGTAAATATCTTTCTAGTAAAAACAAAGCATAGTTTTTGGTGGGGCATATACAGGCTAAGACATCAGTATACAAGGAGCAGAGAGTATCCATTTGATTGTAGGCTAGTTTTAGTTGGTTTATTACCTTATCAGCCTTTTTCTCTGCTTTCTGACATTTTTCATGAGCTCCAGCTTCTGCCTCATGAATAATTCTCATTTTTTGCTGCAATTCCTGATATTTCTTTCTTGGAACAGTGTCTTCCTCCAATCTCTGCCTTTCTATTCGGGCCTGTGCCAACTCTTTTTGGAGTCTGGCCAGTGTCGGATCGCTAAAAGTGTGCTGATTGCTAGATTGCATATTCTCACTTGAAACAAGTTCCTCTAGAACAGCTTGTCTTGGAACGGTCGTTTGCTACTTCGCATCCTCATAATTAGGCTCAGGTATGGTTTCTTCTATAACTTGGGGGTTCCTATTAGCGGTCACCTTTCTCTTTTTCGAAATTCTTTTGGTAGAAATGCTTCTTCTCTTAGGGGCTCGCTTAGGCATCTATTTCATTCTCAGAACCCTAATGGTTTGCCTAAGCTATTCTACTAGTTTATGAAGCTTTATTCGTTCCCTATGAAGCTTCTCAATCTTAGTTTTTTTCCTCCTCTTTCTTAATGGAACAACCACTCCTTTATCTGAACCCGTTTTCTCAATAGAGTTTTGGTCTATATCAACCGTGCCTTCAGTTAAATTCTCTTCTTGATCTTCTTCTTGGGGTTCTTCTCCCACATTCATATGCCCTTGGCTAAATTCTTCGGGAATCATATTCTTAGTTGACTTTGCAATCTCCTAGGGGCTTCCAAGTTGATATATTGCTTCGATGTTCTCTTTTTCCTGTTCACGCCTCTCAGGAGAAGCAACCCTAGGTTCGCTAGGGTTTGTTGTTTCATTCAGCATTTCTCCAGTTGTTTCTTTATCATTGGCAGAGTACTCTGGTAGTTGATTAATATCAATATTAAGGTCCAAAGGGCTATGAGGCTATGCATAATCACTCATATTGGCCAAAATCTGGGCCAATTGGTCTTCCTGTAAAGGGCTTACGATAGCATTTTCGGGAGGCTCTGTTCCTTCCTTATCGCTGCTATGATTGTCTTCATCCTCCTCACAGGTATGATAACTTCCTTCCTCCTCATTTGAATACCGAATTTCTCCTTCGATTTATTCTTCCTCATTATTTCCTTCCTCTGCACTGGATTGTTTTTCACTACCAGTGTGGCGACTTATTTCTTCTTCGTCCGAGTAGCGAATTTCTTCTTCCAATTCCTGTTCTTCATCAGTGCAGGGGCTTGATCCCTCCAATTGTGGAGGTTGTTCATCCTATGAGCTGTGCAATTCCAGGGGCTGGTTGTTGCTGCTGCCCAGAAGTCCTTCCACCATCCTCCTACTTCGTTTTGATCGAAGGGACTATCTGTGAGTAGATGGCTCAGCTATTGAGCTGGCCATCCTCTTCCGTTTTGGAGCAGGTAAAGCTAACCCTCCGTTAATGGAGAATATCAACTCTTCCCAGCTAGTCTGTTGCTGGGCGAGGCTACAGCTCACTATTAATAGAATTAGACAATGGTGGCTGACCACCATATCTGCATGTTGAGCTTTTCTTATACCACGAGCGATATCATGCAACAAAGAATTTAAAAATGCAGGAAAATTAATGGTTCATTTCTATTTTAATACAGCCAGTAGCTTAAGGTGGCGAGGTCTTACCACATATTTTCTTCCGTCGCACGTTATATAAGCCTGCACAATCTTGGCCAACTCTGTCCATGGTTCTCCTAATGATGCTAGCTGAACTCCTTTGCCCTTGATAACTAACATCTGTCTGTCATCTTGAAAAATATTCATGGCTTCTCGAATCCTAATCTTTTTCTGATTCCAAATAGTCCCTTGCGCTGGGATGCCAGATACCTCTGCAATTATTTCATCGGATACAACTATCTGTCTTCCTCTGACCATGGAGGATCCTTCTTGCAAGTTCTGTAAAAATTCGGTGGCCACTGCTTCATGGGGTTGTTGCATCCTCATAAAATATGTAATCCACCTAGTCTTTCTAAAATTGCTCGTGCAGCATCAGAAACGATCAACACCTATGGTTCACTGCGAATTGGTCGTCCTCCCATCGTCTTTACACTCTGTTAGTTTTTCTCAATGCACAGTAATCGCAATGGAACAACACAGCAAGGTGAATTGGAATAATGTCGTTAAAAATTTGTTATTTCCTAAAATGCAGGGATTTGGTTCACATACAGGTAAAGAAATCTCGGGATTTGATCTGCATGCAGACATCCATGCCCCCCGAATGTGATGAATCGGTAATGGATAGAAAATTGTTTTGTAATGATTCAGATATGAGGAGAAGGGACAGCATAAGATAAACATAAGTACAATTGCATTATTTACCATTTCAGAGTAATATGATCGATTTGTAATGATTTTCATGTATAATAGGTTCGGAAGTAAAGGTAAAGGATTCATATTTTCATTTGATATTTAAATAGAGATATAGGAAAAGGGTTAAATATAACTATTGATGTGTATAAATGTGACTCCAATACTATCAGCAGAGCTCTGTTGCCCACAGGTGTCCATAACCTTGACAGAGTTGCTTTCTTACCCACGGAACCATTGTCCTTTATTTATACGGAGGAAGTGTTTTTTGTTGAATATCATGACAGAGGCCATTGTGCTGGCTTGGTGACCAGATAAACCACAATGCCATTCACCGGGAAGAAGTGAAAGGTGGGCAGGCCGGCTCGTGATGAGACCTCCTGTTCCAAAGACTTCTTGATTTTTTCAATTGTCTATTGGACCATTTCCCTGGTTTGGTGGCCATGATGGGAATGCCACTTCACTAGCTTCCTTATGATCATGGTAGGCTGGCTCTTGATGAGACCCCCTATCCTCCTTCTGCAAAATCATAAAATTATTAATAAAATATGTAAATATTTTTCTTTTTCATATAACACTTTTTCCTTAGTTATTCATAAAGGATGGCTCAACACTCCTTAAGAGTAGGGATGGTGGAAGAAGTCTGAACATCTCAATAGAAAAGAATATGCCCTTATTCCTATTCCATAAATAAAAATCAAAGAAAGCCATAGCATATGGGAAAGAACCTGTCATGATAAAGATAATCGATCAGATTAATTCAATGGTAATAAGATAGCAAAGTTATGTTATTGATCATGCCCCTTTTTCCTTTTTTCTTATCATTACTAGACAATTTCCTTAAAAATGATGATTTCTTTTGATTTGCTGATGACAGTAAGCTTTAATTTGTATGATTGTATATAAATAATATATTTTCCTTTAGAAGAGTGATCAAAAATTCAAAATGTTGGCTTAAAAAAAAAAACAATCCACTCAAAAAAAGGTGTTGTTCCTTTAAAAAGAACAGCAAAAACAATCTGCGGAAATGTTGTTCCTTTCGAAGGTAACAGCAAAAATACTTTGCAGAAGTGCTATTCCTTTAAAAAGGAACAGCAAAAGAACTCTGCGGAACTGTTGTTCCTTTCGAAAGGAATAGTAGAAGTGTTCTTCCTTTGGAAAGGAATAGCAAAACAAACGAAATAAACATAATTTTTTCTTTTTTTTTTTCTTTTTTTTAAAGAAACCGAATTTCATGAAACAAACGATGAAGAAATAAAGAAATGATATAAATAGAAATTTTTTAAAAAATGAATTTCGTAAAACAACAATCAAGAAAATGAAAAATGCTTTATGTACAATTTTTTTTTTTTAAAAAGGAATGTTTTAACAAACTGGTGCCGAGGAGAAGTTCTCCCCTTCAGCGAGAATTTCCATGGTAGAATCTTCCCGTAACTGTTGGTAAAAGGATTCCTGGGTAAGCGGTTTATGATACAATCGTGCTTGATGACCGTTTACCTTAAAGGGATGTCCAAATCCGTCAATGGTAGCTAATGTAATAGTGCCATTATCATGCACTTTTTGTATTTCATAGGGTCCAAGCCATCGTGTCTGGAGTTCCCCTAGGAAATCCTAAAACCTAGAATCATATAGGAGTGCCCAATCTCCTTCGTGAAAGATATTTTCTTTGATATGGGCATCATGCCATTTGGCTCTCTGTTGCTGAATTAATGTTGTGTTCTGAAGAGCAGAGAGCCTAATTTCTTCTAACTCATTAATTTGCTGCAGTCTTTTAGCCTAGGCCTCATTCAGATCTAGACCCACCTTTTGAGTTGTTCTTAATGTTTGAATTTCAAATTCTATAGGAAATATGGGTTCTTTTCCAAATACCAATTGATATGGTGAATATCCTGTAGTAGGTCTCCACGTTGTTCGATATGCCCACAATGCTTCGACAATCTGTAGGCCCAATCTCGTCTATGTGAGGCAACGGTTTTTGTTAATATAGATTCAATTACTTTGTTTGTGCTCTCTACTTGGCCATTGGCATGTGGGTGATATGGATTTGTAATCTTGTGCTGAATATGGTAGTTTTGCAGTGTTTCAGCTAATTTATTACCTACAAATTGTGGTCCTCCATCTGTGATTATGTCCCTTGGGAGGCCATAGCGCACAAAAATTTGGAAAATAAACTGTACTATAGAGTCCTCTATAGCTTTTGAAAGTGCCTCTGCTTCGACCCACTTAGTGACATATTCGGTTGCAACTAGGATGTATGTTTTTTGGTTTGAAGGAGGGCTAATAGGGCCAACAAAATCAAGTGCCCAGCATTCAAATGGTTCAAAGGCATTTCATCAGACTGCCCAGGGCGACCTGCCCTTTGGCAGCTATCACAGGCCTGCATGAATTTTTTGGCATCCTTAAAGATGGTAGGCCAGTAATAGCCTGTTCGTAAAACCTTATGGGCAGTTCTACGATCTGAAAAATGTCTGCCACATTGGCCATCATGGCATGCTTTCAAAATATCAAATACTTCATCCTTCCGGACACATCTTCTTATTTTCATATCTCCCCCAGTGTGAAATAGATAGCCCCCAATCCAAGAGAATCGGGTACTACGCTGTATTATCTGTTTCTGTTCATTAAGGGATAGATGTTTAGGTAATTTACCTATTGCTAAATAGTTTGCTATATCATCATACCACGGTGTTCTGACAATAACAGCGAAGAGATGTTCATCTGGAAAGTGGTCTTCAACTGCTTCTGTATCTGTTGGCTTTGGCATTCTTGACAGAAAGTTAGCTACAAGGTTCTCTTTCCCAGGTCGATCTTTGATTGTGATCTCAAATTCCTGCAGTAAAATCAACCATCTCGTCACTCTTCCATTTATAACAGGTTTATTTGCTAAAAAATTAATGGCAGAGTGATCAGTATATAGTACTATAGGATACCCAGTTATATAATGTCTAAACTTATTTATAGCATGAACTACAGCTAAAAATTCTTTCTTAGTCACAGTATAATTTAATTCAGCAGGAAATAGATTTTTGCTAATATAATAAATTGCATATGGCTTCTTGTCTTCCTCCTGCCCAAGTACTGCTCCAATTGCTGTGTCTGAGGCATCGGATGAAATTTGGAATGGAAAATTCCAATTTGGGCCCCTCAACACTGGGGCTATTGAAACAAGCTTTTTCATATCATTAAAGGCATTGTCACATTTATCTGTCCAAATGAAATCAACATTTCCAGTCAGTGCATATAAAGGTGCAGCTATTTGAGAATAATGTTCTATAAATCTTCTATAGTAACCAGAAAATCCAAGAAAGCTACGTACCTCTGTTTATGTGGTGGGTGTGGGAATTAACAAGATTATTTGAATTTTAGCTTGGTCCACTTGAATTCCAGCTACTGAAATATAATGCCCTAAGATAACTCCTTCGATCATCATCATAAGACACTTTTCGTGGCTTAAACAAAGCCTAGTGTCAATACATCTTTGCAATACCTTCTCTAGGTTTTCCAATGTAGGCTCAAAATCATCCCCATAAGGTGTGAAATCGTCCATATATACTTCGAGACCTTCATTTATTAAGTCTGCAAAGATGCTGAGAATTGCCCTTTGAAATGTAGCGGGAGCATTGCATAGGCCAAAAGGTAAGACTCGGTAGGCAAATGTCCCCCATGGACAGGTAAAAGTAGTTTTTTCCTAGTCTTCAGGGGAAATCTGGATTTGATTGTACCCACTGAAGCTATCGAGGAAAGAAAAGAATTTCTTTCCTGCCAATGTGTCTAATACCTAGTCAATGAAAGGAAGGGGAAAGTGGTCTTTCTGTGTTGCCTTATTAAGTTCACAGTAATCTACACATATTCTCCACTTTCCGTTCTTTTTTGGTACCACTACTAATGGAGAGACCCACTTGCTATCAGATATTGGGTAGATGAAATTAACATCCAATAATTTTTGTAATTTAGCTTTCACAATATCTTTGAGGTGAGGGTTTAGTCTTATTTGGGGTTGGCGAATGGGTCTTGCATATTTTTCGATATAGATGTGGTGTGTACACAATTGAGGGTCAATTCCTTTCATATCGGGGTAATCCCATGCAAAGGTTGCTTCGTATTTTCGTAATAATTGGACCAATTTCTCTTCTTGTTCAGCAGTGAGATTTTTGTTAATGTTTAGAGTTTTTCCCGGCTCAATTTCTACAATCTTGCTATTGTACACAGAAGTAGTAGGTATTACTTGATCAGGAATATCTTTGAAAGGATATTCTTCTTCTTTATTATCGAATGCTACCTTGATCATGTGACATTGCAAATGAGATCTGGTTTGTGGTTTATTAATGAAACTATTAATGATATCATCCTCTGTTTGATCTTTAAAATCAAGAGCATTTTCTATAGTTAGAGGTGATCTCATATTTTCCATTAGATATGATGGAGGTTGTTTTTTTGTTTTGATTATTGATAGACTTGGCTGGGCTGGGGGATATAGGGCTAAATTCTTGACATATTTTTCCCTTGTTATTGTCATATTGCCTTGTCGACATCCAATATAAGCATCGACAGTTGCCAACCAAGGTCTACCTAAGATCAACGGATGCCCTTCTAGCCGGTTCTTTGGATTAATAACCAGGAAATCAGCAGGGTATTCCCAGGAATCTACAGATACCATTACATCTTGTAATGTACCTTCTGGTTTGACTACCAATCGGTCAGCTAATTCCAGTAAGGTTTTTTTTGGTTCTAGTGATGTAATGCCAAGTTTCTGACAGGTGGTGGTTGTTAAAATATTGATTGCTGCTCCCAAATCAACTAAGGCATTTGGAAACAATTGCCCATGGATTTGGACTATCACTATAGGATTTCCTGGGTCTTCATATTTTACAGGTGTTTCCATTCCTGATAATAAGTCAGATAAGGTACCAACTATTTGGACAGTAGGATTGGTGATTGTTCTCCTCTTTGGCTTCTTTATGCATAATTCCTTAATGGTTTTTGCATATATAGGAATATCTTGGATATCTTGGAGGAGAGGGATTTTTATACACAAATTTTTTAATTCTCCCAGAAGATCAAAATTAGGTTGTTCCAATGGACGTGGTATGATTAATCGTTTTGGGAATGGTGGAGAGGAAGTTGTTACTTGTTGTTGACTTTGTTGTTGATTTTGTTGTTGAACTTCCTTCTCATTTTGTACTGTTTGTTCTACAGGTAACGGATTTTCAATATGAGCATCATTGTTTCTCTCTATTTCTACTATGCGCCTAGACCTTAATTGAAGATCATTGCACTCCCTCAGTTCAGTTTCTACTTCTGGGGGTTCCATTATTTGGACAGACTGAACTAGCCTGTTGTTTGGGTTTGGGTTGGGTTGGGCTGGGAGTTGTGGTCTTAAGTTGGTGTGGGGGTTTGTATAGGGAGCTGGCAGTGTAGGTTGAGAGATAGGAATTGATCCAGCTGGCTGATTTGTAGGTTTTTTCCAGTTTGACTGCCAGGCCTGACTCTGGGAAGTATAGGGGGACCATTGTGTAGCATAGTTATTTTTCCAAAATGGTGGGTAGAAAGGAAATTTAGGCCAATTATTTTGGTTTGTTTGATTTGGCCAAGATGTGGGAGGAAATGGTTGTTGTGACCAATTGGGGAAAGGTGGTTGATTTTGCCACATCCCACTATATTGTTGAGAATTATACTAAGGAGGCTGAAAAGAAAATGGATCATTTAGCATCCCTGATTGTCGCGGCTGCCATTGCTGGCGTTGATTAAGCAGACATACCACTTCTGATTCTTCTTCTGCCTCCTTATAAACTTCTTTTAGGCTAGGAAGCGAAGGACATCCCTCTGTAGGGTGATATTTCGTGCAAATGGTGCAGAATTTAATCACATCCAACGGGCATTCTTTGTGGCTGTGTTTCTTTCTACATCTGGGACAGAATATTGCCAAATTTTTCTTTGCTTCTGCTTGTTTCTGTTTGGCTTGCATAATATCAAACTGCGTTGTTAGAGTCCCAAGTATGTCTGTCTTAAATTCTTCTAGCAGATTTCCAATCTCTGCACGAGTCACACCTTCATTAGAAGTCTTATTTTCTCTTGTAATCATATCACGTTCTGCCTATTTTAACCTTGTATTGCCCCTCGAACTCCTGATACACAAATCAATCATGTTAGGATAAATTTCCTGATATATATCACCTTTTCCCATAATATTCAATGTTTCAACCCATTGATCTTTCATTCCCCTAATTATTGTGGTTTTAAAAACATTATCAGGTAAGGGTAAAGATGCATAAGGGGATCTCTAAAGATTCTATTGAAACCGTTCCACATATTCTTCCAAGGTTTCATTTGGTTTTGCTGTCATTTGGAATATTTCATCTTTTAATTCCCGAGATCTGCAATAATCTTGATACTTCTTTAAAAATGCAGCTTTCATCTGATCCAAATCAGTTATGACACCCCCACCTAATCCCATAAACCATCGTAAGGCTGCCCCTTTTAATGTTGAAGGAAATATTTTTAATTTTTGGGGATCGGTGGTATAATCATATCCCTTGCACAGCACATCAAATTCAAACAAAAACATGTCTGGATCCTCTGATGTTAAGCCATGAAATGTGGGAATATGTTGAAGGGGAATATATTTCATAGGTGCGTTGACTGCAGTATCTACTATAGGATATTGTAGCGTAGAGGTCTGCTGGGGTGTCTGTTGATTCTGATTTTGGTTCTGGGCCATTTGATCGAAGATATGCCAATATCCCTCTGGGATTTCCAAGGAATTTCTAGGTTGACGAGAAGGGGCAGGAATAGCTTTGACAGCACTCCCTTTGTCTGGAATAATAAGTATTCCCTGTTGACCTACTGTTTGAGGTGATTGAGGAGCTTGGTTCTGAATAAGTTGAACAACACTTCCCTTATCTGGGCTGCTTATTGTTTGGGCGAATTTAATAGGAGATTTTGAGTCTCTGGTTTCTCCCGTTTCCCCTTCTCCTTCTCGAAGATTGCTAGAGTTCCCTTCTTGAAGGAAACTTATGCAAGGATTCTCAATTTCTTGGGAATCTTGCTCAATTTCCTCTGTTTGACTGTGTATCTCAGCAAAGGCTTCAGATGGTGATTCTGTAGCATGAAGGGAACTAGTAGGCTATCTAGAAATATATTTTCTAAATCCTACTAATGGCTGAGATTCATTTTTCTTAAGGATTTCGTCAATAAAAGTTGTTCGCCCAAGGGTCACCAGTCCCTTAGGTTTTTTAGTTTTAGGAGGAATTTTGTTTTGTTTAGTTGATCTATTCATTCAAGGAAACAAACCTTCATCCCTACCTAAAGAAAGAAGCTTACCTACTTCTGCTGTGAAGCGGGCTGCAAGCAAGTGTGTTTATTGCCCAGTGCGCAAGTTCTTACCTTCCATCTTTAATACCCAATTCTTCGCAAGCAGAAGAAAATCAGCTGTGCATCACTCCTTTGAAATGGCATACACTCTCCCCAGCAACGGCGCCAAAATGTTGGGTCGTAAAAAGTTATCTTTTGAACACATAATTAGCCGACATTAATCATCAATCTGGGAGCGAATTTTTATTTCAAGAGTGTACTCTGTCTGAGGCTGAAATTATCTAAGAGTATTGCTATGAAGATGTAGTACAGAATGTTAAATGAAAAAGTAAAAAATGCTTGTAAATAAATCTAATTACGGTGACATGAATGAAAAAAACTTTAATTAAACCAATCTGCAGAAAAACGATCAGGGATACAGTAGCAATAACTCCTTCCCTTAGAAATCGATGTAAGATAACCAATCTGGGGACTTGGAAGCAATAAACAGTGTCCTCTATAGTTGGTGATCTTTAAAGAAATCAAAATGAAAGCAAACTCAATCTTCGTGCTAATGAAAGTAACTCAAAAGGAACAAAATCTGGAAAGGAACAACAACATGTAACTATAACTCATCTATTTGCTAATCGAAAGCTATGAATAAACAATGAACAGAAATGGAACAGCAATATGAAATGAACAACAATTCCAACTCTAACGCAATCAAGCAACTAGATTTCCACACTTCAATCCTGTCGACAGCCAATTACTACGCAACAATGAATTATAACAAATCATAAATTAATGGAACAGCAACTCGAATCAGATACAGAACAACAAAGCTTTATAATGATAACAAGATAAGCAAACAGCAAATGTGATTCTTGTAAAGGATGAAATAGAAATGAAATTCATTAATAAATCTGTATTTGATCTAACAACGATAAATCAATTCTGTAACATTAAACACACTCCACACAACAGTAAGCAAGGATTAAAAATACAAATAGTGAAGTGATTCCACCAGAGCCAGGCCCTTAGCGCCAGTGAAATACTGCTGGGCTAATTCGGAACTTTAGAAGATGAATGAAACACATGTCTTATATTAAGCAAATATAAAGCATTATAGAGGAGGTTCACTCAAAGCCGGGAGTCAATAAAACAGTATATTACAGAGGAAATGTTTAAATGTAAAGCCTTTCGACCAACTCTCTGACTGACTGTCACTAAAGGACATTGATTTTTATATCAAATCTCGACGGAAAATTCAAGGAATAAGATGAGTTTGAACAGCGATCCCCCAGGATCGAAGGATCTTGAGGGATTCGCTCCTCTTTGTTTAGTTATCATCCTGTTTACTCTGACCGAGGCCGAATTGTCCCCTGCCTTTTCTTGGCAATTCGTTCGGATCTCGTTGCCTTTGGCTGGATATGGTTCAATGCTGATGGAGCATCAGTTACATTACTTTCAGCCCCGCCTTTGGTACAACTGCTCACCTCATCGATTTCCTATTTTGTCAACAAAAATTAACCTTTAGCCATATTTTTACAATAAACATAAACCTTTCCAATTCTATCATAATTCTTACAATAAATTACCTTTCAAAGGCAAAAAGGAGTATTTCTATGGTAAAAGAATGAGAAGATACATAGTAATTTCATACCTTTTTCACTGCCCAACAACCATCTTATCCAAAAGATAGGGCAGACATATAAGAAAACAAGCCTTGGTGAGTGCAAAGAATTTGTTTTTTATTCCAAATCAGAGGATTAATTCAAGTCTCCAGTTTGAAGTGGCCACCTTCGAAAGGATAAAAAGGGCACCATGTTTGATAAATTCAAACTAAAATGACCTCCTTGCTTCACAAAAGGTGGATTGGCATAACATTTTTAAGAAGGCTGCATTAATGTTTGTTAAGATCACCTCCTTTATGAATAAACAAAGGCACAAAGCCACTCTAAAAGGCTGCAAAGGAAAAAGGAGGTTTTTCGTTTCAAACAGGGAGGAAAAGGTGTTTAAAAGCCCTCATCAAGTTTGAAAACTTGAAAACCAACGATCATTTTCCAATATGCACAGCTAAGTTACGAATGAGAACAAATATTGGGAGTCTTTAAATCATCTTCAAGCTTGAATCTATGCGCGGCACACCTGAAAATTAGCATGACACGCCTATAGGAGGTCATCAGAAGGCTTTCTATATAGGAGTGGAATACATATAGAATAGCGTGGCATGCCTGCGTTCAGGCTCCAACCAACTCTGAACATGCCTGCGTTCAGGCTCCAACCAACTTTGAACGCGCCTCCGTTCAAACACCAACCAACTCTAAACGTGCCTCCGTTCAGACACCAACCAACTCTGAACGCGCCTCCATTCAGACACCAACCAACTCTGAACGCGCCTCCGTTCAGACACCAACCAACTCTGAACGTGCCTCCATTCAGACACCAACCAACTCTAAATGCGCCTCAGTTCAGACCTGCCCGGCCACTCCTGAATGACCCGTTACTCCTGAAAGCCAGGGCCCATGTGTTTTTCGCCTTCAAAGCCATCCAAACACATGAACAGCCACTCCAAATTTCCTTATGCCCCCAATACGGTCAGTTTCCACTTTCAATCCTTAAACCTATGAAAAAATACCTCTAAACATCTGTTTTTAATACTACCCGGGCCACCCCTGAATGACCCACCGCCTAGGCGCCCGGGCCACTATCAACGCAAGTCACCAAATAAATTTCAAAAGGTGCCAAGTATTTTTCCCACATTAATTTCATATCCAATGCATCAAGATGCTTTGAGAAAGGATTTGTATAGTCTCCAAAGTGAACACAATTTGTAGAGGTATTTCAAATCAATTTAAAAGGTATCTTAACAGTGATTTCAAAAGAGCACGAAGTTTACTAAATCAAGGAGAAAATAGTGACTAGAGGATAAAGAGTTTTTTTAGTTGAAAGAACTCATTTAAAACACTGATTTCAGGGGGCGCCAAGTTATCATAACCACAGAAAAACAGACTTTGTGAAAGGTCTCATAATCAGTTTGAGGGAGGGTTTGGTTACAAATTTCAAGGGAAAACAGTGATTGAGGATAAGAGGACATTCATGGTTTCACTAGAATCCTACTTGTTTAAATAGAGGCTTGTTTATCAAACAAAGGAGAGAAATTGTATGCTAAAAACTAATCCTCATCAAAGACATTGTTTTCCAAACTCCTAAAAAACAAAACAAAGATTGAAGGAAGTCTCTTTACTGTGATTACAACGGATAGAAATAGTGAAAGAGAGGATGGTTAATGTGCCAATTTGAAAGAGTTTTTGTGCTATGAAATAGCTAAGAATACACACAGTTGCTAGAAGAAAAAATAGAGTTTTGTAAAGGTCTTTCAAATCAGTTTGAAGAGGCATCTTGACAGTGGTTTTAAGGAGGCCCTTGTTTACTAAATCAAAGAGAAAACAGTGACTGTGGGATAAAGATGTTTGTTAGTTGAACGGAGTCTATTAAACATTGATTTCAAAGAGCACCATGATCACCTAAAAAAAAGAGAAACAATGATTAGGAGATAGGACTTTTGTCAAATTAAAAGAGTTCTTCTTGCTGTAGATAGCAAGGATCAAAACAGTGATTGAGGGAAGAGATTTTGATGCCAAAAACACAAGGATACTTCTCTTAAAAAACCACAAACATGTCTTGTTAAAAGCCTCTTGGCTCAAACACAATACTGAAGAGATGACATTGTTTTCATTCAAAAAATACTTGTCTGCTAAACTCAGAGAAAACATTGACTTGCAAGGAGTAAAAAGGTGTTTTTGGTTGAAGACTATTTCTAGTGATCATTTGAATCAGTTTTCCTTGGTAAGCCAGTAAAGAGTATTAGAAGCATAATGCCTCCAAGGAAAAGTGAAGTGATGGGAAGCAAGGTTATGATGAAGAGGAACATAATGGTAGCCTACACAACAGTAAGCATGAGGGTGATGAAGTACAAAACAGTGAAGGGAAAGAGCATGACAGTCATGAAGAAAGCAGTGACAAGGAAAAACAAGGCAACCCCCAAGAAAGCAATGATGAGGAAAAGGAAACACAAAGCATAGAGCATGAAGGGTGCTTTCCAAAGCATGTGCTAGCTGCCTCTCCAAGGCAAGGGGCCATAACTTCTTCACCAAAGCAAAAATGCCAAACAATAAGGAAGAAAACCAAGAAAAAACTCAAAATTGCCCAAAGAGGGCGCTCGGTGGGAAAAAATGAAAACGACACATCTAGACTTGGAATTTTAGCCCGAGATTTTAGGCATGTTTCTAAACACCCTTAAGGGGTTTTCTCACCAAAATTGAGAAAAATTCGACATGATCTTGTTTTTTGACATTTTTGGGCCTAATTGCATAAATTCATGGGCGCTGCCATTTTTGTTTAGAGCATCCTCAGCTGTTGAGAGTGGTATCATTGGATGCATTAAATTCAAGGGCATCTACTCAGAAAATTTTAGATCAATTGAAGATTTTTCGGTCCCCCAAAGAGGCAAAAAACACTCACCTTTTCGACACTCTGCCCCACATATCAGCAAAGTCTATTTTTTGTTTTTTCCACTCAGTTCAGTTTTTGATACACTTCTAGTGAAAATTTTGGGGAAAACCAAGTATTTTTAGAAACTAGACATCCAGGTATTTCCAACGAGCTGTCATGGGCCTCATTTCGACATCGAGAGGTCCTTCAAAAGTTGCCTACAAGACAGAGAATTTTCTGCTGCTACATTTCTGTAGTATTTTGGTAAAAAATGCAGTTTTCTGATGTGGCTTTTCCAAATGTGTGTTCAGCCTTTTTTGGCCATTTTCAGTTGGAAAAGTCAATTTAATTTCCTTTTTTAGAATTTTTAAGATATTTTTCTAGATATTTTGTGCCTTGGGCTTTGCAAAGCCTCAAGGACAAAATCAGATATTTGTAATGGGCCAATGGGCTTGCTAGTTGCTCTAGGAGGTTTTCTTTCTCTTTGATTTATATATTCCAAGAGATTTCATTGTAAAAGAGGCTGAAATTGATGTTATAGAGCAATACATGGTTATACAAGCTTGGAAGAAATACTTTGTCTCATGCATTGGATAGTTTCTTGAGTCTTTTGGATGGTGAAAGAGGACTCTTGTAGGATTCATTGACTTGGTAAAATGGTATAGTGTTCCTTCTCTATTATGTTTCCTTAGTTATCATACATATTTTCATGTTTCTTGCTTGCTGTAGGAAATTAAAGAATAGATTTGAGATATGCCCATGGAGGCACCTCAAATTTCTTGATTCATTACAGCTTCTATGTTTGTCTTCTTTCTTAGTTATGTCAAATGAATTCTTAAATTCTCTTTGATACCCTAAGAACTTGTTCTCAGTTACATTAATGGTTATTATGTATGCTAATTAGTATGATTCATGGTACGCCCTGTTTACTCCTTAGTTAACCAAAACCCCATTACTGAAACCTTTCTCTGAATGTTTGATTGTCCTAGTTGAACCAAAGAGGTCTTGTGTTGATCTTTCCCTTTGCCTATACTCTGCAATCTTATTTCAAAGTTCTCGATAGCTAAAAATATGATGTCTAGGAGTTCCCTCTTCGTAGATTGAGTTATTTGTTTGTCTTGTTTGTTTTTCCCCAAAGTCTCATTGTGATTTTCCTAAAGTTAGAGGGTCTTATACCTCTATGTATCGTCTGAATGTTTATTTTATGCATCTATCAGTTTGAAGTTGCATTTATCGTGATTAATGGTTATGCCTTACCACATGGATGTCTGTTGTAAAACTATTTATGTTTAAAAGTCTTTGTCCTTCACAAAACCTAGTGTCCATCCCATTTTACTCCACCTAAAGAATCCATTTTTACCTCGACCAAATCAGCCCTTCAATATACCTTGTCCACCATTTGAGGCTTTCTTGACCTTTTCGACCCCATAGCCCAGTTGATCTAACAATATTTTTATCTATTTAGCCTTTGATCAGTTCCTCCCTCAAAAACCTAAAAACAAACTAAAAAACATACTTAACAACTAGCCTAAAATCAAAATCATAAGAAACAAACAAATCTACATCCCTTGCACAAATAGAGAGAGCCCTCTCTGAGTCTAGGAAGGCTAGGTCCTTGGGCTCCAAATTTGGTTTGATGTTACCCTGTCACTTGGCTTGCCAATCTTCCAAATCATGGGACCCTAACATAATGGCGATCATGGTGGGACTCTGAGTGATAAACAAACTTAGATTCCCTACACCTTCAGAAACCTTTGAGAATACTATCTTCTGGACTTATCCCACCGCTCCCTAACATAATGGCGATCACAGTGGGACCTTCTGAGTTAGTGACAAACTAAGTATACCTTAGGACTTCAGAATCCCTCAACCTAGAAGTATTATCAAAGAGTAGAAATAAGTTGTCTCACCATCCTACCAAAATGATGACCCAACTTTAGAAAACTCTTACAAACCTCAGGGCTACACATAGAAAACTCAGAAAACCCCAAAACAAATCCCTAGATTGGCTTTTTATCAATATTGATGGTGGACCATACACATATCTCTAAAAACAAATAAAAACATCCACCTGGCGACTCCACTAGCCTCCAGTAGGCCTATTACTCCACTAGTCCTTATAAAATCTCCTGGGAATGCATTAAGAAATCCCAATCATGCTGATGGTGTACAGAAAAGTTCAAATATTCCACCTGGCGACTCCACAACCCTCAATAGACCAAAAGACTCCACTGGTAGAGAACTCTATACTAGTTGAAAAGACACAGTGACCCTTTCTGATTAACAAAGATGGATCCAAGGATGCAAAATAGATATGCTTCGATGAGTAGAGACCATATCCCTGGATTCCCACAAAAAATACCGTAAATAAATTGGATGAAAAACCTACCTATATTTCGAGATGAAAAGGTTGATGACCCCTTGTTACACCTCATCAAATTTCATATACACATATGGAGGTTGAAGGTTGAATGGCATGAGGACTGCCTCATGAAAATGTTTATGGCAACATTAGAAGGTAGCGCAAGAAATTGGTATGAATGGTTAGAACCTGGCATATTGTTTTCTTTGAAGGATTTCCACAAGGTATTCTATAAATACTATATAGGATATTTCCCATCTCTATCATTAGCTGAAAATTATTGTGATCAATCTCAGGATATCATACAATACCTTATAGATAGTGATGAAAATTTGGAAAATTTGGAAAATTTGTATCCTGAAGACCTCTTAACATCCATTCATGAATTTCATTCTCAAGATAACTATCATGATAGCCTAGTTGAGTTAGTTAAGGAAGAAATCATTCAAGGTAGAGAAGAAAACCCACAAGATCTCTCTGAAGGCACAAGTGATCATTTATCACCCCCACTAGATGAGGCTCAAGAAGATATCCAACCTCAGAATCAATCTTCTGTAGAGAAGGAAAACAATTGTTGCCCAATCCAAAGAAAATAGAAAATGCCTCCTCCTTTAACTACAAAAGAGGCAGATCAGATGTTGAGAGTAAAACCAGCCTCTAAACCTTTATATAAGGAAAATATTCCTATTTGTACCATTCCTACCTTACCTACTAAAGAAATTGATCATAAAGAAACAATGGAACAAATTTTTGTTGAGGTTGTAATACCTCCTCAAGAATACATTCATCCTTGTGAGTAGTCACAAAAGGAAGAGAAACATCATAGTTCCATCCAGAGAAAGAGAAAGACACCACCCCTTTCAACAAAAGGAGAAAGCAATGAAATCCTAAGCATACAGCCAGCATCCAAACTTTTTTGTGAAGAAGATATGTATATGTGTTCTACTGCTTACTTATCTACTAATGCATTTTCTCATATTAAAAGTACATAACAAATTGATGTTGACACTAGAATTTCTTCTCAAGAAGACCTGGTGCCAAAAAATGGTCCTACTCATCAGGATAATGGCTCACAAATAGAAACCATCTCACTCAATCAGGGCATACCAAGATTACTTGAAGGTAGCATAATATTACATTCTGAAGCTGCCAAATCAGATAATCATAAAGAGGGAGAAGAGATTCTTTCTCAAAAGAAGCCCAAAGTTAGTCAAGTAAAGGAAGGAGTAATCCTAAATGAGGTCTATTTCTCAAATCCGCTAGGCCAGTTATTATTCGAAGACCCCTTTGCTAGTTCCTTAGAGACCTTTAAAGAGGGAGTAAAACATGCCAAGAATAGTTTGTGGTAGAGCTTAAAGAAAATTTGGGGCGCTACTGTTCAGAAGAAGACAAAGTGGGATTGGCCTACCAACATACCTGAGAAGTGGAACAAAGGACAATCATCTAGTCACTTGCTTGACGGGTTACATTGGAAAAGAGAGTTCACCAAATGAATGTATATCATATATAGGTTAGAATAGAATAGATAAGCATGCAAAATAAGCTCAGCCCCATGAGCATATTTCTTTCAGTTTGTTTTGAGAAAAATAGAAAACACAAAAATAACAAGAAAAGTAGAAAAAGAGGGCAGATTCTAAAACAACAGAAAAGCCCCATGTTCAAAAAAGATTCATGTTGAAAGTGTACAAGTCTAAATGCCACTACTAGTGCTCAAAAGATGTCTTGTTCAGTTATCTAGCCTAATCATAACTGAACATGTTTTAAATTTATTGCTGATAAGTTAGTGAAATAAGGGATAGTCAAATTGTGTAAGCTTGACTTGTCAAAGAAAGTAGATTAGGAAAAGATATTGGTTCCACACGCTCAAAATAGAACCAAAGAGGAAAACAGGGATGAAAAACAAACTATGTATCCTAGCCCTGATTTTTTCTGAATCTTATTTTCGTGCAAAATAATATTTGTGTCCAACTTGTCTTTTATGCCACAAATACATGACAAATCAGACTATCTAATCTTGATTTGGTCATTTTAAGTTTCGTGTTTTAGTTTACTGAATCAAATCCTGTCAAAAAGCTTAATCTTGACATTCGATCTAGCATAGGTAGAGAAACAAAGGAGTTCATCAGTTTAATCTGAACTCTTGGCAGATATAAGTGTAGAATTAGATAGTGTCTTTTTCAAAAATATCATGTCAAAGGGTTGCTAGTCCAAATGCACCTAAAAGAAGAAAAAATGTTAGGAAATATAGCTGGGTAGGTAGAGATGACTTTGATGCTAATCATCCTGTCAATTTTCAGAAATAGCGTCAAGAAAGAAAGAAATTTGTGCCAATGTATAGGGCACTGGTCTTCACAAGCCAGAGATATGCAATTCTGGACACCTGCTAAAAAGGAGCTACCCTCCCCAAATGGAGCCACTGTTAGTCATCAATATTTTTCACCTATTGTTGATGACTAGATTCCTTAGTTTGAGTTTTCTAGAAGCTAATCTCAATATGTCAATTTGTCATCTAGAAAACCCCCAAACAAATTTTTGTCTTCCTAGCCCTTCTTGTCAGCCTATGATAAGAGCAATATTTAGTTTTCAACTCATGTCTTGTTTCAACAAAATATCCCTGTCTATAGTTTTCCTAGCCTTCTTTCTCTGCTATCATTTTCCCCTTGTTTCTCATGAAACTCACTGTCCAACATTTGACAAAGTGTCTCCTTCCTATCCCTGATCTTCTTATCAAAAACCATCTGATTATGCCTAAGAAAACAATCAGAATCTATGAAAGTTTCCCCTAAGTTAGATAGTGGTGTCTAGGAGTCTTTTCCTTTTCAAAATTGTCCTAATCCAAAAATCCTCTGTTTAGTACCAATCAACTATAGATTGTCTTCCCGTTCTACAAAAATAATTCTTGATTCATCCATAGGTCGCACACCACTAAGAGGTCATTTGGTCTCAGTTCAGAAAAAGTTCAACAAAGATCCAAATCAGAAGAAGATAAGCATGTTCACTGTCTAAAAATAATATGCTTAGATCAGGAAAAAATCTCCATAAGACACCAAAGGAGCTCTCCAAGGTTCAAAGTAATATGGTTTTAAATCTTTGCAGGGGTGGAATTGAAAGATAAACATTATGCAAATAAGAGCAAAGGGACAAGTTCAAATAGGTCTCTCATGATTGAAGAGATTTTCCATCAGTAAAGAAGATGGAGAGCTGCAATGAAAAGAGAGCAGGAGTACATGTTTAAAAGCCAAAGTTGCCTAAAGAACAGAGGCTATCCTTCAAAGTCACATGAATGCAAATACTGATCAACAGTGTTCTAGTATCTCCTCCAAAGGCAGTGCTGCATAAGTTTTACAAAGGACATCATCATGTAGTGAATGAGAAGACAACTGCTTGTTATGTTGCCTTGAGCCTGGGATGTGAAGATCAGTCAAAGAGCTATTTCAAGGTACCCCTGAAAACACAGTCAAGGAAAAGTTGGCTCAATGATGTCCAAACATCAAATAATATCCTTGTATGAATCACTTTGTTCAAAACCCTAAAACCTCACAGTGATACGGTGCCAAGCAGAGACATATATTGCAGAGAGATGACACAGTTTTGAAATAGATTAAATGTCATGTGTATGGTGGAATCTCCTTCAATAATAAGTAGAGGGTTAGAAGCGCTATGGTGAAACCTCCTTCATTTAAAAGCAGATGGTTAGAAGCACAATGATAACCTCCTTCATTGAAAATTAGATGGTTAGAAGCACAATGATAACCTCCTCGAATAAAGAGCAGATGGTTAGCAGCAAAATGATAGAACCTCCTTCATTTAAAAGCAGAGGGTTAAGGTGTTTTTGAGTGACTTCAGAAATTGTGAGCCACCTCCTCCAAAGATGAACAGTAGGTGCATCAGCAGGTTTTATATTTATTTAAGAAAGTTTTCTATTGGAAAGTCAAGGTTGAAATCAGTGGGAAGCAAATGAAAGTTTATAGGTTGAAGTCCTGTGTTACATCATCAGCAAAGTAGTGACATTGTGGTGTTGAAAAGCCTCTGTTTCTTCTGTTTATAAAGGCCTCTCTAAAAGTGTAAATTGAGGGTGGAATGTTTAACTAGAAGGCTATCACTTGAGGTTACAGTTCACATAAACCATCTTATCCAAAAGATAAGGCAGACATATAAGAAAACAAGCCTTGGTGAGTGCAAAGAATTTTTTTTTTATTCCAAATCAAAGGATTAATTCAAGTCTCCAGTTTGAAGTGGCCACCTTCAAAGGATAAAAAGGGCACCATGTCTAATAAAGTCAAACTAAAAGGACCTCCTTGCTTCACAAAAGGTGGATTGGCATTACAGTTTTAAGAAGGTTGCATTAATGTTTGTTAAGATCGCCTCCTTTATGAATAAACAAAGGCACAAAGCTACTCTAAAAGGTTGCAAAGGCAAAAGGAGGTTTTTCGTTTCAAACAGGGAGGAAAAGGTGTTTAAAAGCCCTCATCAAGTTTAAAAACTTGAAAACCAACGATCATTTTCCAATATGCACAGCTAAGTTATGAAGGAGAACAGATATTGGGAGTCTTTACATCATCTTCAAGCTTGAATCTATGCGCTGCACGCCTGAAAATTAGCGCAGCGCGCCTGTAGGAGGTCATCAGAAGGCTTTCTATACAGGTGTGGCACGCCTGTAGAATAGCGCGGCATGCCTGCGTTCAGGCTCCAACCAACTCTAAACGCGCCTGCGTTCAGGCTCCAACCAACTCTGAACGTGCATCCGTTCAGACACCAACCAACTCTGAACGCGCCTCCGTTTAGACCCCAACCAACTATGAACGCACCTTCGTTCAGACCCCAACCAACTCTGAACGTGCCTCCATTCAGACACCAACCAACTCTGAACGTGCCTCCGTTCAGACCTGCCCGACCACTCCTAAACGACCCGTTACTCCTGAAAGGCAGGGCCCGTGTGTTTTTCACCTTTTTCAAAGCCATCCAAACACATGAACAACCACTCTCACTTGCCTTATGCCCCCAATACACTCAGTTTCCAATTATCAATCCTTAAACCTGTGAAAAAATACCTCTAAACATCTGTTGTTAATACTTCCCAGGCCACCCCTGAACGGCTCACCGCCCAGGCGCCCGTGCCACTATCAACGCAAGTCACCAGAGAAATTTCAAAAGGTACCAAATATTTTTCCCACAGTGATTTCATATCCAATGCATCAAGATTCTTTGAGAAAGGATTTGTATAGTCTCCAAAGTGAACACAATTTGTAGAGGTCTTTCAAATCAGTTTAAAAGGTATCTTAACAGTGATTTCAAAAGAGCACCAAGTTTACTAAATCAAGGAGAAAATAGTGACTAGAGGATAAAGAGTTTTGTCAGTTGAAAGAAGTCATTTAAAACATTGATTTCAAGGGGCGCCATGTTATCATAACCACAGAAAAACAGACTTTGTGAAAGGTCTCATAATCATTTTGAGGGAGGGTTTGGTTACAAATTTCAAGGGAAAACAGTGATTGAGGATAAGAGGACATCCATGGTTTCACTAGAAGCCTTTTTTAAATAGAGGCTTGTTTATCAAACAAAGGAGAGAAATTGTATGCTAAAAACTAATCCTCATCAAAGACATTGTTTTCCAAACTCCTAAAAAACAAAACAGAGATTGAAGGAAGTCTCTTTACTGTGATTACAAAGGATAGAAACAGTGAAAGAGAGGATGGTTAATGTGCCAATTTGAAAGAGTTTTTGTGATATGAAATAGCTAAGAATACACACAGTTTCTAGAAGAAAAAAAAGAGTTTTGTAAAGGTCTTTCAAATCAGTTTGAAGAGGCATCTTGACAGTGGTTTTAAGGAGCACCTTGTTTACTAAATCAAAGAGAAAACAGTGACTAGGGGATAAAGATGTTTGTCAGTTGAAAGGTGTCTATTAAACATTGATTTCAAAGAGAGCCATGATCACCTAAAACAAAGAGAAACAATGATTAGGAGATAGGACTTTTGTCAAATTAAAAGAGGTCTTCTTGCTGTGGATAGCAAGGATCAAAACAGTGATTGAGGGAAGAGGTTTTTGATGCCAAAAAAACAAGGATACTTCTCTTCAAAAACCACAAACATGTCTTGTTAAAAGCCTCTTGGCTCAAACACAATACTGAAGAGATGACATTGTTTTCATTCAACAAATACTTGTCTGCTAAACTCAGAGAAAACATTGACTTGCAAGGAGTAAAAAGGTTTTTTTGGTTGAATATTATTTCCAGTGATCATTTGAATCAGTTTGCCTTGGTAAGCCAGTAAAGAGTATCAGAAGCACAATGCCTCCAAGGAAAAGCGAAGTGATGGGCAGCAAGGCAGTGATGAAGAGGAACATAATGACAACCTACATAGCAGCAAGCATGAGGGTGATGAAGTACAAAACAATGAAGGGAAAGAGCATGACAATCATGAAGAAAGCAGTGACAAGGACAAACAAGGCAGCCCCCAAGCAAGCAATGATGAGGACAAGCAAAAACAAAGAATAGAGCATGAAGGGCACTCTCCAAAGCATGTGCTAGCTGCCTCTCCTAGGCAAGGGGCCATAACTTCTTCGCCAAATCTAAAATGCCAAACAATAAGGAAGAAAACCAAGAAAAACTCAAAATTTGCCCAAAGAGGGCGCCCGGTGGGAAAAAATGAAAAAGACACATCTAGACTTGGAATTTTGGTCTAGGCTTCTAGGAATGTTTCTGAACACCCTTAAGGGGTTTGCTTACCAAAATTGAGCAAAATTCGACATGATCTTGTTTTTTGACATTTTGGGGCCTAATTGCATAAATTCATGAGCACCGCCATTTTTGTTTGGAGCATCCTCAACTGTTGAGAGTGGTATCATTGGATGCATTAAATTCAGGGGCATCTGCTCAAAAAATTTCAGATCAATTGAAGATGTTTTAGTCCCCCAAAGAGGCAAAAAACACTCACTTTTTCGACACTCTGCCCCACATATCAACAAAGGCTATTTTTGGTTTTTTCCACTCAGTTCAGTTTTTGATACACGTCCATTGATTAGGTTTTGGAAAACCAAGAATCTTCAGAAACTAGACATCCAGGGCTTTCCAACGAGCCATCATGGGCCTCGTTTTGACATCGGGAGGTCCTTCAAACGTTGCCTACAAGACAGGGAATTTTCTGTTGCTACATTTTTGTAGTATTTTGGTAAAAAATGCAGTTTTCTGAAGTGGCTTTTCCAAATGTGCGTTTAGCCTTTTTTGGCCATTTTCAGTTGGGAAAAGTCAACTTAATTTTGTTTTTTAGCATTTTTAAGATATTTTTATAGATATTTTGTGCCTTGGGCTTTGCAAAGCCTCAAGGACAAAATCAAATATTTGTAATGGGCCAATGGGCTTGCTAGTTTCTCTAGGAGGTTTTCTTTCTCTTTGGCTTATATATTCCAAGACATTTCATTGTAAAAGAAGCTGAACTTGATGTTATAGAGCAATACATGGTTATACAAGCTTGGAAGAAATACTTTGTCTCATGCATTGGATAGTTTCTTGAGTGTTTTGGATGGTGAAAGAGGATTGTTGTAGGATTCATTGACTTGGTAAAATGGTATAGTGTTCCTTATCTGTTATGTTTCCTTAGTTATCATACATATTTTCATGTTTCTTGCTTGCTGTAGGACAGTAAAGAATAGAATTGAGACATGCCCATGGAGGCACCTCAAATTTCTTGATTCATTACAGCTTCTATGTTTGTCTTCTTTCTTAGTTATGTCAAATGAATTGTTAAATGCTCTTTGATACCCTAAGAACTTGTTCTTAGTTGCATTAATGGTTATTATGTATGCTAATTAGTATGATTCACGGTACGCCCTATTTACTCCTTAGTTAACCAAAACCCCATTACTGAAACCTTTCTCTGAATGTTTGATTGTCCTAGTTGAACCAAAGAGGTCTTGTGTCGAACTTGCCCTTTGCCTATACTCTGCAATCTTAGTTTAAAGTTCCCGATAGCTTAAAATATGATGTCTAGGAGTTCCCTCTTCGTAGATTGAGTTATTTGTTTGTCTTGTTTGTTTTTCCCCAAAGTCTGATGGCGATTTTCCTAAAGTTAGAGGGTCATATACCTCTATGTATCATTTGAATGTTTATTTTATGCATCTATCAGTTTGAAGTTACATTTATCGTGATTAATGGTTATGCCTTACCACATGGATGTCTGCTGTAAAACTATTTATGTTTAAAAGTATTTGTCCTTCACAAAACCTAGTGTTCATCCCATTTTACTCCACCTAAAGAATCCATTTTTACCTCGACCAAATCGGCCATTCGATATACCTTGTCCACCATTTGAGGCTTTCTCGACCTTTTCGACCCCATAGCCCAATTGATCTAACAATATTTTTATCTATTTAGTCTTTGATCAGTTCCTCCCTCAAAAACCTAAAAACAAACTAAAAAACATACTTAACAACTAGCCTAAAATAAAAAAACATAAGAAACAAACAAATCTACATCCCTTGCACAAATAGAGAGAGCCCTCTTTGAGTCCAGGAAGGCTAGGTCCTTGGGCTCCAAAGTTGGCTTGATGTTACCCTGTCACTTGGCTTGCCAATCTGCCAAATCACGGGACCCTAACAATTATTCTTTGTCACTACTCTACATTTATTCGTTTCTACCACGTTGCATTTGTTTGTTTGTTTGTTAAGTTGTTTACAAATCAAAAAGACTAACCTGTGGCTTTAGAAACCACAACCAAGGGTCATCTAAGTCGTCAAAATCACCTAAGGATTGCATTTGACTGGGGCCACACCAACCCATCCTCATGGTTGGATTTGTGCCTATAGGATTTCGAACTCATGACCATTTCACCATGAAATACCTTAACAAAATACCTTGTCATTCATTTCTCTATACTTAGTGGCAACCAATTTGCATTTATTATGAGCCACTACTCTACATTGTTTTTATGCAAATACAAAGAAATAATCAATTATCAATAGCTTTTATTTAAAAAAAATCATAATATACAACTTCCTATAAAAATAAAAATAAAAGTCTCAAAGAACAATAGCTCAAGTAGTATCTAGTGAGTTTGATTCCCCCTTCACCCATATTCTATTCTTTAGAGACAGCTAACCTATATGGCAAAAATTTGAACATGTTGAAAATTGTGATGAATAATTCCTATAAACTAGAAAATTAAAATATATTAATATTGAAATAAATAATAAAAAATATTATAATTTTTTATATTAAAATAAATAATAATAACAACCATTATAATTCGATTCTTGGTCTGGGCTAGAATAGTCATGTGAAGTTACCGATTCACCAATTTTCACTAACCAAAAAAATAATAATGAAATATCACAAATTTTGATATTTCGAAAAAAAAAATAAGTATCAAATTTCAACACGTCTCTTAATCGCAATTATAAAACTATTTATGAATATTTTCGTGCACCAATATATGCCCTTATTTCAAGTACATGTACAATTATCACCGACAAATGTGCATGAAAGGGCGCAACATATATCCAATACTTAATTCCATGGCAAATAAATATTTAGAACTATGTACATCACCCGTATTGACTGGTCCCTATTTATAACACCGAGCATTCAATAACCAAAGGTTATTGACTCCATCATTATGCACCCATAATATGTGGGTGATGTGTGTTTTTTAGAACTCATGGAGTAGCCAAATTATTATTTCCAAAGTAAAATTCTTTCATTATTATCGACACGTAACCTTAAGTGTTGACTATATTGAACACCGTATCTAAGAGTGGGGGTGTGCCACGTGTAATTGTTTGAAAATGACACGTAGTTCATAGCTTAGTCAATGTACCACCGTAGGGACACATCATCAAATGTACTCATCCAATGAATTTAAGATAATAATTGATTTGATTCATGGCCACCGATAGGGAAATTTAAATTATAAAGTTGCCTTAGCTTTCGGGTTCAATGAATTTTAGATAATAATTGCTATAGATTACACTGCAATGTGGGTGCCACTCTCTATTCAAGTGGCATCTCGTACATGAAGAAAATTAAGGCAAAGTAGTGTGTCCTTCTTTAAGGGGTCCTTGCATTTATCACATTAGAAAATTTGGACCTTGACACTGACAGTCTTCAAGGGCTTTGACTCACTCTCGACCATCAAAATTTTATATTGTATATATATTTGAGAGAAAAGTTCACAGCGTTTAAACTATTGTTAGGGTGCAGTGATTCAAGTAATAATCATTACCAGATTTTGGTAACATATGAACCAATAATTATTAATTTGGTGCAATAGATACCTTGTGACGCTAGCGTCTAAGTGGGATGAATTTGGTATACCATATATTCTTTTGACCAAGGGTATAAGGTACATGAAATTGGTAAAGGGCGTATTTTTCAAACTTAGCATCTAAATTAAGCAAATTGGGGAAATTAAAAAGGTGCAAACAGCGTATTTTTCAAACTTAGCATCTAAATTAAGCAAATTGGGGAAATTAAAAAGGTGCAAACAAGTAAATTATTTTTCATAAAGTATATGACTTTCAAATTTGGTATTTAGATAAAGCCATTTTTGTAAAATAAATATATTATGTTTCGATATTTTATTATTTTGGAGTTTTTTAAATTTGTTATGTTTTATTTTTTATTTTTAATTTATCAAAAAAATATAAGAATTATTATAATTTTATGTATTTATGGTTGAGGAGAGCTTTTGAGGATATTAAATTTATTTACATATTTATATGTTATGTGATTCATTTCACTAGTTTTAATCTCATTTCTTCACTCCTGTGAGCATTATTCGATGCAATGAGTGCTAAGTGGACTATTCAAAAAATCATGAGAAATTAGTCAATTACTACTACCTCTCATAGAAATGGTCATAGTTGAATGACTTACTTAACACAGTTGAATCCAAAAAAATGATATTTAATATAATGCACTTTAGAAACCCCTCAATGCTTGAATACAAAGAATAAAGGGAGCTCTACTTGAATGGTTCATGAGGCACAATACTTGCTAAGGTTTTGCAAATAGGGTAGCAAGCTAAGTGGGCTTGACTGTGGGGAAAACTCCACAGTTAAGCGCGCTGGAGCCAAAGGCAATCTAGGATGGGTGACCTCTAGGGAAGTTTTGGTTGCCAAGTGCAAGCCTCGGAAGTGATGATTGACGCTATGTGATTCATTTCACTAGTTTCAATCACACTTCTTCACCCCTATAAGCATCGCCCAATGCAATGAGTGCTAAGTGGACTATTCAAAAAAGCATGAGAAATTAGTCAGTTACGACTACCTCTCATGGAAATGGTCATAATTGAATGACTTACTTAACGCAGTTGAATCCCAAAAAATGATATCAAAAAATAATTGTGCCGAGAAGCTTTATACAACTCAATATGGATGAGATGTGTAGACATAATGTAAGTATGTCAACGTTTTTAAAATTTCGTGAAAATTGAGGATAATCCTTAACCTGTAAACTTACATTTAAGTAAATGAAATTTGACAAATTTCATAACTTTTAAATTTGGTATTTACTTTAAATATACTATAGTTTGATATTTAATTAGAGAAAATAACATATTCTAAATATCTTATTTTATATATATATATATATATATATATTTGTTGCTTATAAGGTGTAGAATAGACGGTGATGGAGTGTACTATTAAGTCATTACGTAACCTTGTTAAGAGTCAATGTGACTCAAACCAAGTGTAATATTTAAATGAATTTAACAACTTAAATGTTCTTAAATCAAAATTTCTCAAACTAAAAAGCAAATATGAAATAAAATTTAAATAATAAAAATTCGATTAAAAATTTATATAAATTATTAGAATTACATATATTAATTATTAAGATTGTAAAATTTAAATACAATAAAATTTTTAAAAACACTTAATCCATTTACATATTTAAAATACAATTTTAATAATTACGATTTAATAAAAAAATATATAACTGGATTTCAACTTCGAATATTAGAGAAAATTCAAATTTATAACATTTAGAATTCTCCTTTTAGTGAAATAGGTACACCATGGTGTAACGTAACCCTTGGAATCTAAGCCAAGTGAATTGAACTTGGAAAAGTAAAATATTTCCGCGTCTCACGAAAATTTGAGTGGCTGAATTTTTGCAATGGGATAATTTCTGATAGTTTTTTTTTAAAATAATTTGTTATTTTTTATATTTAAAAAATAATAATTTAATTCTAGTTTGATATGAAATATTTATTTTAAATTAAATTATAAACATTTTTAAGATTACATAGATATTTATAAATCTGAATATTTTTATAAAAATGTTGTTATATATTTTATTGTTATATTTTAAAACATAATGTATTGGCAGGAGTAATATGGATATTCTATAGTTTGGAAAAGGAAAAATTGTTTACTATACTCATGGGTATTGGTCATATGAAAAATAATTAAGCATAGATATATGGTTTCTATCTGGGACTTTTGTTAGCAAAATAATATCAAGTGGATACACTTATGTTTATGGAAGATTATCTCCTAATCATGTATTATCTGGTCAAAGGCTCCCTCCCAAAAGAGAAATCTATGAAAAACATCATGAAAAGAGTTAGAAAAGTTGTGGAAAATATCGCATCCAAAGCACACTACAAAAAAATCTATTTTTATTGCTAAAAAATATTCTCCTCAATCATATATTTTTATTGGAAAAAAAAACATTTTTTTATTTTTATTTTTATATAAACTAACCCAATAATACCTATTGTATTTGCAATAAACAAAGCACATAATACAAATACATAATAGATTTAATATCTAAGCCAAAAAAAACTAATGTTATGCACTACAATACTTGATTCACGTTTCCTTAAAAACCTTCAGTAAAATATAATGAAGATGTGAATCATTAAAGTTCATGCTCATCAATTGTTTTACGAGATATTTACCCGAGTTTCCAAAACTCATGACTTTTTGAGTTGATAGCAACATCTTTAACGATCACATGATGCTCACTTAAAACTATATAAACATTCGAAACTTCAATAATAATTACACAAGTTGTCCCCTCTTATGCAGCCTATCTGTTGAAAAAAAACGCAACAAATTTCACTCATTACAGTCGAAAAACTAAGTATATAACTATAGCGTAAACTTTTTGTGTTTTATTTATTTTTGATAATATTAGTTTATATATTTTAATTTTGGATTTTTTAAGTATTAAATTTTTTGAGGTGTAATTTTTTTTTTAAATAAAAAGAGATTTGATTTCTTTTTATTCTTGGTAGATCTATAGTTAAGATGAATCTAAGTTGGTTTAATTATTAATTTATGGGTTAACAATACTACATTAGAGAAAAATACAATGAGAAAAATTACGGGTTAAAATACTATGGGAAAAATAGACAATATTAAAGATGAAAATTGTGGGAAAAATATACTTACATTAAAAAAAAAATAATGGGAGAAACCATTTAATTTTAATTTCAATTTTATTTTATTTGATTTTGACCTAGTCAAAATGTTAAGCATTGCAACATCACAACCATATTGAACTAAGAACACTCTAAGTACAACAATTTTTGATAAAATCACAGATGTGTATCACTTAAAATATATAAAAATAAATCCAAAATTCTTAATTTTTTTTTAAATATTAAAATTTTATAAACTCAATTCAAATTTATAATTATAATTCTTAACTTAATTTTAAATAAAATTAATTAATTAAATATTTATAAAAAAACCAAAACATAATATATTTAAAAAAAATATTCTCTCTCGCCCACTCTTCCATCCCTTACAATACACACCAACTTATTTACTACATCATCTACATTGAATCTCAACCTCCACCAATCGACTTAAATGATTAATATGAAAATTCAACCAAATTAGACCCTTCAATATGAAAATTGGGTTAAGAGTTTGATTTGGATTTCATTCTCCCTCAAATTTCATTGGCATTTTATAAAAACTATTTTAAATAATTTTTATAAAAATTATTTTAATATAATTTTTATAAAAACTATTTTAATATATTTTTTTTAATTTAATAAAATATTAATTAGTGTAACTATAAAAATTAAATAGCTAGTAAATTTTAATAGACAAAAATTCACAATAAATATCAAAACACTTATTTCATTGTTCTTAAAATTAAAAAATTCATAAAGATTATCTAAATTATAACTTCTTTATTATTATTATTATTATTATTAACCAACCTAATTTCATTTTAAATCTAGATCTACCAAGCATCAATAAAGATTAAATCTCTCTCTTGAGGTGCAAATCTCTTTTAGAGTGAAAATAGATTCGATTCCTCTAAAATCTTGGCAGATCCAAAGTTAAGATGAACCTAAGATGATTTAATTATTATCCTTTAAATATGCCACATTAGAGAAGAATATCATGAGACAAAACCACTGATTAAGAATACCACGGGAAAAACCATGGGTCGAAGTCTCAAAATGTTAAAAAAGACATTAAAACATCTCTACCATACTTGAAGGAAGAATTTTGTGTTTTTTATTTTATTGTTGTTTTTATTTTATTTTGACTACGTCAAAATTTTAAACATTACATTACAACATCTATGCCATACTGGATGGTGAGAACCAATGATCAAATTTGAAGGGCTAGTATTAATTTCATTCGGAATGGTATATATTCATTTAACCCTTTAAGGATGAAAATTAAAAAAAGATTTTTACTTCAATTGAAAAGTGTAAAGAAAATAAACCATTCAATTAAAAAATGCATAAATAAAGTAGTGCCCTTCTAAACCTCTACATATTGAAAAAAATATATTGTGGTTCCATAAAAAAACTTTAAAATTTCAATAAAAATAGTAAATAAGGAAATTTTTTTCTCAAATTTTATTTAAAAAACAACTAAACAAATGTTTCTTTCATTCATTAGATGATCTCCAAAAATATTTGGACTTACATCAATGGTCAGGTGCTCAAAATTATGCTAAAAATGAAAGTTGTTGGAATGGTGTGGACCCTGAACGACCACGTAGATCTCGTCGATTTGAATTTGATGAAACTTTTTTCACAGAAAACCGACACCGTATGCTCCTAGAAACACGTTTTGCCTGCTTTCGTAAACAGGTAAATTTTGGCCAAAAAATGCAGGTTTCCCAATTAGCAATACATACAGATGACTGGGCATGGTTTACTGGTCAAAGGATGATTGTACATGGTGGGCCAATATTAGCTCGCAATTTGTTGAAATTTCATTAGCTATTGGGTGGTATGATTTCATTGGTTGGGAAGGTTGCCAACCACATGCTACCACATGGCCCAATGAGAGGCTGTTATGTGGCAACAAGGGGGCCACCCAAATTTGTTGAAGGCCAAACCACACCTCTATAGGATTCGAACTCCAAACCTCCTTGCAAATAGTGCAATGTTCTAACCATCTTGCCACATGAGTTCCTTATTAAATCTAATGGCGGAAACATTATTTAAATGTTATGTATTTCTGAGGTTTGGGGAAGGGACCAGGCCTTAGCCCCAGTCCCCTGATATATATGTGCATGTGATCATTCACTGGAGACTAAGAGCAGAGGCATATTCCTAACCGCCGACTAGCTGCCACATAACCTGCCAACAAAATTGCGACATATGATCTTTGTTGTCGTGACTGCCAATTTGGAAGTTGCCACTGTGAATATAGCCACCCAAACCGACCGCCAGTGTGACATAACTATCACTAACCGCCGAAGGTTATGTGACCGACGAGACTTTTATTATTAAAATTTTTTTAATTCAGCATCAATATTTTTAATTCGAAATTCAAAATTAAGGTGTTACTGTGAAAATTTATGTTCCGACAATTTTGCCTAGAATTCTGGGAAATTTTTGCTCCGTTAGTCGAAAATGGCGCGAATTTGTAGGATCGGTCCGTATTTTGGGGAAATTATGGTGTGATTAGCAGGAAAACTAGGGAGATCCATAAATTCTTCAGTTTTTGACCAATTTCATATAAAAAAGAAGCTAGATAGGAATTTTTAGGTATTTTGAAGTCGATGCAACATGTTTTGAAACCATTTGAGCACTGAAAATCTATGTAATTAGTATTTTGAGCATAATGAAAGAGGGCCAAGCCATTGGAAGCTGGACCAAGGAGACGTAGCCTAGGAGGGGTGAACTCCTTCATCATTTGTTATGTTGTGGTTATTATTATGGTCCATTTGTCTACTATTTCTATATATTGCAGAGTTTATTTACATGCTTTATGTGTTTTAAAATTAACATAAAAGTTATCAAAAACTCAATTGAAGAACTTGAAATTTGTAAATCCTCAAGCATAATTTAATTAAGATCTCATACAGATCATGTTTGGTATCAGAGCTTAGGTTTTCTTTGTTGTTGTGAGGATTTAATTCTTTACAAGTGTATGTGATGCTTACAAGGTTTAAGCTCAAGAGAGGAGAATAAAATCTTGTGGCTGCAATTCCTCAAGTTAGGTCCAGGATAAGGAGAGCAGGTTTGCCTCAAGCTCCACCAAAAATCCTTCCTCAAATTGCAATTGAAGCTCTAACAATGCTGGCTTGAGGGGTCCTGACTCATATTCAGAGTTGAGGTTAACCAACAAAACCCTCTTACTACTGCCCCTTTTGGCAGTGACCTGCTTGCGCAAGTCAAAGTCTCACTCGAAGCAGTATGGGGGGGTGCTAGAACAAGGTTTTGACACCCTAAGAGAGATTTGAATGATGTGGGTGCCCTAAGATCCAAAATAACCATGAACAAACCTTCACAACAGGATCCCTAACTAGGTAACCCTTACAGACAAATTTAGGTCAATTATGTAGAATATCTTGTGCACAGGTTAACACAACAACTATAAACCAAGTAATAACTGTTAACAAACCATATCAGAGCCTGATAACATTAGATCCATCCATTAATCATTCACCTAAAACCAGAAGCAGTTGCACAAAAGATCTAAACGCATCAAATACAGGAATCAGAAATAATATGTGGAAATAATCATAACATAAAAAAGAGATGCATTTTAGACTTAGATATCTGCGACAACAATTCTTTATTCATATCAGTTTAGATCCTTCTGTAATATCCAAAAATAAGGAAATTATACAACAATAAGAATATCCTAAGATATTATAAAGTTGGAGCTACAGCTAGAAATCAACTCATCAGAGCGTATGGAACACACATCCATCATATTACAACCACAGCAACAAACTATGCCTTCATACAATATCACCAATTGGGGAAAAGAAGCAATATTGGCCCCAAAAATGTTATTTTCTGAAGATTGAGTTATAAAAGTGAAAAATAAAAGTTCTATCCCTTATAATATGTAATAAGGGCCTCACATGCAAAAGATTTTCAGAAAAAATATCTTTAGCCTATTTAAATAGGCCTCCCATGCTCAAACAGCTTAAAAATTGATGAAACCCCAAGACTGCAACACACAAAATTTACTACATAAGAGACTGTGCAGTTTATTTGAGGGTTATGCTAAAAAAATGGAGATACAAATTAGATATTCTATTAGATTACTCAATGAGGCATAAAAATAGAGATCTACTCTCTTTTTACATAGATCCAAGATGACTCGGCAAGGGTTTCTTGATAGAAATGATATACAAGGAAGAACTACTGCAGATCTATGGCTGAATCACACTATATAGCTGAAGCTCTGCATAAAAATGGCTGAAAATACAAAGAAATGGTTGTAGACTCTTCCTCTAGCTCTCCGGAGAAAAGGCTAATCCTTCTCTTGGGAAACTAGCTCACAAAAGTGGGGTTTTGACCCCTCCCACTGCACACCTTAAGAAATAACGCAGTTTCTTGAAGGGACTGCATTTTTGTTGAAGTTAAATTCTTGGCCCAACACCAGGTAGCAGAAAATGCAGCTCAGAAATCTTCTCTTAGATCTCTTAGACAATATCTCCAAGAAAGAGTATGGAATCCCCACTAAGCAGTGCAACAAACTTAGCTAAATAGCCAAAGTATGTAGGAAGTATAAACAGACCACATACAATATAATCTTCAACATCCCCTTCATGCCACTCTCCCCTTCCTTTTATAAGATTGGAGTCTTGTCAAACCCTAAACCACTGCATCAGTTTATCCCCTTTCACATGTAGAACCTCCATCTAGAACTGCGTTGTGCCTCAAGGAGGTTCAATGCATCTAGACTGCACTGTAGATATGGTCATGGTTGACTTGGTCAAGTGATCAACCTCTTTCACACTCAAGTGTGTTTTATAAAATGGCCCAGATTTAGCCATGTTCACATTGGGCATTGATTTATTTTGTTATTTTCAGGAGTTTTACATGTCCTCCTTTACATTTTATTCATCAACATGAAATGTAATAAAAGAAAAGGAAAAATAAAATATTCCCATTAGCTTGGGCTAAGTGGGAATATTAAAGTCCTCCCCTCCAAGATGTTGCTTGTCCTCAAGCAAATGATAAGGTGAGTGCTGCAAAATCTCCCCTTCTTCTCTTGTGGCCCCCTCATCCAATAGTCTCCACCATTGCTTCAGATTTTCTGCAATAGTTCTGTCTCCCAATGGTCCCTCCCCAATGTGCAAGTTGGCCTTTGGTGAATAAACCCAATGGCCCTCATCATGAGGGACTGGAAGGTCTATATGGAAACCTCCTTGCTGATCCATGGCCTCCTCAAGATAGAAGTGATGACAATCATGGGGAATTTCATCATCCATGAAAGACTCCCATCTCCATGCTATCATCAAAATGAAGTGGATCACATCCCAACTTGGAAATCCATAGGAAAAATCCTCCCTAATACATATGAGAGGCATTTCCCAAACAAACATATGGCTCACCCTACAAAGAAACAAGTGGTCTACCATAGTGGCCATATAACATCCCATGCTCCCCTTGAAGCCTGTAGTGCAAAAAGTGGGGGAAACTCCTTTCCCCAAGGACACATCCAACCAATGTTTATTCCCTCCATCCATGTTCCAAACAAAGACAAGAACAATTTCAACATATGGAATCATGATTAGAGTCATGCTAGCTGCCATATGCAATAATGGAGAGGGACAATGGTCCCTCAAGTGCAACCAACACATTTTTACTCCTAACTGCCTTGGAATATGATATGAAAAGTGTTCTCCCCAACACTTGTTTGCTACCCCATCCTTATTGCATGCTTGGAGAAAGTGCATGATAGTTGGTGTAAAGGAATCACACCATGAAGAGTATATTCATCCCTCCAAGACCCTCCAAGGAATGGCCATAATCACCATTGTTCATAGCCTCAAGTGGCCTATGAAACCCATAAGAAATAATGCTCCCTCTTGGAGAAAAGACCTGCACATGAGTGTTAGAAAAGTACAAGCATATAGTAAACACATCAGAATATTCAGAGATACAAGTTCCTCCATATAATTGTCTTACATTAGTGAGGTAACTCATGGATGTGTTCCTTCTCACACTCAATGAATAAGGAAGTGTCGAGGATGTATTTTCCCAAGAGCTATGTTCCTCCTCAACTAGCAAATTATCCATGCACATCCTCATATGAGAGTGCATCTCCTTATTGAAATCTTCCCACACGAATCCCCCCAATATAGTATGGAAAGTTTTAATGAAGCTAGTGGGTTTAGAAATCAAGATCTCATAGGCTGCATGAATTGGTTTATCCTTGAGTTTGTTGTTCTTAGATAAGTAGATCTGATCATAGAAATAAATGACTCCATTAAATACTGTATACCTCCTATCTATAATTTTCTCATCAAGAACCTTATATGTGAAGAGGTCGTTGGAATACTCCATCAAAATTTGGGACTCCCAATAAGGATCTAGGCTCCCCAACATTGACAACGTTGTAGAAATCTAGACTGTAGCTCCTACCATAGCATGGCTCTCCTCCTTGACATGCTTGATGTCAAAGTCACATGTTGGAGTACTACCAACTTCATTTTACTTCCTCCTTTGCAGCTGATCTTGCTCAAGACAATATTGAAGTAGATGGAAGTCAACCTCCCCTTGGAAAGTCCTTGTCTCCCAAAACTTCCTCAATGTAGCCCATGCATGCAAGAGTATTGATATCCTCTTTTCATGTTCAGAAATATCCTTTGTGAAAGAAAATATCATTGGCTTCCCAAAACATATGGATTTTCCACATGACATCATGTCCATGCCATCATAGACTTCTGAATTCTCCTTTTTCAGCGCAAATAACTGAGAGGGAGATAGAAATGTCCAATTTAGAAAATTGTTGATCTCTCTTTTGAATCCATGAGAGATTATATGTGCTGTGCTAGTTTCTCCCAAATATCCCTCCTTAGAAAAGTAAGCATATGTTTCCCATAGTTGAGAGAACACTTTAGGTTTCCTCCCATCAGGAGGTCCTCCCGGTGGAATGCCTCCATGTAAAGAGACATCAAGGCATAGAGACGGATGTGTATATGTATGGACAGATTTGTCCTTGCCTTCCTTGCACAGATTCTCCTGCCTTCTTTGTGCATCAAACTTCTGAAACAGAGAGGGGTATATGATCCTCATCAAGTGATGCTTTCCCTCCTCTGGTCCTTCTTCTATCTTCAAGATCTCACCATTTGATGGTGATGGCACATGCTGCACATGGATTGTGCCACAATATCCATATGTGAGATTCTTTGGAACTTCTTGCAAGAGTGAAAGAGTTCCTCTCCTTGGAGCCATTGCCCCTTCTTCCTCTCCATGACGATCTAGATGTGTCATTGTCTTGACTATGCTGACATCCTCAACCTCCTCTTCCTTGATCTTGCAAGATCCTTGGAAGTTCAAGTTATTCTCTCCCTTTGGCACACCTCCTCCCTTCCTCTTCATGAAGAATTTACTGACAGAACATTGTAGATTTGGTGATATGGATGAGTTCTCATATCCATGAGATGAGGACTTAGAACTTTCCTCATGTATAGATCTTGTAGATCTTGTTGAGGGATCTTCCTGCTTTTCCCTCCTCATTTCTTTGATGTCATTTTTGATACCTTCCAGAGCTTGAGATAGAATATTTATGAACCTCCTTTCTCCAGAAAATAAGGATTTTTTTTTAATATTTCTGCATAGATCTTCTCCTCCCCATGAGAAGACTCCATAATGCTTGAAACTCACAGGTTGAGCCAAGAAAGTTGCTTTGATACCACTGTAATATCCAAAAAGAGGGAAATTATACAACAATAAGAATATCCTAAGATATTATAAATTTGGAGCTATAGCTAGAAATAAACTCATAAGAGTGTATGGAACACACATCCATCATATTACAACCACAACAACAAACTATGCCTTCATAGAATATCACCAAGCGGGAAAAAGCAGCAATATTGGCCCCAAAAACTTTATTTTCTGAAGATTGAGTTATAACAGTGAAAAATAATGGTTGTGTCCCTTAGAATATGTAATAAGGGCCTCACATGAAAAATATTTTCAGAAAAAAATATCTTTAGCCTAGTTAAACATGCCTCCCATGCTCAAACAAAAAAATTGATGAAACACCAAGACCACAACACACAGAATTTATTGCATAACAGAATGCACAGTTTATTTGAGGGTTATGATCAGAAAATGGAGAGACAAATTAGATCTTCTATTGGATTACTCAATGAGGCATAAAAACAAATATCTAGTCTCTTTTTACACAGATCCAAGATGACCTCGCAAGGGTTTCTTGACAGAAATGATATAAAAGAAAGAATTGCTGCAGATCTATAGCTGAATCACACTGTATAGCTGAAGCTATACATAAAAATGGTTGAACGTACAAAGAAATGGTTGTATAATCTTCCTCTAGCTCTCCGAAGAAAAGGTTGATCCTTCTCTTGGGAAACTAACTCACAAAAGTGGGGTTTTGACCCCTCCCACTGCACAACTTAAGAAATAACGTAGTTTCTTGAAGGGAATGTGTTTTTTCTGAAGGTAAATGCTTGGAACAACACCAGGTAGTGGAAAATGCAGCTTAGAAATCTCCTCTTAGATCTCTTAGACAAGATCTCCAAGAAAGAGTAGGGAATCCCAGCCCGGGAAAACCCTTGCACTAAGCAGTACAACAAACTAAGATAAACAACCAAAGTATGCTGGAAGTCTAAACAGACCACATACAATATAATCTTCAACACCCCCTTCATGTTGCTCTCCTCCTCCTTTTATAAGATTGGAGTCTTGTCAAAACCTAAACCACTTCATCAGTTTAGCCCCTTTCACATGGAGAACCTCCATCTAGAAATGTGTTATGCCTCAAGGAAGTTCAATGCATCTAGAATGCGCTGTAGATATGGTCATGGTTGACTTGGTCAAGTGATCAACCTCTTTCACACTCAAGTTTGTTTTATAAAATGGCCCAGATTTAGCCATGTTCACATTGGGCATTGATTTATTTTGTTATTTTCAGGAGTTTTACATGTCCTCCTTTACATTTTATTCATCAACATGAAATGAAAAATAAAACAAGGAAAAATAAAATATTCTCATTAGCTTGGGCTAAGTGGGAATATTACAGCTTCATAAAAAAACCCTTCAATTCACCTACGCACACAACTAGCAGGGTCCGAACACATCAGGACTAAGGTCTCCGTCCACACAGCCAGCAGGAGCCTTCTACCTAGAAAAATATGCAAAAAATATCACAAAAAAACTAGATCTATCATTATGCATTCAAACTATCCAAAAACTGACTTCTTCAACTCAATCTAGACTCCTATGTGTACCTTTAGCCTGCGCTAATATAGGGTCCGAAAACTGTGGTTTGTGGACTTGTTCTACCCTTTTTACCCATTAAAAATTATGAGGGCCTTTGACCCACCCCAAAGCCCCTTGAATTGTGTTGTGCATGACTAAACTTACAAAATATATTACAAAAATATATCAAAATTGGTCTTCAAGCTCGAACTTAGGGGACCCCACTCCAATAGGCCCCCAACACAATCTTGTGACTCGTCCCAAGTCACACTGGCACTGGGTTCTTCATCTTTCTCTTGAGCTCTTTGATAGTAGCAACAAAGGGCGCCAAGAAATTGTGTTGCGCATAACTAAAATTACCAAATCTATTACAAAAATATATCAAAATTGGTCTTCGAGCTTAAACTTAGGGACCCCGCTTCAACAGGCCCCCAACACAATCTTGTGACTCGTCCCAAGTCACACCGACACTGGATTCTTCATCTTTCTCTTGAGCTCTTCGATAACAACAACAAAGGGTGCCAAGACACCTGCACTCTGGTCTACTGCACTTTGCATGATCTCCACTAGCTTTTCTAAATTTAGCCCTTCTGTGGCCAAAGTGACACTCTGTAAAGTCTAATTAAGATTTATTATTGTGAAATATAGTTCCTGAGACAACTTCATTTCTTCGTTTGCCCATGACTTCATGTGATCGGTGACAATTTGTTTCTTTCGGTGGATCTCCTCGACCTCATCTCGCAGTGCTTGACTGGTTTGAAGGCGTGCCATTCACTGGGCATGAATGAATGTGGGAAAAGCCTCCTACAGATCATCGAATTCCTTTTCTTTGGCACACAACTCCTGGGTAATATTTTTGACAAGTGAGTCTATCTACAGAGAGGTCCACAGTCCCACGAAAATCTCTAGAGGTTCTGAGCCCTTGTCAACGTTGGGGGAGATGCTTGCAAATGCTATATTAACTAGGGCGTCCTGTTGCGCACGCATCTCCAAAGGGGTCTTAGGCTGCAACTTAGCTTGAAAAGTAGCAATTTGCTGCTCAAAGTCTGCTTGCATTGTCTGGATCTCTGATCTAGAAGCCTTGAGCGTGACAACCAGACTTTCAATCTTTGCCTGTGACACGACGGAGGCTGAGATGACTACTTCAAGAATTTTACCACACAATCTGTCAATGAGTTTTTCTAGCTCCGTGTAATGAGCTATGACTACCTACTACATTTTTTGAGCCTAGATGGAATTTATTGTCTTTGTTGTTGCAGTCTGCTCGGATTCACTGAGATGCTGCTGTGCACATGCCTCCCTACTCTGCAGCTTGGAGGAAATGAATATGTGGAGAGTGTGTAGATTTCCACTAGGAAACTTCACGAGGTCAATGATGACCTAAAGGTAGGTTTGTACTTGCACACACAATTTTGGTTGTTCCATGGTCACAGCCGCGCCCAGGAAGGGACAAATTCTACATTTGGATGATGTGACGATCAAGGTAGTTGGAAGGCTTGCTTGCACCGGCCTCGCTTGATCCACGCTCACTTTTAGAGTGTCTGTATTCAACTGTAAGACCTGCAGACCTGATTGCAAGGCCTCCACTCTAGCCTTGTACTTCGCTTCCATAGTATTTCATTTGTCCTTAGACACCAAAGCAACTGTGTCCATGATCTTGTCGAGGTCCTATTCTGTTAGGGTGACCTCTTCCTCTCCTCTGACCTTGGGCCCTTTTCGCTTTTTGCGTGAACCATTTGATATTTCTGCGACTTTCTTAGTGCCAGGTGGAGATTCGACACCATCCTCGTTGAGCCCATCTAAGCCTCCGAGGTCTAGCTCCTCCTCACCTCCTAGATCCTATTCCTCATCTTTTCCTGCATCTGGCTCCTTCTCTTCTTTGGCCTCAAAGCACTTTTCACCATTTTTCTTAGTGCCAGTCTCAGTACATAACTCAATTTATTTCTCAGTTTCTTTCAGAGTGGTCTCATTCCCTGACGTAGATGGCGTAATTGGCATGGTGGAGCCAAGTCTGACCTTCCATGCATTCGGCCAAGTCACAATGACTTGATGAAAATTTTCCTCCGTTACCATGAACGAAAAGGTATAGCATGTAGGGTCTTTGCGCGCCTTGATTTTCACATTATGCATGGTTACCCAGAATTCAAAAACATTTTTGTAGTTTTCATACACTTCTGGTGAAAGTTGGGGTCGAGAATGGATAACAACAGCCAACGCACTTTCAAAAAGTACCTAGAATATTTTATTTTCCTTGACGTGTTGGGGATAAGGGGAATCCCATAGATTGGCATAGTGCGCCCCTTTGGATATGCCCAACTTGATCTCAGGGAGGATTTCCTCTGCCGAAGTCTCCCATTCTACCAGCGTGATGAGAAACAAAAACCAAGAATAGCAGAACTATTTACCCAACTCCTGTGCCTCGTGCACATTATCCAGAAACTCTTCACAAAGATACCGAGACCAATTATTACCGACCCCCTTCTCCAACTGCCCGAACAACATAATGACATATGCTGGGACCGCCCTTGCACGAAATTTCCTCATTAACTTAAACTCAAGGACTAGAGTGCTCAGGTGCACTCTTGGGTCAGCAATGGTCTGAACCAGGAATCCTCTTTTGTCCCTTCCCACCTTGTATTTCAATTTGACATCTGTCGCCACCTTAAGCTCATTAATTTTCCCGAATCCCTTCATCGGATGAGGCCCCTTCTTGGGCAGGTCGGTGATCCGATGGATCAACGTGACATCGATTGTAATTCAACCCTAAATCCACAAGAAACCCTCATCGAATAAGGCAAGAAGCTGGTGCATGCAGATGCTGATGATTGGGTATCTTCCAAAATGTGGAATTCTTAGCAGATTTAGTATTCCGACATTGTGTAGCCCGCACACCCAGGGCATTTTCTCAACCTTCTATATGTCATCATAGAGCACTCGTTCCAGGTAATTCTCCGGTACTATCTCGGGGAATGTTTCTTCATTGGACAAGTCATGGTCATCAAACTTAATATGTGGAATCCTACCAAACATGTCACTAGCCAAGGGAATGTCCTGTGGGATCAAGGGCGTCTGGAGATATTCTCGCACTACATCAACATTCTTCGGCGCACGCGCGGAGGGCTTGCGTGGCTTGACATATGGCAGCCTCCAAGATATTTTTTCAATGAACATAGCCTCTTCCGTGGAACTCATCGGCCTCTTCGAGGCATCACTAAGAGGCAATCTATCCTTAGGAACTTGGCTCAGGGAGGTCAGGTTCCTTGGATAGGTGCACAACTTAGAGGAAGCCCACTTCGAAACTTTTCTCTTTCCCTTAGCCAGCACAGACATGAATTCTTCTACCTCAGGGGCCACCTCCTGAACCTCATCTAACCCCATCTCAGTCAACGCGGTGAGGGGTGGAAAATGATCCTCCGAAGGGTTGGTGGTTGTCATTCTTAGTCAGAAGATAAAATCTAGATTGTTGATGTCAGATGGAGATTCTCGGCTAGACATGTAGGACTTGTAAACAACGGGAGAGAAGAAATCATAGATAATCATAGAGCGTAAAATATTCAGAAATAAAAGGAACCAATTGTGACCCGACCCTCCCTTTTATGAGTTATCTAGAGTAAAAATGGTTGGATTGTCATTAATTACCACTTACCTTCAAGAAAATGGTAAAAAATTCCCTAAGATCGTCTCATTAAATGTGAAAAATCCACTCCATCCAATGGTAAAATAATTTTTTCACCCAGTTTCATTGTTCCAATGGCTAGTTTCCTCTCTTACGCGTCACCCCTACACTTCTGTCGCACCTGGCTGCACCTTCCCTCTCTGCTCCATGCCTCCCCTTTGATTATGATGCTCCGATTATATATTCATTTGGTCCGCACCAGATTTTCTTTATATGGCTTCAGACGAATTCCATTGAAATACCCAGGAAGGTTCCCACTGCCCTGTGTGGCCAAGTGCACCGCATCGCCATAAGTGATCTCTTTCACTATATATGGCCCCAACCAATGCTTTCTGAACTTCCCTAGGTGGCGCACAAACTGAATATAATCTAATAAGACCAAGTATTCCTCCTTTGAATACCTTCTTCCTGATGTGCCTGTCATGCCAGGCTTTTTCGCGCGCCTTTTGTACTTGCTGGTGGAAATTGGAAATGAACTGATCTTCTTCTAAGGCAATGAGTTGCGCCAATCGTTCCTCCATAATGTCAGGCTCAATGATACCTGCAACCACCATTTTTTCTAATTCCTCCCTTATTTTTTTCTTATATTTTGGATTCAATCGATTTGGGCACTGCTTGACAGGGTGTGAATCTGGTTTCAATGTCATCATCATAACACCCAGGTCCCCTACAATTCCCTTAAGCTTGAAGAAATTTGTAGGAAACAGATCCTGATACTCTGTCAAAAACTCTACAATCTTCCCTACTATATCATAATCCTAGTAATCTCCAATTTTGGCCAACTTGGGCTACTCTTCCATCCCAATGTTGACTTCCTTTAATTTCAGAGGCTTAGTGTCATCCACCACCCAAAATCGAGGACCTATAATTGCGCGCTCTCCTTAAGACTCAGAGATTTTAACATTACTTAGGTCATATTCATTATCCTCAATTGAAAATTTCCTACAGTTGACAATGTCTTGCATATATGCATCCCATGCTAGCGCAATGCATTCCTTTTGGGGTAAGGCTTCATCAAAGACAAGGGCATCTATGTCCCGCAGGGCTTCATCTAATTTATCTGAGCCCCTAACCAAGCCAAAGGTTTCTAGGAAATACTCAGTTATCGTAAACCAGTTGGGAGTGCCTCAGTGTATCTCAACTTCTAGATACCAGGTGTTGGGTATCGACCCCAATGAGTGGATAAACCTATGAACCCACTCATTCCAGGTCTTTTCATCCCTTACCTTCATCTACATGGCCAGGTACTTGCGCAGATCTCTCCAACCATAAAAAAACTCAGTTGGTGGGGTGGCTGGAGGTTCAAAGTGGAGTGTCATCATTTGTCTACATTCCTCCCAGTCTTGGAAATATCCCTTGTGTTTCTCCCACCTACGTGTTGGAGTCACGCGCATAGAAAATAAAGTGCCCAGAACCTTCGTTCCTCAGGGACAACTATTTCCAATGCTTCCAAAAATTCTTTGACACTGCCAAAACCATCAAAATAGGGTAGTTCACGTACCTATGAGGAGATGCACCAGAAGTTCTTCGTGATATTTAGGCAGCGCAGTGCAGATACATCGTGTAACTGGTTCTACCAGTTCTCCATATTGCCATCCAAATCTGAGAAACACGAGCTATCCTTTTCCCAATTTAACATGCCATTAGCTATGGGGTTGATCCAATATTCACCCCACGGAGTCATCTTGTAAATATGGTCGACATCATCCCCTTTGCATACTAGTTCTGTGTATCATTCCCCTTTTGCTGGGTCCAATGGGACTATCACCCACGTACCATCATTCTCAAAGATAGTACTTCAACACTTCAGGTTGATGATGCCTCCCATATCAATGGCCCAATCCAATCCTAAAAACACAGGGTAGGGGTTTGCATCATCCACAATTTGTATTACTTAAAAATACACGAATACCTTCACTCAAACAATGTCTACCATGACTTGTGGAAGCCTTCCAAGTGGAATGATATTTTGCTAATTAGCCATGCGTAGTTGGATGGTGGACCATTCCAACTTTGGTTCTCCCATATTCTCGTAGGTCTGCTTAGGTAAGACATTTGCATCAGAACCTAGATCCAAGATAACTTGATCCATCTCATATTATCTAATCTGCACAGTCATGCACATCTCCCTACCAGTTCTCTTCTTGTGCTTATAAATCTTGTTCATAGTCTTGGTCTCTGTTCGAGGCACATGTTTTTCCACGCAACTATATTTCAGGGCTTGGAGATTATCAAATTCCTTTTGATTGTGCAGTATCTTGATGCAAGCTTGTAGGAATGGCTTAACTTCGTCATCAACCTTTGGTCCATGGTATTCCTCGACATGGATGCTCCTCCCTCAGAAAAATCCTTCCTGGCCTGAATGAAAGTTTCTTTTTCTTTTTGTAGGTTGAGTCCTTCCTTTTTTTCAAATGCCTTTCTAATCAGTGGCTCTGCGGTAGCCTTTTCCTCATTTTCTCCAGTGGTAACACCAATGCGTGTAATTACATTTACACTTGGACCATCTTCGTACGGTTCAACCTTAACCATTTGGATATTTTGCGTAGGTGTCTACTGCCTTGCCTACATTTTAGCTATTAACACAGGACAATCCTCAATTACATGATCGAATTGCCTATAGTAACTACAAGATTTTTGCGTGGGGTTCGAGTAGTCATGCACAAAGTGTCCAGTATCTCCACATTTATAGAAAATTAATTTCCCTCTTCCTTGACCTATGCCTCCACCTCTCCCCCCTCCCTGTCCTCTTGCTGGGGATCCTCCTCGTCCAGAGGTTGATGCTGGTGACAAAGGGTCAGCTTGCACCCTGTAAAGATTCACATTGTCTATCATTCGGTCCCCCAACTTGTAGGCAATCTGAAAGCAGAGGGAATTTATCTTTGGTGTAGCCAGCTCCCTTGTAGCATATGCACTAGATGTCTGTGCCAACTTCTTTACCCCGATCTCTGTGCAAATTCTTAATTTCTAAGTGCATAGCTTCTAATTGGCTCTGAGTTTGCAGTGCTCCAAATTTAGCATCGTCTATAGGCACAACTTCTAGTTTCATAGCAATTTCCAGGGCTTATTCCCAAGAATCAATCTTTTGTTGACCCATAGTCCCACGCAGATGTGGCAAGAGCATGGAAATTAACCATTCCTTATGATTCTTATCATCGTAAACAAATCCTCCACCGTCGATATTTTTCTTTAGTCGTTGGTCAGCTTCCCAAACTGATTCCTTTGGCCCTTACTTGAAATATTTTAGTTCTATTATGAACTGAGAAGACGACTTTGGATTCCAGAGCTGCTGCTTCAGGGCATACTTAATCTGTTGTACCATGGGATCTACATTTTGAACGATGTATCCCATGAACTAATCCAAAGCGCAACCTTTAAATGACATAGCCAACTGTGCTCTCTTGATAGTATCAATATTAACATTTTTCTTAGTCCACACTGCATTCTCCAAAATCCAAAATCGATCCATATCCTCATCCCCCGCACCCTTAAAGGTGGGTAGCTTCATGTGCATGGCCACATATTCCACAAGTGGGGGCGATGGAGGAGGGGTAGGAGAAGTCTTACCCTTGCATGAGTTTGATGGTGGCGTAGCAAGAGAGCTACTTCCAAAGTTCATAGCCTCGCTTCCATTTGTATCATGTGAGTTTCTCAGAAGGCTGTATACAGATTTGTCCCCTCTCCGATTGAACCAATAATATTTTCCATTGTGCGTAGTGCTTTCAGTCTGATCAGGGTTCATTCGCTCGGTGTGGCTGCACAAAATACCATTTTCACATAATAACATCTTAATAAGCAAAGGCAATGTTCGTAATAATTTACCTCTCAATCCCTTAAAAAACATTCTTTTCTCTTCAAAATATGATGCAAACTAATCTACTGCAAATTCTGTCACAAACCTGCCCAAGATGTTGTCAACCCAGTGATCTACAATTCAGGTTATAAGTCTTTTCCAACTGTTGGATCAATTTAGGGGTCCATTGCGTGACCTGATCGTCCTTCCAACAAATTTAGAATTCTGCTAACCTTGAGAACCACTCCTGTAATTTGTGCGCAAAGGTCACGAAGAATATCTCGTGCACTTCTATGAAAATATACTTGTTCTTCCACTCTTTAGTGGACAACTTCTTTTTTCTATTTTCTTTGAGGGAAAATTCCTAAATTTGTTTCTCCAAATAGTCTTCTAATTTAGGTTTTAATGGTTTCCAATGACCTTTGCACATCACCCAACCTCTCTCAAAATGCTCCAGGGCCTAGAAACAGAACCATTTGTTGGTTTGAGGGGTCCTAACCCAAGTTCAGAGTTGAGGTTAAGCAACAAAACCCTCTTACTAGTGGCTCTTTCGACAGTGACCTCATTGCGCAATTCAAAGTCTCACTCAAAGCAGTATGGGGGAGTGCTGGAGCCAGGTTTATGGACCTTGAGAGATATTTTAATGATGTTGGTGCCTTAAGATCCAAAATAACCATGGAAAAACCTTCACAACAAAAGCCCTAACAAGGTAACTCTTACAGACAGATTTAGGTAAATTATGTAGAATAAATTGTGCACAGGTTAACACAACATCTATAAACCAAGTAATAAATCTTAACAAACAATATCAGAGCCTGATAACATTAGATCCATTCATTAATAATTCACCTAAAACTAGAATCAGTTGCGCAATAGATCTAAATACAGATAATACAGGAATAAAAAATAATCATAACATAAACAGTAGATGCATTTTAGACTCAGATATCCATGACAACAATTCTTTACTCATATCAGTTCAGATCCTTCATACAAAACCCTTGAGTTCACCCATGCACACATCCAGTGGGGTCCGCACACAACAAGACTAAGGTCTCTGTACACACATCCGGCAGGAGCCTTCTACCTAGACAAATCCACACAAAATATCAGAAAATAGACAGATCTATCATTCAATGTTCAAACTGATCCAAAAAATGACTTCTTGGACTCGATCTAGACTCTTATTTATACCTTTAGCTTGTGCTAATATAGGGTTCACAAACCATGGTTTGCGGCTCCTTGTTGTACCCTTTTTACCCATTACAACTCATGAGGGGATTTGAACCTCCCCAAATCCCTTTGACTTGTGCTTCACACGCCTAAACTTACAAAATATATTACAAAAATATATCAAAATTGGTCTTCAAGCTCGAACTTAGAGGACCCCTCTCCAACAAAAAATAATTTCTCATGAAGGAGGAACTGATAATATGTCAGATGAAGAAAATAATTTCATAAAATATTTCTTTGACATGATTGAAATGGTCAAGGTTCTCTATGAAGATAAGACTTCAATATTGCAGGGTGAAAGTTCCAAGCCTTCAAAAGGAGAGGGTTCTTCTGAAGGAAAAGGAGGAGATGATAATAAGATTTCAAAGGGAAATGGTGGTAAACCACCCTCTTCTCCACCATCATCTTCACCTACATCCTCACCCTCATCTTCTTCCTCTTCCACTAGCATGGTTACTCAAACACCTCCACATACCCCAATGGTGCATGGTAAAACTCCCTTATTAAAACTTGATATAAAATTAAAACTCCCTATGTATAATGGTGAAGTGAATGTTGAAAGACTTGATAATTGGGTTCTTCAAATTGAAGTTTATTGCAGGATCCAAAACATCAAAGATGATGAAACAAATATTCAATTGGCTTCATTGAGGTTGGAAAGTGTTGCTTTGATTTGGTGGGAAGCCAAAACACAAGAGGATATGAAAAAGTATGGTAAAGTCTCTGTTGGGTACTGAATTTATTTACTTTCCTCTCCCATTTTATCCTATCTTTCTATCTCTTTGTACCATTATTCTTCTTAAACGCATGAGGTAAAACCCCTTTTCCTTATCTTTCATGGGATATTCGATTAATGAAGTAATTGTCATGGAGATTTTATCTTTTTTAAATATTAACTCTGATATTTCTATAGATTTGGCCAAAGTAGGAAAGTTGCAGCCATGAGTTGTTGAACATCCCATAATTTCCAGCAGTATCTTCATTTGTTGTTATAGCGTAATAGACTCTATTCCACACCAGCATTATTTCAGGCCTTTTTATAGTTTCTTTCTGGGCAACTAGGTTGCTATTGTAACAAAGTGTATTTTTGTAATATTGAGTTGCTGAAGGGAATCTAGGTTTCTAGGACATTTGTATAAAGAGGGCTTGTGAGCTATGAATCAGGGTTAAGCCCACTTAAATACAGATCTTGTAACAAGTTTATTCTTCCATTAATTGAATGCACAACATCTTGATGTTTCACCTATAATTCGTGAGTTTACTGTAGCCCTGATCATAGAGTTGGGCCCACTCTTCTGATCAAGTGCTACATTTTCCTTTATTTTCATTGCTTTCATGTTTTTATGTGATTTAATTACTTCTTTTACAATTTAATCCTTTAATTGCTATGAATGTATTTTTAATTCTACAATCCATTTAATTTCTGTTACAGTAGTCTGTGTGTTTTTGGATTTAAATCTGTGATCTACAGTAGGTCATGTGTTTGCTCCTACATATACTGTGTTGTTAGTCTTGAAATAACTAATTCCCTCAACTTGATAATTTATGTGGAAAAAGGGTTGAACATTGTTCATATTTGGACACCAAAATTTTGGCGTCGTTGCTGAGGAAGCCTAACAGGTACAAGAACAGGATCTGCAATTGATCTAAGGGTCAATCTCTCATCTTGGGGAGGGAATTTATTGCCCTACTCCAAGCCCTGAGCATAGCATGCTATTTTTCCTTCTACTTTGATTTTTCATTAAAATTAATCCCTCGTCTTGGGGAGGGAATTTTATACCCTGACCTAAGTCCTGGGCATAGTTTCCAGGTTTTCTTTTTTTTATTTCTTTTCTGAAGGGCCAACTTCTCATCCCGAGGGTATTTTATTACCCTACTTCAGATCCTGAACTTTGATTTTCCTTTTCTTTTTATTGTCTATTTGAACCTACTCTCATGTCCCAGGGAGGAAGCTATCTGTCCTGCTCCGGGTCCTGAGCGATTTTGTTACTTTGATGAACCATATTCACAATTTGTACAAACAAGGATCTGAATAAGAGGGGCAGAGGAAGAACCCCAAAGAAAGGAAAGGATCTGGGAAGGAAGACACATATTTAGGAGATTATTGAAAAATCTAGATCTGAGGCATCATCCTATGCTGCTTTCAGGGTAAGAGTTCAGACGAAGTTCGAAGGGTAGTATGTGGAGCAACCAGTGCCATCCATGGTACCAAAAGGTATTCTTTATATGGCATAAGACTTAATAAACAGGGTATCGACGTAGGAGACATCCTTACCGTCAGCAGAAGGGGAAGAAATAACAAGTAGAGGATTGGAAGAACTAAGCAATTATGATTGGGAAGAAGAACCCCCAAAAGGGTTTTCATCCCAATGAGACCAAGGAAATGCTCTAAAAGTCCCTATAGTCGAATTGAGCAATTCTGATTTGGAGAGAGAATTCCTGAAGGATTTCAAGTCAGTTGTTGTGGTTCCTATGTTTTGGCCAGATTGGCAAGACCAAAAGATAAGACAACATCAAACCACTTTGGGATCCTAGGATCTAGCCCTCTTGGATCCAAATAGGGATATCTCTATAAATGCAAAGAATGATATATCTTTAAGGCTCAGATTGAGGTATTAGGCTAGCTATGAAGCACGAGGGTTTTTGATTTGTTTGTTTGGTTGGAGATCATTAACTGAGAAGGTTATGGAATTAAAGACGGAACTCAATAGAAGTATGTTTCGGCATGGGAATATAATTCAAGAGAAGTGCCAATCCATTGGGATATGGAGTCATGAAAGGGGATTACTTGCATTAAAACTATCCATGGGTTTCCATAGGGAAAGTCATCTATACCAAAGGATATTTTTAGATAGATGGTGGAATGGAACATTAAGAATGGGTGAAAGAAAGAGACCAAAGTGCAGCCTAAGATCAGGTCATATGTCATTTAAATCTAGGCCTGCTTTTGACATACTTCAAAGGAAACTCTCATAAAAGACACAAAGGGTAGCTTAAGATCAGGTCAGATGTCATTTAAATCTAGGTATGCTTTCAACATACTCTCAAGGAAAACAATCTAGCAGCCCTCATAACCACTTTTAGAATGGTAGAAAACATGTAAGATTAAACACAGAATAAGGCCTAATATCATAGAAGGACTTTTAACCTTCAATGCTTTTGAAACTAACTCAAAGGGATCTTAGAAAGGCAAACTGTTGGAAAATGCACCTAGTGAGACATGGCTAGCTCTAATCTCCCAGTTTCCAAATTATTTCAGCTGAAACCAAACAATAACATCTAAGGAAACAAATCTAGATTCATACATCAGTAAGCATGGACATGCCAACTTCTATACTGGTTAAATCATGTTGAATTATTCTTAGATATAAAAGTAGTAGAAAACGTATAGATAAAGATTTGACAGTGAGACTTAGGGTAATTCCAACAGTATATCATAATCTATGCTTGCTGTTCTTTATCTGAGAATAATGGATAGTATGATAAAAAATGAAATGAAACAATTGCAGTAAGAGTAACATCACCAATAATATAGATCAGGATCCTGTGAATCTGCTTGTTTAATTGATGTGCAAAACTAGTCACATACTTTTAGTCCAGTGGCTCTTTTACAATCCAGACTTCTCTTCCCAGCCTACTATATTACAGACTACTCAACTACTTCCCCTCAATAACAATTCCAACAACTAATAGAATCCCAACCAACCAAAAACATATTTTCAATGAGTTCTTATAGGTGAATGAGGAAGTGGAGTCGTAGATATGAACTTAAATGATCCATTAAGATAGAGGGGATGGGAGTGTCTGAATTCCCACTCTGCTTAATGGATCTGTACTAACATGTTTGCACCCTTTAGGCTGGTTCAGAAGTCTCTGTCAGGTGACAATAACCTCAGGTATGTTCTTGAAGTACTCTCTAACTGTAGGTACTCTGTTTTGTGTTCTGAGATAAGTAAGGTGATTGAAAGTCTTTCAGGACTTCCATGCTTCCATAACTGCTGTCTTGAAAGTTTAGAAACTTCTGTTAGTGTACTAACTGTTAAGGGCTCGATGAGGCATGGAGAATGTTGTAGGAATGTGTCCTTCTTAGGGAAAAGGAAATTCTGCTGATATGAAAGCACTGATATGGTTTGTTTATGTGCTTTAGGCTTCATTAAGCCTTCTTGATCATTTTATGATCTTCATCTATGTATTTATCCTTTAAACTCTAGATTATAGAATTTCATCTTCAATAATAGGCTTTTAATCTTCTAATTCTTCTTCTGACACACTTCGCTGTTGCTTCTGACTTGTTTCGGTGCATATGCAGGTTTTAATGGCGTAGGAGGGTTTGAATCAGATTTAATAACCCAATATCTAATGAAAGTCATGTTTTGAACCTCCTCAGGGATGTATTCTACGATCTCTGGCTCTGAAACAGCCTGTCTGTGCTCTAAAACACCATTACTGTGATTGTAGAGAATGAATTCTCCACCTGTAAACCCTGCAAAATACAATAAACCTGTTAAGAAAAAACCTGTGGGAGTGGGCGGAATGCTGTGGAGGCTTGTGGAGATGGTGGCGCAATGAGAAAAATTATGGATGCAGTGAAAAAAATGGATGGAAACCATGGTAGAGGGTGAAAAATGGGCTGATGAAGGTTTGGGGTGAGGAGGGTTTCAGACCGTCCGATTAGATCAACTAACGATGATCTATGGCTCAGATTGCGCGATGAAGTCGCTTGGGAGCATTGGATGAATGGGGACGAGGTTGTATGAGAGCCTTTGGATTAGATCTGCCATCGGCGATCGATGGTGGAGGTTGGGCAATGAGGTAGTTTGGAGGGTGGACGAAGGAATAATGGACGGAGGTAAGATTGAATCTGGGCCGTTAGATCAGTTTGATGAATGGCTGGGATTGTCGGAAGGAAATGTTGGGAAGGCTAATGAAAAACAAATAATGGAGAACGCGATGAAATGTAGGCTGTTAGATTAGATCAACGGACGATTGAGATCATTCATGAGATTTCACTGTGGAGGGTGGTAAGCGGAAAACCAGAGTGGTTTTCATGCTGGGTCTGGAGTGGTAAGTGGAATTTGCAAAAAAAATGTGATTCCACGCATCGTGTGCCATGTGTCAAAACAAAACCGCTTACATCACATTTTTTCGGAACTTTAACCTTCAGACACTAAATTTACGCGAAACCCATTCTTAGCCATTAGATCTGATGATTTTGATCAGATGGTACGGAAAAATCCTGTTGGGGAAGCTGCACAGACGGGGGATGTGGACCGTCGGGCTTATTGTGGGCCGTCGGATCATCTAAATGAATGACAGTGATTTTATATTCAGGCGAAGTGCTTTTGGAAGGAGAAGAGGAGGCGGGGAATGCATGGGTACCCGACGAAATGATGGCCATCGATATCATATCGGGAATGTGATATAAGCAAAAAAGAGGCTTTGGGAGAGGATTTTAGGCTCCTAGCACCCGGTTATGAGGCTAAGGGCATATGAAGAAAGGGGCTAAGCTATATAATCCCTTAGGGGCTTAAGGCCTGTCATAGTGTAAATAGGGTGCTTTTTAGGCCAAAATAAGTGTTTTTAAGGCCAAATGGGGGGTTCCGACAGGCAAAAGAAGGCATTTTAAAACTAGATAAAGTATAATATAAGGTTTAAAAATGGTTTTGATGAGATGGAGTGTTAATGAAGGGAATTTTATGAAGGGAATGAGGGTGAAACATGGGGGATTTTGTGAGAGTGAAAAAGGGAATAAAGGAGGCCCTTTGAAGTAGTTTCTTCATAGAAAAACAACAGGTCTCTTCAATGGAAATAGCAGTGAAGGTTCTTCAAGGAACAAAAGACACATAGATGCTTCAAGAATGAAAGATTTTCAAGGGAAATGTTTCTCTTGAAGGCTCAGAAACATTTTTAGCCACCTGTTTTCTATGCCAAAAATTTATAGGTGGCTAACAGTGGCTCCACATGGGGATGGAATCTTATTGAAGGTGTCAAGAATCTAAGAAAATGATCTTTGGAGTAGGCCAGATGCCTGGTACTTGACACATCTCTTTCATTTCTTTAATTAGCTACCACAAACATGATGGATAATAAATCAGTAGAAAACGTTTTCCCAAACAACTACCTACCCATCCTACTATCCTAGCATTTTTTCTTCAAGGTGCATTTAGACTTGCAGACCTTTTACATCATCAATTTTTTGCAAACAGGAAAATAAAACTTTCTACTGCTACCCTTATTTCCCCATGAGACTAGATTAAATGGTTGGCCTCATAGCTTCTCTACCTAAACTAATATCTGCCAGGATTAGACTGTCTAGCAGATTTCTTTATCTACATTCTAAAACAGAAATTTAAACACATATAAACTAGGATTAGACTGTCTGGTCTGTTGTGGGTCCATGGCATAAAGACAAGTTGCACATGAAATGAACTTTGAAGAAATTAAAAACAATTAACTGAATGCTCACAGGCTGAGCTTTATTGAGATTTCCTACCTATCCTACTCTAACTTGAAATATTTAAATATATAGCTGAAAAAAATATCTTTTCCAATACATCTAGTCGATCAAATAACCCCATGACTGGTCTTTTCTTCTCTCTTTGAGCATGCTGGATAGGCAGGGTCACTCCCATTCTCTTTGTTTTTTAACAACAGCTTTTAAAATGTTTCTTGTTGTCTACAACAAGCTTCTCTTGATGACATTTGATCCTTCTCTAAATGTATGCAGGAAATGAGCATAAGGATCTTGAAATAATACCTGGTTGTGAATATTTGACAAGTGATTTTCAACCAGGATTGCTTCCTTTTCCACTGGACCAAAAAGAATATCTTTTTGAGAAAGAAAATCTTCCTCATCTTTATCACTTTCTGAACGGGAGGACTCATCATATTTGACAGTGTTGTCCTCTTGTAGCTCTGAGATGTTCTAATCTGGTGGGCTGAGCTCTGTGAAAATATCAATGCATTCTTGAGCAGGGGTTTGTTCCATTGCTTCCTCCTTTTCAAGAGAAGGCTCTTTGTCTCCAAACTTCTCATAAAATTCTTCATTATCTTCCTCCTGATCCTTTGAGTTGAAAGGCTGCTGATCCCCAATCACATGAAAATTGTTACTGATGCTCTGAGATAAAGCAGAGTGAAGATTGGATGAATCTTCATCTGCTACTATACTTTCATAACTTTCCCCATCAGTATCATAAATAGCCTGACTTGGCTCATTAATCTCTTGGAGTTGAGGGAACTGATCTTCCTCCCACAAATCTACTAACAATGGCCTTGCAATATCATCTTCTGTTTAGAGAACATCATCATCAGATAGATCAAAAATAGGAAAATCATGATTGTAAGTAAGGCTACCAATCAAACATACTAGATTATCAGCAGATCTTTCTTGACTCTGATTTACAGAGGATTTTTCTAAATCTGCATAATCAAACTCAATAGATGAATGAGCAAGAGTGTCTGCTCTATAAAAGATCTCAGAGGCAGGTTGTCTATTGATGACCTGATCTATTTCTTCTTCTGTCAAAGGGGAAAATATTCTTGTGTTCATTTGAGCAGAAGTGCAGTAGCTCTCTGTTTCTTGTATTGGCTGATTTGGAGGCTGGATGTCTTCTTGAGCCTCTTCCAGGGAATCTTCACTTGTGCTTGCATGGAAATCTTGAGGATTTTCTAATGTTTCTTGATATTTTTCTGTTTCCAACAACTCCTCATGATAATGATGATACTCAGATAGAATACAAGGCTCACGAGTCGTTTCTTCTATATGATCAGGATGCCACTCTTATTGTGTAATCATAGATGAGTTGTAATCTAGAGGGGAAGTTCCTATATGCGCTGGTTCTCCTTCCACATCAGATTTTGCATCTTCTAAGTGGTTACTTGTTTCCTCAAAACAACGTTCCCTGCTAGCTTTTGCCATTTGGTCATGATATTCTCTTATTAGCATAGTACAAGATATAGGCAGACAATCAGGCATTTCTTGATCACCTTCTTCTTCATCTTCTATAGATTCTTAAGCATCATACATGTCTTGCTCATTGTCTAGGTCTTGAGTTTGTTCTTGCTCTGGAAAAAGTATGGGCTACTCTAGATAATCAACATTTAGACTAGCCCTATACCTCTCCACTATTTTTTCACCAAACATGGACATCACTCTTGTCATTCTATCCAACAAAGCATTTAGCTTTGCTTCTCTGTCCATACTTGGATCCATGTTCGTACAAAGAGAGGTCACTGTATCTTCTCACCCAGTTCAGGGTCTTCTACCAGTGGAGTCATTTAGTATTTTGAGAGTTATAGAGTGTGGAGTTTCCAGGTGGATGAATTTGAATGTTTGGAGCAGGCTTTTGTCCACCATCAACAATTAAATACCAACCTAACCAGAGATTTTGGGTCTTCTGAGATCCTAAGGGTATCTAAGATGAAATTCATTCAGAAGGTCCCCAGCGGAGTTGCCATTATTTTGTGGTTCCTATATTTTGGCCAGATTGTCAAGACAAAAAGATAAGACAACATCAAACCACTTTGGGATCCTAGGATCTAGCCCTCCTGGATCCAGAGAGGGATCTCTCTATAAATGTAAAGAATGATATATATTTAAGGCTCATATTGAGGTATTAGGCTAGCTATGAAGCACAAGGGTTTTTTATTTGTTTGTTTGGTTGGAGGTCATTAATTGAGAAGGTTATGGAAGTAGAAGGAACTCAATAGGAGGATTTTTCAGCATGGGAAGATAGGTTAAGAGAAGTTCCAATCCATTGGATTATGGAGTCATGAAAGGGGATTACTTGCATAACAACTATCCAAGGGTTTCCATAGGGAAAGTTATCTATACCAAATGATCTTTTTAGATAGATGGTGGAATGTAACATTAAGAATGGGTAAAAGAAAGAGACCAAAGTGCAGCCTAAGATTAGGTCAGATGTCATTTAAATCCAGGCCTGCTTTTGACATACTTCAAAGGAAATTCTCATAAAAGACACAAAGGGTAGCTTAAGATCAGGTTAGAGGTCATTTAAATCCAGGACTACTTTTAGCATACTCTCAAGGAAAACAATCTAGCAGTCCTCATAACCACTTTCAGAATGGTAGAAAACATGTAAGATTAAAAACGGAGTAAGGCCTAATATCAGAGAAGGACTTTTAACCTTCAATGCTTTTGACACTAACTCAAAGGGATATTAGAAAGGAAAAATGTTGGAAAAGGCACCTAGTGAGATAGGGCTAGCTCTAATCTCCCAGTTTCCAAATTATTTCAGCTGAAACCAAATAAGAACATCTAAGGAAACAACTCTAGATTCATACATCAGTAAGCATGGACAAACCAACTTCTATACTGGTTAAATCATGTTGAATTATTCTTAGATATACAAGTAGCATAACACATATAGATAAAGATTTGATAGTGAGACTTAGGATACTTCCAGCAGTATATCATAATCTATGCTTGCTTTTCTTAATCTAAGAATATTGGACAGTATGATAAAAAATGAAAGGAAACAATTACAGTAAGAGTAACATCACCAATAATATAGACCAGGATCCTGTGAATCTGCTTGTTTAATTGATGTGAAAAACCATTCACATACTTTGAGTCTAGTGGGTCTTTTACAATCCAGACTTCTCTTTCCAGCCTACTATATTACAGACTACTCAACTACTTCCCCTCAATAACAGTTCTAACAACTAATAGAATCCCAACCAACCAAAAACGTATTTTCAATGAGTTCTTATAGGTGAATGAGGAAGTGGAGTAGTAGATATGAACTTAAATGATCCATTAAGACAGAGGGGATGGGAGTGTCTGAATGTCCACTCTGCTTAATGGCTCTGTACTAACATGTTTGCACCCTTTAGGCTAGTTCAAAAGTCTCTGTCAAGTTGAAAATAACCTCAGGTATGTTCTTGAAGTACTCTCTGACTGTAGGTACTCTGTTTTGTCTTCTGAGATAAGTACGGTGATTGAAAGTATTTCAGGACTTCCATGCTTCCATAATTGTTGTCCTAACAGTTTAGAAAATTATTTCAGTGTACTAACTATTAAGGGCTCGATGAGGCATGGAGAATGTTGTAGGAATGTGTCCTTCTTAGGGAAAAGGACATTCTACTGATATGAAAGCACTGATATGATTTGTTTATGTGCTTTAGGCATCATTAAGCCTTCTTGATCATTTTATGATCTTCATTTGTGTCTTTATCCTTTAAACTCTGGATTATAGCATTTAATCTTCAATAATAGGCTTTTAATCTTCTAATTCTTCTTCTGACACACTTCGCTGATGCTTCTGACTTGTTTCGGTGCATATGCAAGTTTTAATGGCGTAGGAGGGTTTGAATCAGATTTAATAACCCGATCTTTAATGAAAGTCATGTTTTGAACCTCCTGAGGGATGTATTCTATGATCTCTGGCTCTGAAACAACCTGTCTACACTCTAAATCACCATTATTGTGATTGTAGAGAATGAATTCTCCACCTGTAAACCTTACAAAATATAATAAACATGTTAAGAAAAACCTGTGGGAGTCGGCGGAATGCTGTGGAGGCCCATGGAGATGGTTGTGCAATGAGAGAAATCATGGATGTAGTGAAAAAAAATGGATGGAAACCATGGCAGAGGGTGAAAAACGGGCTGATGAAGGTTTGGGGTGAGGAGGGTTTCAAACCGTCCGATTAGATCAATTAACGATGATCTACAACTCATATTGCATGATGAAGTCACCTAGGAGCATTTGATGAATGGGGATGAGGCTATATGAGAGCTGTTGGATTAGATCTGCCATCGGCGATCGACGGTGGAGGTTGTGCGATGAGGTCGTTTGGAGGGTGGAGGAAGGAATAATGGACGGAGGAAAGATTGAATTTGGGCCGTTAGATCAGTTTGATGAATGGCTAGGATTGTTAGAAGGAAATGTTGGGAAGGATGATGAAAAAAAAAATGGGAAACGCGATGAAATGTAGGCCGTTAGATAAGATAAACATACGACTGAGATCATTCATGAGATTTCACTGTGGAGGGTAGTAAGCGGAAAACTGGAGTGGTTTTCGCGCTGGGTCTAGAGTGGTAAGAAGAATTTGCAAAAACAACACGATTCCACTAATCGCGCGCCACGTGTCAAAACAAAACCGCCTACATCGCATTTTTTCAGAACTTTAACCTTCAGATGCTAAATTTATGTGAAACCCATTCTCAGCCATCGAATTTGATGATTTTGATCAGATGGTGCAAAAAAATCTCAATGGGGAAGTTGCAAGGACGGGGGATGTGGACCGTCAGGCTTATTGTGGGCCGTCGGATCATCTGAATGAACGGATGTGATTTGATATTCGGGCGAAGTGATTTTGGAAGGAGAAGAGGAGGTGGGGAATGCATGGGCGCCCGACGAAATGATGGCCATCTATTGATACAGATCGACAGTCCAGATCTGTTCAAAACATTTCATATCGGGAACGTGAAATAAGAGGAAAAGAGGCTTTGGGAGAGGATTTTAGGCTCCTAGCGCCCAGTTGTGAGGCTAAGGGCCTATGAAGAAAGGGGATAAGCTATATAAGCCCTCAAGGGCTTAAGGTCTGTCATAGTGTAAATAAAGTGCTTTTTAGGCCAAAATCAGTGTTTTTAAGGCCAAATGGGGGGTTCTGGCAGGCAAAAGAAGGCATTTTAAAACCAGATAAAGGATAGTATGAGGTTTAAAAAGGGTTTTGATGAGATGGAGGGTTAATGAAGAGATTTTTATGAAGGGAATGAGGGTGAAACATGGGGGATTTTGTGAGAGTGAAAAAGGGGAAAAAGGAGGCCCTTTGAAAGCAGTTTCTTCATAGAAAAATAGCAGGTCTCTTCAATGGAAACAACAACGAAAGTTCTTCAAGGAACAAAAGACACATAGAGGCTTCAAGAACGAAATATTTTCAAGGGAAATGTTTCTCTTAAAGGCTCAGAAACATTTTTAGCCACCTGTTTGCTATGCCAAAAATTTATAGGTGGCTAACATCACCAAGGGACCAGGGGAGTGCAGTGCAACATCCTACAGTTGAATCACTCCAAGTACTAGCTGTAGAACCAGGCGAAATTCCAAGTGAGTATTGGACGGTATTTATGGCACTTGTAAGTTCCTCTATTGATTTTCGAATTGGAAACTTTACAGTTGATGCACCAATGAGATCCATCCCTTTAACATCTCTAACTAGTTTCCATGGGATTTCTTCTGAAGACCCTGATACATTCCTCTTTGAATTTGACATTGTTTGTCGAGGATATGATTATATTTTTGATGCTTATAAATTAAATATATTTCTTGCTACCTTAAAGGGGACAGCCCTGAGATGGTTCGTGGGTTTAGGAGGGAGTACGATTACCTCGTGGGAAGGGATGAGAGAAGCCTTCTTGGAAAAATACCAAGATTACTATAAATCCCATGACATTAAGGAGGAAATATTTAAGTTTGCATAGAAAGAGGAAAAAAACATGGAGGACTGCGTGGAACGATTTAAATACATATTGCAGAGGTCTGGACATAGTGACCTGGAAAAAGACATTCTAAAGATCATCCTTCTCCAAGCACTTAGGGAAGACTCACTGCAACTTTTTAATATAGTAGGAAAAGGGGATATTTCGAAAGAAGACTTTGAGACTATTTGTAATTATTGCATTAAGTGTTCAGGGGGGGCTACAAGGAGTGGACAAGGAATTCGGTCATCAAAGACTTCTGGTGGAGGGGTTACAAAGGAAAATCTACTGGAAAACCTAAGGACTGATATTATGAGCACATTATCCACTTAGATGGACACTCTAAAAGAAAAACATAAACAAATGGAGTTGGAAAAGAATATGGATATATTCTGCCCACAGTGCAGAAAGAAGAATCCTCTAAAGAAATGCTCGTTAAACATAGTGGAAGCCTGCGCAATCTGTGAATAGACTAATGTGAGTAGCTCGTGTCCTTCCTTGCTCAGACTAAAGGAATTTTTTCAAGGGGCAAGTGAAGAAAGCGTGGTAGAATAGCTGTACTTCATGGGGAAGAATAAGCCATGGAAACCTCGACCACTAGCTATGAATCCAGGTATGTTTCAGGACCCATCTCAGTATTTTAACAATTTTAATATAGGTCCCCAATCTGCCCCATTTTCATCTATGTGGTCTCAATATCAGTATCCCCCTTGGAAACAATGGGTTCCCTAGGCCAGTCCGAATCCTTCATGGAATCAAAAATAGCGTGGAACCTCTCCTACTGGATAGTTTACTCAGTCTATGCCTCAACAAAATCTTCAGTTTCCCTCCAATGTACCTCCAGGAAACCCAACCATTAGACCCCAAATTCCTATCCAGCCCAACCCAAATCCTAATAATAAAGGGGTCCAACAGACAGAGACTCTAAACCTTCCATATTATAACATTTCTACCACGAGAATTAATGAGATAAACCTATGATCTAGTCGAGTAGTAAATGCACCTACTTCACCTATTATTATAGAACATATTGATAGTGAAGATACATAACTAGAATAAAGAACCGTTGGGGAGAAATAAGACTAAAACATAATGAACTAGACAACTCCCCAATCTATTCCTAATCAGGGTCATTCAACTTCTCCTCCATATCCTGAAAGACCGACCTTGAGTAAACCAAACCCTCAAGCAGAATTTGATTTCTTAGGGGAACTGCAAAATATCATTGTTAAAATACCCCTGCTATAGGCTATGAGGGATGTACCTATATATACAAATAATCTTAAAGAATACTGCTCTAAGAAACCAGGGAAAAAACCTAAGGATCCATTAACCATTCATGTAATAGGCAGATTATCCGACATTGTGTTAGGAAAGATCATGCCTGTAAATTATGGAGACACAGGGAACCCAATTCTAACAGTACAGATCAATGGGCTTGAAATCCCAAATGTACTGGTAGATTTGGGAGCTACCATCAACATTATCACCGCTGAAACAATGAACACATTAGGTCTTGGAAAAATTAAACTAACCCCTACTATCCTGGAACTAGTAGACATATCTACAATTGAACCAGTAGGGAAATTGAAGGATGTGATTCTTCAGTAGATTCATGGAATTACCCTGTGGACCTCCTTGTATTATAGACTCGATCTTCAGTTGGTGGTCACCCATTGATCCTAGGAAGAACCTAGCTCACAACTGCAGACGCCTACATAGGGTGCCGATCTGGGCATATGATCATATCAAATGGGACAGTTACAAAGAATATTAAGCTTTATCCTCCTGCGAAACCTAGCCCATTTGAAAAATCATTAACAAGTCAGAAACCTCAACCTGTAGAAGAGCCTGATCCTGAAAATGAAGATGTTAGACCAGGCCTCACTATTGGGCAGGCCCTTCAATTTAAAACAGAAACCGAGGACGATGCCATTAACACTTTCATTAATGATTATAGTTCTCTTTCTGATTCAACTTGATAGATTCTAGAATCTACTATGAGCTGTGAAACACAGGAAAACATTGAACCAGAAGATGACATTGAAGACATTCTTGTAACCTCATCCCATGATAGTATTCCAATTTAGATTGAACTAGGGAAAAAACTTAATATCAACCTAAAACTATCAGAATCCCAGACAAAACAACTTTTGAAATTCCATCAAGATCATCAAGAAGCTTTTGCCTAGGATTATACTGACATGAAGGGGATCCCTGCTTAATTATGTACTCATCATATTTATATTAACGACTATTTCCACCCTGTAAGACAACCTCAACGGAGAATGAACCATGCTCTCAAAAACATTGTCAAGGAAGAATTACAAAATTTATTGGATTTTTGGTATAATCAGTCAATACGTATTGGGATCCATAATATGTCTTTTCCACTCCATGTGAAATAATTATTATTTTTTATTCATTACACTTACCATATTCTTTATTATTTTTCTCGTTTTTTGAGAATTACCATCCGTATTTACCATTACAACCTTTAATTTTCACTATGTTGTTCTTCCGAATTTGGTATCCACCACTTCGCCTAATGATCTGCTGTTACAAGAAGTGCTACTACAAGTCTCCATAGTATGGGTGGATTGGCTGTGCGACATGAGCCTGAAAACACAGCTTTGGTCTGCAGCAACCCAGAGGTATGGAAAATATTTTTTGATGAAGGGTGGGATAAAAACTTCGACAGATTTCAAGGGTTCGATAGGGGAATCACAATGGAGTTCGCACTCAATTTAGAAAAGAATTACTCTCGGGTCAGAGGACTAGAAGTTCCTGTCACAGAAGAGGTAATTCCAGAGGTTAGCGGGCTAAGAAAGCAGGGGCAACAATAGTTTTCTCGAAGAGTTTCTCTCCCAGAGTTTCCTGAATTATTCTTGTAGGCATGGGAAAGTGTCATTCAAATGGGCAGAGGATATGAGCGCAAGACTGTGCCATATCCTTGGAATGAAGACACAGGTTTTGTAATAAAATACATAACTTGCGAAGGTCGGGCCACAATTGTGTTTAAGTATCATTTTAAAATTCTAATGCACCTTCAATTTCCACAGGCTCAGGTGCATGCCTTAAACATTCCATTCTTCCTATTGAAGCAGTTGTAGCACATGGCACAGTCTGCTTGGCGTTCACAACGGATGTTGGCAGCGCTCTCTAACCATGGATTGGTACGTTTATTGGTCATGCATGCAATAAATAGGCTGCGAGTCTCCTGGAAGAAGCTATGTGGATCCTTAGAAGAAGAGATAGCAGCCGTTATTGCTGCTAGAGAAGAGGAACCAGTCTCTTCAGCTGGTTTAGCAGAAGAAGAACATTCAGAAGGAATTGATCAAGAGGAACCCGAAGAAATGGAAATGGAAGTTGATCAGGAGCAACCCGAAGAAGTGGAAATGATGGTTGATCGAGAGGAACCTGAAGAAATGGAAATGGAAGTTGATCAGGAGCAACCCGAAGAAGTGGAAATGATGGTTGATCGAGAGGAACCTGAAGAAATGAGAATGGAGGAGGTAATTGGAAACACAGCCGAGGCTGTCACACAAGAACCAACCTCCCCTGAGGAGCCCATAGATGAAGAAATTATTGATATCATGCAGGAAGTAGAGAATGTCATACAGTCGTCGATTTTTGTCAATGAAGAACAAGGGAGTGAAATGGCGGATAGAGGAATGGAAAGTGATGTTGTTTTGCAAGAAACAACATCACCTGCCCAAGAATATATGGATGTTGATACAAGTGGGGGTGCTACACAAGAACCACCCCCAATTTGGCTAGAACAGGAAAATAAGGAGGAGTCAGCCTGCGAAATTGATGTTGTCCCTCAAGAAGTAGTATTGACTGTGGAAAAAGAAGAAATTCATGAGGAACAAGAAGGTATAGAAGGAATAAATCAGGAGGTTGATACTGTCCCAACCCTAAAAGAAGAAATGATGAAGAAAGAGCAAGAGGACAGAAGGGAAACAAGCTGTGGAATCGATGCTGCTCCACAAGAACCAGCATCGACCCCGGTTGAGGTAGTAATGCGTGGAGCTCTGGCTCAAGCTGGAAACGAGGATGATGAATCTGTCCCCCGTTCTCCATTCTAGTCCATGATGCCTAGAGGGCCAAGAGGATTTTGCTCACCGAAACAATTAATGGAGGAAGTAGTTGTTCCACCAGTGCTTAAATTTGTTGACACAACCAAGGTTGGCCCAGTCAGTACCGAACCTCTGTTGGAGCACTTAGAGGCTTGCAAAGAAGATAGAATTCCTGTGGAATCACCGGAACACAGAGTGGTCAATGAAAATGGAGACCATATGGCATGAGTCCGTGAAAATAATATAGAGGAATAAGCCCCTTAAGATAGGGAGCCCAGCCAGAAAGGCTTAACAAGAGAATTTGCTGAGAATACCGACAACATTCCGCCGCCTCCTGAGCCTGTCATAGGCCCAGAAACTGAATTTATGGTAAAAAATTAATGGATTGAACAATGCGATTTGAAGAAGGCGTGACTGAAGCAAGCTAAAAAAAAGGCTAGAATAGAATAATTGAAAGAATGAGTGTAGCTACTGCAAATAGATAAGGAGAATATGTTCTCCCTGGCACAACAGGTAATGGCCTGCAGACCTCCTGCACATAGATATGCCTTATTCCTTCACGAGAAATTTCTTTTCTTTTGTCTTGAAAGTATATATAAGGAGATTTGGTATGAAATTAAGGACCCCATTCAATTCCTCCATATTTTAAAAATTCATGATATCATAGGACAACACTTAATGTGCGAGCTCTATATGCATGGGTATTTATTAAGGCATGATCAGTCTTTTAACCCTGTTCCATTCGTGGGGGAAATTAATTTAAGAGATTTCACCTCCTATAACATCAATAAAATTAAGTGGAGAAAGGTCTGGGATACATTTGAAGAAAACCAAGTCGGAAGGCCATTAATGATGAGGAAAGAGCATGGCCAGTATTCAAACATTTATAACAAGCATTATACATTTCTATAGATTGATGGCTGTAAAGAACACATGTTGGTAACCCAGAAATGGTGTGCTAACCTATGTGTCAGCCAGATTACGATGTTCCGTAAAGAAGCACTAGACAGTTATCAGAAAAGGTGGATGTTGTCATCCTCAACCATTAGATAACGAGAACCATTTGGGGAACCTAACTTTGCATGGGCTCGAGAGAGGATGCCACATTTAGTAGCATAAATTCATACCTGTGGGGTCAGATGGTTGGGATTGACGTTTCAATTTCCCCTTATTTGGTTGCTAGCTAAGCGATATACTCCTGCATACAATGTTGATCCATATTGGTGGAAGGATGTTGTTTTGACAGAAGGATATAAACCACCAGGGACGGAAATGGCTGAATAGTATGACCTCACACAACTTCATGCCAGTCACGGTTGTTGGGTGCTAAAAGGTGCCTTTTAAAACTCCTATTTATCCCACATTCATTATCAACCTAGGCTAGTCATCTTAATTCAAGAGTGTACACAATATGTGCACGCTATAATCCCAGAGAGTAATGTTTCTTAAAATGTACTATAGGTCTTTCAAATACAAGAGTAAAAAGATGCTAAAAATGAAATATAATTACAACAATATGAAACTTAAGGCTATAAAATCCAATCCCTCACTCAACAATCATCAGTCAAGGATGCAGTAGTAATAACTCTTTCCTTTGGAAACTGATGTAAATGAAATCAAATAAGAACAAGACAATCAATCTGAGAACGTAGGTAGAAATAACCAATTTCATTTACAGTTGATGATCTTACACTCTACAATAAAGAAATTAAATGGAAATTGAACTAAATCACTAATGCTGCTAATTAAACTAAACTAGGCAAGCTCTCAAAAGAAAAACCAAACTCTTTGCAGGTATGAAATAAACTGTAAACTAATTAACTGAAATGAACAGTAGATATATTTTACTGGAATTGAATAGCAATAGAAATGAACAACAAACTCTATCTAATGAAATTGAACAACAAATTCTATTGAACAACAAACTCTATCTAATGGATTTGAATAGAAAATTCTATTGAACAACAATTTGAAATGAACAACAATCAGAATGGAACAAAAAATGGAATGGAAAAACAACTGGAATGGAACAGCAGATGCTGAACAACGATGTTCTATTAAATCATAAAAAGATAAGTTATGCATGGATCAATATTCTTGTTAAATTGGAAAGGAACGACAACGCAATCCAACAATGCAAAACACCGAGATTATAAATCAATAAAACAGTAAACTATTAAACTTGAAACTGTAATGAGAATAAATGAAAACCATCACACGACTAGAATCAGAAAGTAATGATATAGATGAAAAGTGGATCCACCAGGGCCGGGCCCTTTGCCACTAGTGGAGCACTGCCAAACTACTCCAGTATCAAATAATGGAACGACAACCGAATTTATGTATTAATCATATGTAACAGATTTTACAAGAAATCATACTCTGTTTTAATTAACAAGAGTTGATGAACAATTCTGAAAATTACAAAAGGAAATCTCTCCAATGACAATGCATGCTCTCCTAATACCCTCCGCTTCTTTGATCTCTGTTTCTCATTTAAATACACATAGCGCAGAGAGAAGTTACAACAGAGATGATTACAAAATGATTCTCATAACAAATTTGGATTATCTTAAACCAATTAATCAGCAAGAAAATATATTTCCATCAATCGTTCAACAAGAATAGGTCGAATTTGGATTTGCAGCTAAGATAATTTGGAAAACGGCTACAATAGTGAATATGAGAAAATCTTCTTCAGAGAATCTTCTGTTTCTCTTAATACGAACTGAATTTGGGAAAAATCTTCTTCACTAAATTTAATTCGGTCCGTTTTGGACAAAACCCATGTTTCAGATTTTCTAGATTCTTCTCCATTTGCCTAGAATGTCCAACGCAAAACTGTCACTTCTTGTTCCAGCAAATTTCTGAGTTGGAATATTGAATGATGAGCTGGAGATCAAATCTGCAATATGGAAAATATCTTGGATGCTAAAATGGTGAGTTATGTTACAAAATATATTAATAAACCATCATTGATAAATTCATGCATAATAATCATCAATTTATTAAAAATAAAGGAGAAGAAATAATATTTATCCATAAGAGCATAAATAATTATAAAATGGAATTATATGATAAATTATGATAAATGACATGATAAAGTAGATTAGAAATGGATGAAATAGGTGTTAAAAAGTGATAATAATAATAACATATTAGCGGTCCAACACACCCCCAAACTGAATATATTGCATTTCCTCATGCAACCTTATGACAAAACCCATGTATTAACCAAGCAAAAGAAATTGTTCATTTCAACTCATGAAATGGATGGAACAAATGAATTTTTCCCTCAAATAATGAATATTCAATTTTAGCAATATTGATGAAGGCATAACAATTTTTATAGTTGACGTTCAACTATATGTATATGAAGTTGCAGAAAAATGTGATATAAGTAACAAAAAACTTCATTAACCATTTTCTCAAAAATCAGATCGTTTTGATGCACGGATCATGAGATATAAACAAAATGGCTGTAGGTGATAGTGCATAATTTTCGAAATTTTATGAACTAATTTAACGTGAAATTATATGGGTTTGTGTATTTTAATGATACCTCTTTGTTCTCCAGAAATAACAAGAATTCAGTTCATAGTTTTAAAGATATATGCAAATAAATTTCTGCACCGTATAAAAATGAATTTGTATGCCTTAAACAAAAAAGAAAGTAGAAAACATCCATCATGTATAGAAATTCCTCCCCCAAACTGAAGAATTAGCATTTCCTCATGCAATGCTAGAAAACAAAGAGAGATGGTTGCTACAATCTGTTGAAATCTATGCTTGGTGTAAAACAACATGGAATAAGGGAGGTGTTGAGAATGAATAAGAATATCAATGGATGATAAAGAATATTACTGACATGGTCATAAGAAAGAAATGAAGGAAAGCAACACTCCCCCAAATTGAAAGATGATATATCTCTGAAAAATGGGAAGTGGTAAAGATGTGGAATGAATTATGATAAATAATGCTCAATGGATTTTCATGAAATTCTCCTAAATTAATAACAAATCAGAAAATGAAGCTATTTTACCTCAAGTGTTACCTCCAAAAAGAAATGTGGAATGACATGTAGGGATTGGCATTTGTTGAAGCTGATGTAGGCTGAGCAGATACTAAAAGTGATGCAAAAGGTGGAAGCCATGCAAGCACATCATGTCTGAAGAATTGTGCGCGTTCGCGAGTTGCGCGAGCCTTTGCTGTTAGTTGCAATAGTGTGGTCATGTTGCAAATAGAATTCCCCTCCCCCCCCCACCATACTTGTTGTTCTCCTGTAAACAAATCACGATTCTGCATGCAATTTTCTTGAATCCACAGTGTTAGTAGATAAGATGTATGCCAAAAGTTCAATAAAAAAAACTTCTATAGAAATGCAGTATGAATATTGTGGCAAATCAACAAATTATGGCAGAATTCTGTACTTATACCACATTCTATCCATAGTGCATACATTCCCCCTTCCAATTGAAAAAGGGATTCCATGACCATAAAGAATAGAAAAAGTGTTGTGTTGACGACAAGGCAAGGGAACGAACAATACAATAGTAAATGAAGCAGATTACACCTATCAAATGATAGGACAGCAAGAGGTATGGCTATAATGAAGGCAGAGAATATAAAGATAGTTATGAATAAGAGATAAGATTCTTGGGTTGATGATAGGTAATGTGGTAAGTAAAAGTACAACAATATGCAAGAAAAGATACCTTGCTGACGATATTCCCTCTGAAAATGATATGATTGATTAAAAAACAGTAAATCATACGTAAAGGTTCAAAGTAGGGAGAAATTAGGGAAACAATCTCTCTGATAAAAAAGAAAAGTAGGAAGAGGATATTATAATAATTATTGATGTTGAAAATAGAACTTCAATACCATAAGCAGAGCCTCTGCTGCCAGCAGGTGTCCATAGCCTCGGCAAGGTTTCTTTTTAACCCATATGAGCTAGGATCCTCAATTTATAGTTGGAGAATTCCATTGTTGTTCTACAGAAGAGATCAGTGTGCTGGCATGGTAACCAGATAACCACACTGCCATTCACTAGGAAGCAGCAAAAGTGATCAGGCTGGCTCGTGATGAGGCCTCCTATTTCAAGGATATTGTGGCTATCCAATGGATCATAACCCTGGTGTGGTGGCCATAGTGGGAATGTCACTTCGCTACAACCTTATGAACATGGTAGGCTGACTCTTTAATGAGACCCCCTATCCTCTATCTGTAGACAATATTTTGTTGTTTTTACACCTTTTATGATAAATAGAGGGAGGCTCAATACTCTTTAAGAGTGGGGATGGTGGAAGAAGTTTGAACATGTCAATAGAAAGAAAATATACCCATAATCTTACTTATAATAGATAGAGAGAATTGTAGCCAAGAGAAGTGGAACCAACATGGTAAAGATGATCAATCAGTATCATATACAGTAGAAATAAATACAGTAAAGTAATATATAAATAATTGTGTCCCTTTTGTTTGTTTAAAAAAAAAAAACCTTTCATCAAGACGCTGTCTTGTTAAAGATCATAATGTCAAGGATATTCACCTGCTTCAATAGAATCCATAATTCGTGTCCTCATAAAATTATTGTACTTCATGCGATGCAAGGGGATTAATAAAATGTGGTTGAGATGAGCTAGAAGTGTTTGGGGAAAAGATATAACAAGGGTGCTATTCAAAACACACAAAAAATATGCAATAAAAACAAAAAAGAATGTTGTTCTTGAAAGGAATAGCAAAAGAAAAATCCATACAAAAAGTGTTGTTCCTTAGATGGAACAGCTGCTGTTCCTTAAGAGGAACAACAAAAAAAACATCTGCATGCAAAACTGTGGTTCCTTTAAGAGGAACAACAAATAAAAGAAAAAGATACATGCAAAACAACTGTTCATTAAGAGGAACAACAACTATTCCTTAAGCGAAACAACAGATAAAGCAAGCGAAAAATAAAATGCTGATCCTTCGGCAGAACAACCTAAAAACATTCCAAATTGAAACTGCTGTTCCTTAGAAGGAATGACAAAAAGTGAAAAAAATGCGAAAGGGATGTTCCTTTTAAAAGGAACAGCAAAAACAATCGGGCATAAGTGTTGTTCCTTTAAGAGGAATAGCAAAAACAATCGGGTGGAAGTGTTGTTCCTTTAAGAGGAACAACAAAAAAATTGGGTGGAAGTGTTGTTCCTTTAAGAGGAACAACAAAAACAATCGAGCAAAAATTTTGTTCCTTTTGAAAGGAACATCAAAAATATTCAGCGAAAATGTTGTTCCTTTTGAAAGGAACAATAGGAACAATTGGCAAGAATGTTGTTCCTTTTGAAAGGAACAACAAAAAATTTAGCAAAAATGTTGTTCCTTTTGAAAGGAATAGTAGAAACAATCGACAAAAATTTTGTTCCTTTTGAAAGGAACAACAAAAACATTCAGCGAAAATGCTATTCCTTTTGAAAGGAATAGCAGAAAGACGAACACACAGATGCGCTGTTTCTTAAAAGGAACAGTTATTGTTCCTTAAGAGGAACAAAAACTGTCCCTTAAGAGGAATGGCACAAAAAAATAAAAGCATACAAGATTGTTGTTCCTTTAAGAGGAACAACACGAAAAATAAAGGAACAAAAAGTGTTGTTCCCTATAGGGACAACAAAGAAAATGCACGCAGAAATTGCTGTAGGGAACAACAAAAGAAAAAAATAGAGGAAAGAAAAAAAATAATGTACAATCTATTATCAAACAAATCCAATCAAATAGAAAGGAAAATTTATGTACATGTTTCAAGAAAAAGTAATTTTTTACAGAATTGGTGCTGTCGAAGAATTGCCTTCTGCAATTGAAACTTGCATGGTAGGCTCCTTATTGTTCAATTTCCAATGAAGAAGAAACTACTATTTGAAGGGATCAACACCTGAAACACAAAAACATAAAAGAAATCAGAAAAGAAACAACATTTTATTAAGTTACAACAGCTATGATGTTATTTCCTAAGGGAATATTCTGTCAATGGAAAAAATGATCTTTTTGAAAAATGTTTTGGCAGCAATGACATGAATTTTCAAATTGAAACCAATTCTTCATTTCTTCTGTTATGAATATTTTAGGTAATGAAATGGATGAAATTTCCTTGTTTCACTAAAATTTCTTTCAAGAATCGCTCGTCCATAAATTGACCTTCTTTGTTCTCCTAAGACCTGTCAAAAAACGAGTGTCTACCTGCAATAAAACATTAAATCATAGAGAAAGAGAGCTGATCGGGCTCCCCTAATCCAAGAATTATGCAAAAAAAACTAACAAGTAGTTACTCTATAGAACAAATCCATGAAAAAATAAAGCAAATTTTATTTGTCACCTGCGGGAGAGCAGTGGTCGACCATACTAACCAGCAGTGTTTCAATTATAAATTCTTTGTTTTTTGTCCAATTTGAGTGATTCCAAAGCCAAATGAAATTGAATTCAGAAATATTTCTTCAATAGAAACATATTTTAAAAATTCCATGTAATGGTTTGTTAAATTTTCTTAGAACAACCTACATAATAGAGTCATTTTCGATTTTCCAGCTCAGACCAACAGTTGATATTTCAAGCATAAATTTTTCATTTGATGGCGGATTGAACTGATTCAAATTTTTGATTAAAGTAGATTCATTTATTGATCTCCAATATAAGCAGGTTTTGAAGACAAGAATAATTGATGGGTCCAATATGCTAGTGAACAACCGAGAAAACAAAGTTTCAAGAGTGCTGATTTATGATGAGCAGTCAGTATTTTGGTCATAAATTACTCATACGATATCAAAATCAAGTGATTCAAATTGAATTGTAAACTATATTAATATAGGAATATACCATAGAAATAGGTTTTAAAAATATAGTCATTTAGGCCTCCAAAAATTTACTATCCCAACTCTGTTCCTGAGCTGCCTACTAGACGCCCTGTCAATGTTTTGGTTATAAGTTTTTCGTTTCAAATCCAAATTGAGTGATTCAAATTGGGTTGAAAATTAAACATCAAGGGATACTTAAGATAAAAATATGTTTTAAAAATATTCACTTTTGGTCCCTAAAAACATGACTGTCCCAACTCTGTTTTCAGAAATTTCATCAAGTCAGCAAGCCAAAAAATATGATATTCAAACAATTTTTCCATATTGGTGATAAAAATGAATATGAGAACTGTTATTTTCAATATAATACATCTAAAAACACAAATAAATTAAAATATTTATCACCGATGTTGATTTTCACAGTGTGTTGCAACAAAAACAACTATTTTTACAAAAAAAAAAAAAAGCGTTTATTTTATTTTTTCACTAGCCTACTCTGATTTGGAAAATGAATATGATTACGTATAAGAGTATTTCCAGTGTATCCATTTTCAAAATAAGGCTTCAAGTATGTACATACCCAAATTTGAAAAATGCATGTTAATAAAAATTAGGGTATGAGAAGCCAACTTCCCTTGAAAAGATGGTGCCAAAAATTGTTGAAGCATGGAGTAATGCTGCAAACAAATGGAGTGAAACCAATCTTCAATGTATCCCTTACTTTCTTGATTTCCCATAGCCATCATATCATGAATTTATTGAGTGTTTAAAACAGATTGTTGATGCAGGCTAGAAGAAACCTCATTTTCTTTCATAACCTCTACAATTTTTTCATTTGATACATTCCGAATCTGAATATAAGTTTTCTCCAATGGTGCATGTGAGATAGAATGGGTGGAAAGGGTGGGTAAATTTTGCAGTTCAACTGATTCGGATTTATGCAGGAGCACAAGAGAATAAACATATAACCATAAATACAGAGATGCAGCAGAAATGACACTTCATTTCATTAATATCAAAGAACTGAAATTTTCTTACAGACAGAATCGAAATAAAACTAGCTAGGGTGCTGGTAGCTATCTTTGAGAAGAGATGTGGCGGCTACAGGCCTCTGAACTGAGTTACAATGAGGCTCGAGGGCCTATTTATTATTGAGAAACAATGGAGAACCCTAAACATCCAAAAACCTAACCCTAGGGGATGAAGCGCCAAAAATATGGGCCCCGTTTGGGTAAATTGGTGTTTCAACTTCCTAGGGACGTAGCTTTGGCATACTATCTCCATTTGACGCACATGATACATCATTAGAAAGCTCTATTCGAGGACTACAACTTTCACCATAAATTTCCTTATGGAATGGAATGATATTTTCCAAAGCCGCGATGCCCAAAAAACGTTGTTTAGGGCCTCAAAATGGCTCCGGAAGTTCAGGACCCGAAAAAATGCTAAAAATAGTAAGTTATGCCAAAACTGAAAAACTAAAAGAGACAATGGTGGGGTGGCCACCAATATCCACCTGGATCATCAACACTGTAAGAATTTTGTACTATTTTATTATTGTGAGGGTGTGGAATGAGTTGAATAGGAAATTGTGTAGGGAATGGAGCATTTTGATGCAAGGGCATTAGGCTCAAGACAATACTTTGTATATAAATAGACATAGGAGGGTCTCATGTTTTTCTTTCTTGTGTAATTGTTAATATTTGAGTGGTTTTTAGTTAAATTTAGTGAGAAATTGTAAATGTTCTCCAATCATTGGAAAACATGAGGAGAAGTCGATTAGCTGGGAATATGAAGAGATAGTCGGTTTCAGTTTATCTAGGGGTTAGGCTAAATTTAGAACTGTAGGAGTTCAAGAGTTTTGTTGATTCATCAAAGAATATGAATCGATTCATTAGTAGTTTTTGTATAAAAATAAGTCTCAAAGGCATTAGTAGATAGACCAATAGACCTGCATAGAGCTGCATAGAGCTAGAAAGCCGGAGAGGCAGAGTAGGGAGAGTAGAAGGCCATTGGATTGAGGATCTGGCCTGAGCAGGAGGTTTTTGCAAGTAATTTCAAGTATATATTATGGAAGAATTTGTTTTAGTATCAGCTGTGCATTTGTTGATTTAATTTCTGTGTGAGAATCCCCATGATTCCTATTTGAATGGCCTTGCACTTCAGAAGCCAATGTATGAGAACCAGTGTGATAGAAACCCGTGTTAAGAGCCCATGTCAATGGACTGTATTTCAATGAGTGATTGTATGGAAATACTGTGGTCAAAAATTGTATGTATTTAAATTTTGTGTGTTAAACTGATTTTAGTTGGGGGTATCATTCTCTATGTGAAAGGGCTTGTTTTGTTGTATGAATGCATTCGAATTCATGGTTTCTGTGTACTGACTTGAATCGTTAGCCTATGCGTGAAGAACAATTTCTGGTCCTTGGTGTTTCGTTGGAGTCATACGTTGTTATATAATTCTGTGTGAATAAGGTCCTAACCTTTCGGAAACCAAATTGTTAGCGGAGTGAATGAACCTGTATTAAAGAGGCGGAGGTGGAACCTCGAGCGTAGAAAGGAGTGGAACTGCGAGCAGTGAACAGTAAAGGCAGATTTTAAAATCCAACCCCGACGGTATTCACAAAAGTTAAAAGTGGTAAGATGTATTCCCAAAAGAAATGCGATAGTGCTCTCTACCCGACGCATGTCTTGAGGTGGTAAGTTAAAACCACTTATTTCACACTTTTTTTGAGCGTTAAAGCTCGGCAGATAAAAAAATGCGATATTCGTTTATGTTCGTTGGATCATTGGTGTTGATGCAACGAGGCGTCAACTATTGGATGTGAAGGGGGAGTTAAGTGCTGGGACCCAATTCATCACGTGAGTTGGAGAAATAACTTCATGTAGTTTGATCGCATGACTATCGTTGGATTATTGAATGGTAGTGTGATAGACTTACAGCCACTGGATGGGCGTGATAGTTAATGCAAAGGTAAAAACCTTGTGGGCCCGATTATTATGTGAAGTTCGGAGTTATGTGTATGTGCTTAGTTTAATCCAAGGCCGAAGGGATTAAAATTGAATTGAAATATCTGCATGGTTTAAATAATAAGGGTCGGGCGTTGATCCTTAAGTGTCTAGAATCCAAGTTATAAATTGGGGTTTATTCCAATGGTCTAATGTTGAATTCGCATATGCAAAGTTATAAATTGGGTTTTAATCCAAGGGCGATATATATATTTGCATGTCCGTAGTTGAAGACCGAAGGCCTATTGTTGGGTTAATATGTGCCAATACAACTTGATGTGTTAAACCCTATTGAATGTTTTATATGTGGTGAATAAAGTGTGGGCCCCGATATATATATGGTTTCATAATCATATATTAAAGGTAAAGATCCTTTAAGATACATTATGGCTTTATCATATGGGTTTGAACATGGTAGGAAAAGTAAAGTTTCGTTTGTGTAATCAGTTGTATGGCTTTATAATCACAGTGAATTGATTTTTAAGGAGCTTCCACATGTTGATTATAATTCGGGTTGAGGAGTGTGGTTTTATTACCATAAGAAGAGTGTTGAATTGATATCTCAAATCTTAGATTTGAAATATTAAAGCTTCCAAGATATATATATATTGATTTAAATTGCCAATTCAAGAAATTAGAACACTGTGAGTTTGCCTAGATGGGTTGAGATTCATTGGGTGAAATTTGGGATGCATTTATATGCATAGGAAAGTAGAAAATGTGGGTTTAGAAAGTAGGCATGCCATCAAGTGGTATCAGAGCTGGAATAGCCCTTTGAAATTTAATTTTTGAAATGCAGATGTACTGAAATAGTGAAGGAAGTTTGGTATTTAAATATGTTTAACATAAATTGCAGATTTGATTAAGTGTGCAGTGTAAGGATTCAGATTTTCAGAATCTGAAGTTGAAGACAAAGTGTCTGAAGATTGCAGCAGATAGAGGTGAAGTGCAGGTGAAAGAAGAAGCAAGATCATTCAGGGATCTTGGAAGGTGAGTTGATGAGCCTTATTTGACTTTGGTTTGAAGGATTTGTTTGCAGAATGCAGGGTGCAAGCAAGTGACAGAATCTCAGCAAAAGAAGATCACATCTTTGAGAGTAGTGATGAAAGAGTCCAGCAGAGGATTCTAAAGTGAAGAAGAAAGTGTGGCAGAACCTAGAGAATTCCCAACAGAGGTTGGATGAAAGAAGAATAGATGTTTTCTTGAGAAAAGTTGCAGAGTGAAGCCTAGAGAGAGTAGAAGAGAGTGCTCAAAAGGTTCTAGTAGATAGGAGACCAGTACTTTCCAAAATACGGATCCAGAGGAAAGGATTGGTGAGGTAAGTTGTAGCAAGAAAGCTTGCTATTGTAGAGGCTTAGTGCAGCTTGTGGGTGGAGAACTCATGGAGGACAAGATGGCTACTGATAGCCATAATAGAGATTGCAGAGGTTCTGAGAGAGGCCACAACAGAAGAGTGAAGGAAGATGCCAAAGAAGATGGCATGAGGAAGAAATTCACTGATGAAGAGTATGAGAAAGAATTAGCTAAGATCTGGGAGCTGTTCAATAAATTGGAACTGAGGGTAAAGGAAAGCCAGAGAATTGGTTGGCTCATGAAGAAGAAGGTAAAGTGGCAAAGGCTACAGATGAAGAGAGAGAAAATGATAAATGCTCAGCTGAAAGAGAGATTACTCAGGATGATTGAGTATCTGGAGAAGGACTTGAAGACTGGAACTTCAAGTGAGACCAAGAGGTCAAATGGCCTTACATCTAACAAATTTTGTATGTTTGCAGGAAGAACATGTGGGAAAGAACAAACTGCTGATGTTGTCACTAAGGAAGAAAATGGAGCAGCTAGATGTTTTGAAAATGTCCATGCACAGTTGGAGAATGGCTTTGTTTTCCAACACAGTGGAAGAAGAGGAGATTTGAATTGTGATGATGGCCAGAAGTTGGAAATTGAGCAGTCAATTGGACGGCTCGAATAAATTGAAGAGAGGACCATTGAATAATCTATGAAGTGTATAGAAGACTTGGAACAGCAGGAAGATTTGATGATTTAATCATCAAATGGGACCATGAGGTCTTATGGTTTTACAACTGACAAGTTGTGTGTGAATGCAGGTGTTACACCATTTTTTGGTCATCTCACCTTTTCTTATTAGATGGACCCAAGTACACCATGTAAGACCAGTTTTACCCCAAGTAAAACTTCTTTCACTATGTTAATTAAGGAAACCCCAAAAGGAATAATTAATTAAACCACAATTTAATTATTATTCCCAGTCATGTTTAACCCAAAAACAAAGAAATTAATGAGATACACCCATAGTTATCTTATTATTTTCTAGGAATAATTATGTAAATAATATTCCTTGTTAAATATGACCAAATCAACCACTATTAATTAAATAAATCATTATTTATTTGATTATATCTCAACCACTTCCTTAAAAGGATAAATAAATCATTTATTTATTTATTCTTCACTAATCAAGGGATTTTGACCCAAGTCAAAGTCCCTTTCCCTCCAACAAATAATAATAAAATATTTCATAGAGGTGGATCTAGATTTGGTTAACATTATTTTAATCATGCACCAAGATCTAGAATGACCCAATATTTTGTTATAAATAGGAGGGTTTTCCCCTTCATTCTTCACCTTTTATTGCATATTAGATCACTCTGGATCTATACACTTGGTCTCATTTCTGCCATTTTGCTCCCATTGAGCTCTACCTTCTACATTGGGTTTTCTACATCTACATGAGAGAGAAAGCTTAGATCTGAAGTGCTGAGGACTACAAAGAACCCATCCCATTGAGGAGATCTGGATACACCTTCTTGTTTCCTCCCAGGTGCCCTGTAATATAAAAATTCATTCAAAAATCGTGTTCTTGTCTTGTCTGTTGGATGCATGGAGAAAACTCTTACTTTACTGCTTAATGTCTTTCTATTTATAGATCTGTTTGTTGCAGCGCTTTAACTACTAATTGCAGATCTGAAGATGTTTTGCAGCCATTATTGTTGTTAGGGCTATTAGTTATGCGTAGCTAAAGTGGTTCTTTTTCGTACACTTCAACGAAGAATTCATACTAACAAATGGCGACTCCACACGGGTTTTAAATTACGACCGCTGTCGTTTTTCATATTCCTGCATATCCAGCTACTTCAGGCCCTAGGGCTTCTTTTTTAACTGCTTAGTTTTTCTCTTTTCATGTCATTTTTCTCATGATAAACTTGAAAAATTAAAAATTTAACTTTTCGTGTAAGTTTCTCGTCTCTATCATACAGGTTGACACCAAATTTTGAATCGAGACTTCCAACTTTTCGTGTAATCACTACCAAACAACCGAACTGGGTCGCACTCAGTCTAAACCTCACACCGGACGCACCTTGGCCTCGTTTCCGCGACCAACTCGATAAGGTCGAATCACAATTCGCCTTTTTTCCATTGATTTTTCCTCAAATTTTCTGGTTCTCGTCGCAAATTCTCCGCGTGTTTTCTACCGTCTTTACCCCCCAGTCCTCAAGATCTGATCTGTTTTTACTCATCTAAGTGGGAACCCAGCCCCTTAGGGCTTTAGTACCCTCCAATTTTTGTGGAAGAGTTTCAGCTGTTTCAGCCGTCGGTTTCAGAGCTTCAGCCCCCTTTTTTTTTTTTCCAGATCTGTTACCTCACTTTCAGATCCTTTGAAATCAGCCTCTTTTCCTTTCAAATCACCTCTTGTCGTTTTGTGTGGACCTCTGCTAAAGGCCTCTGCCTTGCCCTCCCCCCGGTTTTTTGTTGATTTCCCTTTTTCCAGCCACCTTGCCTCTGTCTCTTGGCTGTGATCTGCACCCCTTGTCTGCAGCTTTATCCTCCAGATCTCTGTCCCCTTTGACCCTAGATCCGTCGAGCTTCCTTTGTGTGTGTTTCCATAGTTTTTCCCTTTCTTTTCAGCATAGTTGTGAGAGACCCACCTTCTTGGTTTAGATAGATGCATACGTAGCTGTTATTTTTCTGTTATTTCAGCATTTTATTCTGTTCTCTGTAGGTTTATTTTCAGCTACGTCGCACACTTTTTCTTGCTCTCAAACAACAGAAAGGGTTTAAAAATTAAATTAACGCACGCCACACACTGACCCTAAGTGAAGAAGCGCCTGGTTTACACCGCCTGGCAAAGACTCTAAAATCAATTGTCACTGCACCTTTTCTGCCCTTGACCTTCTTGATTTTGTCCCTTCGCCCTCGCTTTCGCTCTCTTTCTTCCTCGTCACCGCCGCGCCCCCAAGGCACCTCCTTTTCCCCCGAGACCTCTCGCCTTTCTCTCGCTCTCCGTTGATCGACCTGCTCCGCACCGCCGTCGTCGAGCCAGTCCACCTTCGAGTCCGCACTCCGACTCCTCTCCTGATTCATCGGGTCCCCCTTCTCCTTCCGGTTCTCCCCCTTTTTACCTTCACCATGTCTGGACCAGGGCCTAACGCTAGCGGTTCTCCCGGCCCCAATGCCGGCCCTACTTCTAGCGGAACCGTCACAACCACTACTCCGGCCACCCCTGTGCTGCCGTACATTGCAGGCCTCAGCCTCCCCGATTTCCATCAGTTGATTAACGACCCAATTCACCATAATACTACCTGGCCCGCTATGCCCACCAAACTACCCTCCGATATCCCTAAGTTCGAGGGCCTTAATGGCGAAGATCCAACCAATCACGTCCGATCTTTCCACATGTGGTGTTCCTCCAATTCCATTACCGATGACTCCATCCGTCTTCGTTTGTTCCAACGCACGCTTACCGGCGAAGCTTCTAAATGGTATGTCGAATAGGCCACTTCCTCCCATACCACATTCGAGACTCTTGCCCAAGCCTTCTTGTCGTACTTCCAGCTCCCTCTCCGATACGACACTGGTACGGAGCTCCTGACTTCATTTAAGCAATCCTCTTCCACACGCCTTTCTGCCCATGTTCAGGAATGGCGACGAAGACGGAGCTTATGTCGAGCCCCTCCCTTTGAAGATCGGGTTTACATGGACCGGTTCCTTCGCACCCTCCCGTCTCCCATCGGCAAAGATGTCGCCTCTCACTTTCCTCAATCTGAAGAAGCCGCCCTCCAAATAGCTTTAAAATATGACCTGATCTACGCTCAATCCGGTTATGTTTATACCGTTCTCCCTGACATTCCCAGGCCCGGTGGCGCTAACGCCCCGGGGGCATCTCATTCCGCCGACGGTATTGTTGGATCTCTTTCCCACCCATCTGCTCACCCTCCTATGAGCCATGGTCTCCCTCAGGGAGGGGCCAGCACCTCAAGCACTCTTCCCCCTCCCGGCAACATGTATCCAGGATACGGCATGCCTCCTCCTTTTGCCCAACCTCCTGCTTACCTCAATGCTGCCCAACCCAACCCTTACTTTTATCCACAGCCTGGTGCGCCAGCTCCTCCAGCATATGCGCTTCCGCCTCCCTTGCCTCCTCACCACCTGCAACAGCCCTTACAACCCCCTCCAGGGCAAGTATTTGCGCAGCAGGGTGCGTTTAATCCCCCTTCTTCTCAAAGAAGGCGGAGAGGCAACCAGAACCCATCTGCCCCCAGTAACCGAGGTCCCAATTCTGGTCCGGACCCTACCACTAGCAACCAGCCTCAGGGCATTCCGCCCAGGCCGGACAGGCCGCTTCGCACAAACAAGCCCTGTTCGTGTTGCGGTGTTTACGGTCACTACACTCACGATTGCCCTCTCTTACCCCAGATGCGACAGATGTGGGAGTCTCAAGCCACATTGCGCGGACAACACGCCTCCCCTCACGCTCCTCCTAATGTGGCCACTACCCAGCCAGCTGTGTTCACTGATCCTTTCCCTCACCAGGGATTCGTGGCTACCCAAACCCCCGACAGCCATGTAGCCACCCCCTCGTCCATTTCTAGTTCCTCTGATTACCAGATCCTTATGATGCACTCCGATCCTTCCCCATCCGTCGATCTTCACCTTCAAACTCGGTCCCGCCAGTACCCCAAGCCTCCTGCTCAGTCTGCTCCCGAGCCTCCTTCTTCAGGTTCTACAGAGCCTCTTTCGACATCCAATGGTCCCTTACACATCCCTCAACCCAAATTTGAGGTTCATCCAAAGATTCCAAAGGGACCATTACGCCGAAATCCTGCTTCCGGTCGAGCCGCTCAGTCGTATAGTATAGTAGATGATTTGGCGCAATCCCCTGCCGCCATTTCCACCCTGGAACTCCTCCAGTCGTGCCCTTCCCAAAGGAAGGCTCTACTATCTACCGTGGGCGCTGTTGATCCTGCTGATGACCAAATGATTGTTTTCGACGCCACTCAATCGGACCACCCTCCTCTTCCTCCTTCCGTTGCTTTCCAAATCCCAGTCAAAATCCGGAACGCCACTGTATCCCGGTGCATAATTGATGAGGGGGCATCCACCTGTGTGATGTCCGCTTCGGTTTGGAAGCAACTCGGATCCCCTGATCTGGCCCCTTCCACGATCACCCTTCGAGCGTGGGACGGTCATGCCTCCCAGCCTATTGGCCTGTTTCGTAACTGTCCCATCACCCTCGCCGGTAAGACCGTTTGCGTTGATGTCGAAGTCATTGATGCCCCTCTAGACTACAACATTCTATTGGGGCGAAGCTACACCTACGCCATGTCTGCTGTCCCATCCGCGGTTTTCCTTAAGATGTCTTTCCCACACAATGGGAAGATAGTCACTATTGACCAGCTATCTTATCATGAGCCGCCATCTCAGACCTCCTCCGAGACGACCATCTCTTCTGTAACCAACAAGCAAACCGTCGATTCTCTGACCAGTGTCTCCCCCGGCGTCTACAAAGATTCCACCTTGCTTGGTACTTTTCCTCACCTTCCCCCTCCTCCGGTCACTGATCCCAGCTTGTCGAATGTTTGCATGATGCAATCGTCTCAGGCCGCCCATAAGCGGCCTGCCTCGGCTAGTCAGCAACCTCCCCCCCGCCCTCCGCAACCCACTCCTAGCCATTCATCTCAGCCACCCGGACCTCCTCCTTCTGGCCCTTCCCCTACAGCTGGTATCCCTGAACCCCTTTATCGTCCAAGCTCGGTCCCCCCTGGCCTTAACCATCTTGGAGCCGTACCTCCTGGTCATTACCCTGCCGGACAGATCCCCTTCTTAGCTCCCCCTCCCGGAGTATATTCTGTCCCCGTCATGGCCACCCTCTCTCTCCCTAACTTGACCTTAGGCATTCCGTTCTGGTACCTTGACCCCCCAGCCGCCACCCCCCCTGGTCACCCCAAACCTTACATGGCTTTGACACCGGTTCAACCGGTCCCCCTCGCTTCCTCCATAGCCAACGTGCCCCCAGCACCTCCACAGGACCCTTCTCCTGCTGAGTCGACTCCCGGGAAGAAAGGAAAAGCCCGCAAGGGGGAAACCAAAGACCAAACCACCACAACCACCTCGGGTCCTCCCCCACCCTCGAAGCCTTGTGCCTTATGTGATGTCATCGGTCATGCCACCCATGCTTGTCCCGAGTTACCCCGTATTCGCCCCATGGTAAAAGTCGCGTTCCCCGACACTACGGTCCCTGAAACTCCCACTCCTGCTTCGACCGTCTCCAAGAACCCCAAGACTCTCCGCACCAACAAGCCTCGTGCTTTGTGCGGTGTCCATGGCCACTACTCCCATCATTGTCCTCACCTGACGCATTACCGTGCCTCCCTTGAGGTGATCCGCGAGTATGAGGTTGAACAAAATCAATCCGCCTCTCCCATTCTCGTGCAGTATGCTGCAGACCAGCCTGAGGATCACCCCGCTCCCATCCACATCCCTCCCCTGATGTCCAGATGACGGAGTCTATAGTCACCATTCTTTACCTATCCTCCTCTGCACGACCTTCGGAGCCTCGCCCGTCTGCAACCTCCCCCGTTGTGTCCCTTGATGCTCGAGATCACTCCACTTGTGTCTCTGTTGACCTTCGTAGCCCGAGTCCTCGCCATGTTTCCGATAGCTCTCATACATCACCTTGTTTGAGTTTTTCTCATCCTGCCCCTTCCCCCCGCCATTACCGCTCGATGACTTCTGCCCCCTCACGCTGCCGTCCTTTCCTTTCATCCCCTCATGTATTGTCTTGTCACACCACCTTGCGCATCCCCCCGTCCACATCCTTTATCGGTTACGCCGATGGTGCAAGTCGCTACTCAAGGAATCTTGCCTCAGCAGGGTGGGCCATCTTCACCCCCTTGCATGACCTCGTTCTGTCTAACGGGGTATGCATTGGTTCTGCCACCAACAATCAGGCCGAATACGATGCAGTGCGTGGCCTACTAGCTGATGCTTTGCTGCATCGCATTCGCCATCTGCATGTTCGTTTGGATTCCTTGCTTCTTGTCATGCAACTAAATGGTGTTTATCGTGTGCGTAACCCTGTGCTGTTTAGACGCTATTTACGAGTAAAAGTCTTAATACGTGCGTTTGAAACCATAACTTTCAACCATGTACCCAGAGACCAGAATCACTACGTAGATAGTATTGCAAACCATGTTCTAGATTGGCATTTATCACACTCAATTCATACAAGACAATAACATTAAATCAACCATCAAAAGACGATGCATATCCATAATATGTGTCGCAAAACCATATATTGATGAGTCCATCTACTCTGATACACATGACATGCCCATAGCATGTTCCAAAAAACTGGGGGCACCATACGCCCCCCCATACATATACATACGGCATGCCCATAGCATGTTACAAACAAAAACTGGGGGCACCATATGCCCCTTCATACATTCTAGGGGGCACCACCTGCCCCTACATACATCAGAAGGGGCACCATATGCCCCTAATCACTATCTGGAGGCTCCCGGGCCAATGGCTCTGCCCCTGCAGCATGTAGATCCCGCATAGTTTGACCGGCCATCGCCATGCGCCGCATGATACCTCGCCACCCCGAGGGGAGACCAACACATGGCTCTATGTACTGGTCGTCTAAATCCTGCCACCCGCGCTCTGATACTCCGGTCAACAGCTGCTCACATCTACGGCGGATGTCCTCCAGTAGGGCGGCTGCACCATCATTTTGCGCTGCTCTCGATCCACTTGGACCCGTAGCTCCAGACGCTGCCGATCGTCCCATATATCCGGCCGGTTTTACCGGTGCTATATCTGCATACCAAAAGTCCCTGAATCAGTATCATTATTTACTATTCAAAAAACTTTAAACATGCCCATATAAGAATAGAAATTTGTCACTTACCATCGGGCCCCCAAACTCGACCAGCCGGAAGTGGCAAATCCGGATCCCCATAGTAGCTCATCCCACTATAAGGGTAGTCGTCTATGTACAACGGCATCCGATCCCAATGGGCAAAGAACTCCGGTCGAAATGTTCGCCCGACCGCCCCTCCTCCTCCTTTGCAGAGTAGTCGTCCCCAACGACGCATCCTGGGCTCTCTCGGGCCCCCATCTGGAAGATGCACACGAGGCCTCAAGGTCGGGATCTTCTCAAAGAAGAAGGCGCACAACAAAGTCCCATATGAGCAATCATGATTCACCTGCCGCCTGCATAGCGACAACTGTTGCTTTAGCGACACCAACATCATTTGGGCCCACCCAAAGTAGGTACCACTCAACACACCCTCCACTATCATCATCTGCCCACCGGTGATGTGATGGAACGCCTGGGTGCCCAGGATTCGCAGCACAGCTGCGGCCACTGCACGGGTTTCTAGCCTCTCTAGATCCCCGATCGATATCCGAGTCCCCTTGACTTGGAAAACCCGGTCGACAATGGCGTTCCACAAACTCCATGATATGCCGCCCCCGCGGCAACACTGGCCGCGTGTCTCCCACTATCCCCAATGGTGGGAGGCCGGTCAGGAAGTACACATCCTGGACCGTCAGTTCGATCCTGTGCCCCTGCACTACAAAGATCTCCTGATCTGGATCCCAGTAACTGATAATCCGGGCCAGTAATGATTCCCCTGCTCTCATCAATGGGTTCTCCACAAACTTGAGAACCCCAAATCTGGCCAATACACGACGGACGCCCTGATCCGCCTGGATCTCTGCCCGAAGTGTTCCCAGATCCCTCTCTCTCCAGTTGACCCGTAACTCTGCCATACCTGCACAAACACATTCTCTTTGTCAAGGTACAGATCGGGCAAACCATAACCACACACAAAAACCCAACTCCCAACCATCAAACAACACCAAGCCCCCCTCCCCTCCCAGGTCGCAGCTTTCTGCCCATTTCTGGACCAGGTCGCACTTTTTGCCCCCAAACCTGCGTCCTGGGTCGCACGTTTTGCCCCAAAAGGTGCGACCCGGCCGTAGAGAGGAGGGAGGGGCTGTTTCTTGGGTGTTGGGCCCTAAACTGCAAATCTAATCCATCAAAATGCAAGAGCTAGTTTAGGCCTCTTACCTCCAACTGACAGATCTCGAATCCAACGGTCGGTTTGTCCGCTACGTTCGCCGCAAGATTTAGGGCCTTCTCTCCTCTCCACATTCACCACAACAACAATAGCAAATGAATGATTTTGGAGGGAAAACAGCCTCATTAAAAGAGAACCCCTGTTTCTTCTTTCGACTGCCGCGACCACACCGTAGCCCCGTTCGACGAACCGTCAGCACCGCTGGATAGATCTCACCGAGCTCTCAAATGGGTTTTACTTAGTTTTTGGTGATTTGATACTTAACCCTGACACATTTTTTCCACGAAGGGTCACTTCACCACTCCTTAAAATCGAATTTCCTCACTTACGACACTTGTACTTGGGGCACCACATCGCCCCCTTACTTGTCCATGTTCGTGTTGATTTTCGTCATGAGTGCCCACTTTGTACTCATGTTTCTACGACCCCCCATTGGGGCCTTTACTGTGTGGCAGCACTCTACATTCGCCCTTGTTTAGAGCATCCAAGTCGAGTCATCATTGCATTCATGGAGTCTATCCTGCGTCCTTTTGCACCCCACTATAGCCCTCCATCCTTCTTTGCTTGGTTCCTCCCTTGTGTCGCACATCATGACCTTCAGTCCCACTGTCCCCTGTCCCTTTCGATATTGTGTCAGTCGCTGCCATGTCATTCATGCCCTTTATGCTCTAACAAGGGAAGTCGTCCATTCGCCACTCCATCCTTCCCATTTCCACCATCATCATTAGTGTCAGTTTGTCCGTCGCTCTATTGTTCTTCTCTCGTGCCTTAGTTGAGGATCTCTCATTGCCTCACCTACGGCGGACCTCCTTCTGTCGACATCAGCACATTTATTCCAGAAGAAAGGTCTAGAGGGCGGTGTACCTTGGTTCCAGCTTCCACTTTTGTTCGGTGCCTCGGATCAGGCAAGGGGATCTCTTACTTCCCTTTGACTTGATTGCTTCTCCAGCTCCTTTCAGCATGATCGAGATTCGTATACTGGACAGTCCAGTGACCCAGCAGCAGCTCTTGATGATTCCCGGGCGTGTGTGAGATGTCTCACCCCTCATGAGGGGGTGGCCCTGCAGGTAGCCCCCCACATGCCCGGATGACCTCTTCATTGCAGCCTTTGATGCCGCTCCAGATTTTGATGATGTTGGCCTTAGCCACTTGCAGCACCTCTATGATTTGCATGTATCAGTCAGATTTTGTGAGCCCTTCCTCATTTACAGGGGGCATTTGGGTTGTATTTATCTCATGTACTCAGATGATATTGTACTAGTCCTGGCTGTTATCCCAGGCACAGCATGTATGTGAGACTATTCATTGTATTTTTATCTCGCTCTTGATTATGCCAGCTGTACTCTATGGTTCGGTCCCTTGTTCACTGGACACACTATTCTTTTGTACTTTGTCACGGCGGGCATAGGTATGCCTCCCCCGCCGCCTTCAGCACAGGTACCCTCTCATAACAGAGACTTGTTGCACCTGCGAGTCTCGTCTCCTTAGGGTCTAGTCCTTCAGCACACTATCTACCTCACACTTCTCTCTCTGACATCCCCTTTTGTTGTCTGGTGATTGTATTCTTACAACGTACTTTGGTCATACGATTTGCTCCTGACACTCGCACGCTGGGGGGCAATCTGTTACACCATTTTTTGGTCATCTCACCTTTTCTTATTAGATGGACCCAAGTACACCATGTAAGACCAGTTTTACCCCAAGTAAAACTGCTTTCACTATGTTAATTAATGAAACCCCAAAAGGAATAATTAATTAAACCACAATTTAATTATTATTCCCAGTCATGTTTAACCCAAAAACAAAGAAATTAATGAGATACACCCATAGTTATCTTATTATTTTCTAGGAATAATTATTTAAATAATATTCCTTGTTAAATATGACCCAATCAACCACTATTAATTAAATAAATCATTATTTATTTGATTATATCTCAACCACTTCCTTAAAAGGATAAATAAATCATTTATTTATTTATTCTTCACTAATCAAGGGATTTTGACCCAAGTCAAAGTCCCTTTCCCTCCAACAAAGAATAATAAAATATTCCATAGAGGTGGATCTAGATTTGGTTAACATTATTTTAATCATGCACCAAGATCTAGAATGACCCAATATTTTGTTATAAATAGGAGGGTTTTCCCCTTCATTCTTCACCTTTTGTTGCATATTAGATCACTCTTGATCTATACACTTGGTCTCATTTCTGCCATTTTGCTCCCATTGAGCTCTACCTTCTACATTGGGTTTTTCTACATCTACAAGAGAGAGAAAGCTTAGATCTGAAGTGCTGAGGACTATAAAGAACCCATCCCATTGAGGAGATCTGGATACACCTTCTTGTTTCCTCCCAGGTGCCCTGTAATATAAAAATTCATTCAAAAATCGTGTTCTTGTCTTGTCTGTTGGATGCATGGAGCAAACTCTTTACTTTACCGCTTAATGTCTTTCCATTTATAGATCTATTTTTTGCAGCACTTTAACTACTAATTACAGATCTGAAGATGTTTTGCAGCCATTGTTGTTGTTAGGGCTATTAGTTATGCGTAGCTAAAGTGGTTATTTTTTGTACACTTCGACGAAGAATTCATACTAACAGCAGGAATTGATTAAGACAGTTCATATGATGAAACTGTGATAAATGAAGTTGACTATTTCCAAGCGAAGTATGATGATGATTATCTTTCAGATGAAGATCAAACTGTGTTATTGCAGCAAAAGGAATTCATAAATTCCTTGTTTTATAAAAGAGATTGCTTCAATGAGGACAAGGAAGTTATGTCTGATGATGACCAATTTGTTATTAATGTTGATAATGACAAATTGCTTTTATTCAATGGCCAAAAGGAGAGTGATGGACAGATAGCTGAAGTTATTGCAGGGATGGAAGATCAGAATTCTATTCTAATGAAAGAAGAGAAGATAGTGACAACAGGAAACTTTACTTGTGATAAAGAGGAAGGTAGTGAAGGCTGTGAAAATGTTTTCTAAGGTTAGATGGCAGGATTTTGGTATGAGTTAAGTGTTTCAGAGAAGAGGATAGAAACACAGAGAAAAGGTGTTCAGATTGTAAAGGAAGGGCTGACTGAGAATGAGAAGGTTCATTTTTATGAACTAGAGAAAGGAGACATCCTTGAAGAGGATGATGCAGAGGAGAGACTAACTGACAGTCCTGAGAAGGATTGGAATCAACATACTGATGTGCTGATGGAGAAGGAGATAATTACAGGATCATACTGAAATGCTGGCAGAGGAGAGAAAGGCACTGAGGCCTTATGATTTTTGTTTTGACAATTGTTTTGTGAATGTAGATTCTGGTGATGATGGACATAAATTGACACCATTGAGCAGTCAATTAAAAGAGGAGGAGAATTCTGTGGAAGATTTTAATCCATGGAATGAAGAATTTAAGTTGTAGGAGATTATGCTCAATCAGTAGAATTCAATGCCAGAGAAAGAACTTCAATTTCAGATTGGGGATTGCAGAATGTGAAGATACAAAGGAATGAAGAGAGTGAAGATTTTCTGAGTCTTGGAAAAGACTTAGAATTGTAGAAAGAATACTTGGTGACTGGATCATCAAGTGAGACCATTGGGTCTTGTGATCTTAAAACTAATAATTTGGCTATGTTGACAGGGACTGCAGAAGACAATCCATCACTTGGAGTTGTCTTGAATGAAGATGAACTACTGAAGGAAGGTGAGACAGTCATGTCTCATGTAAAAGAACTTGTTACTATTGGTGACAAGGAAGAATTGGCTTGTCTGAATAGCCAAGAGAAGACTGGAAGGCAGAATTTTTGGGCTGCTACAGCAGTAGAGAATCAGAGTTTTACTCTGATACAAGATGAAAATTCAGTACTTGAAGAACTTGATTTGATTGGTAGAATCAATCAAGAAGATGGAAGTCAATTACTAAATATTGTCAAGGAAGAAGAAGAAGAACCTGCTGAAACAAGTTTGCAGCATATTGATGGAATGCTTGAAAGTAGATGGTTGAATTGTTTGCTGAAAACATTCAGAGAAGAGAATGAAATAGCATAGCAACAAATTGAAGTGCTGCCAGAAGAGGAGGAAGAGACACAAAGATTCTATAACTTTGATGTTTGTCTTATGATTGCAGGTACTAATGGAAGGAATAAGGGATGTTTAGTCCAGAAGGAGAAAAGAGATGATAGTGACTGGAAATTTAAATACCATTCCAGAGAATTTATGAAGTCAGAGAATGGAGAAATTTTCATGGATGACAATCCGGAAGAATTTTACTGTTGCAAAGAACAAGAGGGTATGGATGATTGGGTGGCAACTAGCACATGAGCTAGAGATAGAGTTAAAGCTAGGGAAATAGTAAGAGCTGAACAAGTAAAAGTTCAGAAAGTTAGGGCTCAGCAAGTAAGTGCAAGAGCCAGAGTAAAAGCAGTAGTAAGAGTTCAACAAATAAGAACTCAGCAAGCAGAAGTAGAAGTAGAATTTCAGCAATCAAGATGGAGTAGTATCCAGCAGTCAGAAGACATATTATACAGAGAAATTGAATTTATGAGAAATCTAATGGTGAAAGTGTCTCAGAGGAAGACAACAACAAGAAAGCAGAGAAACAAAAGTATCAAGGGAAAGACAATCACAGACTATGAAATCTTAGCAAGCGGAGAGACGCAGCATAAGATATGGAAGCCTAGAGAAGTACAACAGAAGAATGTTACAATAGATGATCAACTACAGAAAAAAGTGTGGGATCCAGGAAGACAAGGATGAAAGCACATGATCAGGAGATCATGAATCATTTTAACCTGGGGAGCCTGATGCAGGGGCATTAGGCTCAAGACAATACTTTGTATATAAAGAGACATAGTGGGGTCTCAGGTTTTGCTTTCTTGTCTAATTGTTAATATTTGAGTGGTTTTTAGTTAAATTTAGTGAGAAATTGTAAATGTTCTCCAATCATTGGAAAACATGAGGAGAAGTTTATTAGCTAGGAATATGAAGAGATAGTCAGTTTCAGTTTATCTAGGGGTTAGGCTAAATTTAGAACTGTAGGAATTCAAGAGTTTTTTGAGTCATCAAAGAATCTGAATCGATTCATTAGTAGTTTTTGTATAAAAATAAGTCTCAAAGGCATTAGTAGATAGACCGGTAGACCTGCATAGAGCTGCATAGAGCTAAAAAGCCAGAGAGGCAGAGTAGGGAGAGTAGAATTTCATCGGATTGAAGATATGGCCTGAGCAGGGGGTTTTTGCAAGTAATTTCAAGTATATATTACGGAAGAATTTGTTTTAGTATCAGCTGTGCATTTGTTGATTTAGTTTATGTGTGAGAATCCCCATGATTCCTATATGAATGGCCTTGCACTTCAGAAGCCAATGTATGAGAACCAGTGTGATAGAACCCCATGTTAAGAGCCCATGTCAATGGACTGTATTTCAATGAGCGATTTTATGGAAATACTGTGGTCGAAAATCATATGTATTTGAATTCTGTGTGTTAATTTGATTTTAGTTGGGGGTATCATTCTCTGTGCAAAAGGGCTTCTTTTGTTGTCTGAATGCATTCAAATTCATGGTTTCTATGTACTGACTCGAATCATTAGCCTCTGCGTGAAGAAACATTGTTGGTCCTTGGTGTTTCGTTGGAGTCATATGTTGTTATATAATTCTGTGTGAATAAGGTCCTGACTCTTTCGGAAACCCAATTGTTAGCGGAGCGAATGAACCCGTAGTAAAGAGGCAAAGGTGGAACCTCGAGCGTAGAAAGGAGTGGAACCATGAGCAGTGAACAGTAAAGGTGGATTTTAAAATCCAACCCTGGCGGTATTCGCAAAATTTAAAAGTGGTAAGATATATTCCCAAAAGAAATGCGATAGTGCTCTCTACCCAACACGTGTCTTGAGGTGGTAAGTTAAAGCCACTTATTTTGCACTTTTTTTGAGCGTTAAAGCTCGGCGGATAAAAAAATGTGATATTCGTTTATGGTCGTTGGATCATTGGTGTTGATGCGACGAGGCATCAATCATTGGATGTGAAGGGGGAGTTAAGTGCTGGGACCCAATTCATTGTGTGAGTTGGAGAAATAACTTCGTGCAGTTTGATCGCATGACTATCGTTGGATTATTGAATGGTAGCGCAATATACTTACAGCCATTGGATGAGCATGATAGTTAATGCGAAGGTAAGAACCCTGTGGGTCCGAGTATTATGTGAAGTTCGGAGTTATGTATATGCACTTATTTTAATCCAAGGCCGAAGGGATTAAAATTGAATTGAAATATCTGCATGGTTTAAATAATAAGGGGCGGGCGTTGATCCTTAAGTGTGTAGTATCCAAGTTGTAAATTGGGGTTTATTCCAATGGTAGAATGTTGAATTTTCATATGCAGAGTTATAAATTGGGTTTTAATCCAAGGGCGATATATATATTTTCATGTCCATAGTTGAAGACCGAAGGCCTATTGTTGGGTTAATATGTGCCAATACAACTTGATGTGTTAAACCCTATTGAATGTTTGATATGCGATGAATAAAGTGTGGGACCCGATATATATATGGTTTCATAATAATATATTAAAGGTAAAGATCCTTTGAGATACGTTATGGCTTTATCATATGGGTTTGACCATGGTAGGAAAGGCAAAGTTCCATTTGTGTAATCGGTTGTATGGATTTATAATCATAGTGAAATGATTTTTAAGGAGCTTCCGCATGTTGATTATAATCTGGGTTGAGGAGTGTGGTTTTATTACCATAAGAAGAGTGTTGAATTAATATCTCAAATCTCAGATTTGAGATATTAAAGCTTCCAAGATATATATATTGATTTAAATTGCCAGTTCAAGAAATTAGAACATTGTGAGTTTGCCCAGATGGGTTGAGATTCATTGGGTGAAATTTGGGATGCATCTATATGCACAGGAAAGTAGAAAATGTGGGTTTAGCAAGTAGGCATGCCATCACATTTTTATGATGTAGTTGATTGGGTTGAATGGATGATCTTGATAGGCAAGCAAGATGTTGTGGAAGAGTTGGTGGAGAATATAGAGGATGTGTTTGTGCTACAAGATGAGGGAGAGTAGTCATGCAATCATAAGATGAACTGTGCCAAACTTGTAGACAAGATTTATGTTGGTTATATTGAGATTGGCATGGCTGCCCTAACATATGAGTTTTCCATAATGGATTATGCAAGTAAGAGAATGGAGAGGAAGTGTTTTGAACCATACCTGTAGGCCATGATTTCCATGGTTTTGACCTTGTTGCAGCTTCTCCATCTCTTTGATATGCTACTTCCATCGTAGATAAGGAAGAACAAATATCTATGGGATGCTCATTTTGGTAATGAGGGAAAAATACTTCATCAAATTCTTGATTTTTCTGAACCTGCAAAACATTCAATTGTAAATTTAGAGAGCTAATGAAATCGTATTTAAAATTTTAAAATAAAACATTGATTTCAGCTCTTATGTCTCTTGTTCTTGTAGTAAATTTGGAAAAGAAAGAAGAAAATTCTCTAGAATTATTACCAGCCTTGGAAATTCCTCTTGAATACCTTATGCACAATTCACAAACATCATCATATGATAACTGAAAAACATCACCTTTTCCTATCATATTTAAGAGTTCTAAAAATTCATCTTTGATTCCTTTAAGAATGAGCGTTTTCAAGATCTCTTTTTCCAAATTCTTATGCTTTGATTTTTGAAGGTTATATTGAAATCGCTCTACATAGTCCTCCAAGATTTCATCTTCCCCTTGTATCATATTGAAAATATATTCATTGGGTTTGCAGTAGTCTTGGTACTTCTTCAAGAATATGTTCTTCATGTCCTCCCATGTTTGGATGCAGTTCCCACCTAGGCTCATGAACCATCGAAGAGCTGCTCCTTTCAGAGTAAGAGGAAAAAATTTCAACCTTTGATCATTAGTACAATAATCATATCCTCTACAAAGTATTTCAAACTCAAATAAGGATGTATCTGGATCTTCATTTGTCAAACCATGAAAATTTGGTAGAGACAATGGGGGAATTTCGTGCATTTGTGTCACTCCTCCTAGATCTTTGATAGGGAATTCAAAAGTTGAAATGTGAGCCATTTCTTACCATAATAGAAGATGTTTTTCATGTGTTTCTTTAAGGATCCTCCTTCCAATTTTCCTGTCAATTGGTTAGTGAAATGGGTGGTTCTTACATCACCACTCGAGTGGAATTATAATATTTTTCAAAAATTCTACCTCTAAAATTCCTACTTCAATTCCTACACAATTTTGTTGAAAAGCGGGAAGAGGAGAAAGAATTTTATGTGCTCATTACATAGGTTCTTACCTTCCATTTTTAATACCCAATTCTTTCACAATAGACAAACATCAAACCTACATCACTCTCTCGGAAATAGCAACACTCTCTCTGGCAATGGCACCAAAATTTTGAGGTATAAAAGGTGCCTTTTAAAACTCCTATTTATCCCACATTAATTATCAACCCGGGAAAGTCCTCTTATTTCACGAGTGTACACAATATGTGCACGCTATAATCCCAAATAGTAATGTTTCTTAAAATGTAGTATAGGTCTTTCAAATACAAGAGTAAACGGATACTGAAAATGAAATCTAATTACAACAATATGAAACTTAAGGCTATAAAATCCAATCCCTCACACAACAATCATTAGTCAAGGATGCAGTAGTAACAACTCTTTCCTTTGGAAACTCATGTAAATGAAATCAAATAAGAACAAGAAAATCAATCTAAGAATGTAAGTAGCAATAACCAATATCCTTTACAGTTGATGATCTTACACTCCACAATAAAACAATTAAATGGAAATTGAACTAAATCACTAATGCTGCTAATGAAAGTAAACTAGGCAAGCTCTCAAAAGCAAAACCAAAATATTTGCAGGTATGAATTAAACTATAAACTAATTAACTGAAATGAACAGCATATCTATTTTACTGGAATTGAACAACAATATAAATGAACAACAAACTCTATCTAATGAAATTGAACAACAAATTCTATTGAACAACAAAATCTATCTAATGGATTTGAACAACAAATTCTATTGAATAGCAATTCGAAATGAATAGAAATCAGAAAAGAACAAAAAATGGAATGGAACAACAACTGGAATAGAACAAAAAATTCTAAACAATGAAGCTCTGTTAAAGCATAACAAGATAAGTTATACAGGGATCAATATTCTTGTTAAATTGGAAAGGAACGACAACGCAATTCAACAATGCAACACACCAAGATTATAAATCAATAAAATAGTAAACTATTAAACTTGAAACTGTAATGAGAATAAATGCAAACCATCACACGACTAGAATCAGAAAGTAATGATACAGATGGCAAGTGGATCCACCAGGGCCGGGCCCTTTGCCGCTAGTAGAGCACTGCCAAACTACTCCAGTATCAAATAATGGAACGACAACCGAATTTATGTATTAATAATATATAGCAGAGTTTACAAGCAATCGTACTCTGTTTTAATTAACAAGAGTCGATGAAAAATTCTGAAAATTACAAAAGGAAATCTCTCCAATGACAATGCATGCTCTCCTAATACCCTCCGCTTCTTTGATCTTTGCTTCTCATTTAAATACACATAACACAGAGAGAAGTTACAACAGAGATGATTAAAAAATTATTCTCATAACAAATTTGGATTTTATTCAACCAATTGATAAGGAAGAAAATATATTTCCATCAATCATTCAACAGGAATAGGTCAAATTTGGATTTGCAGCTGAAATAATTTGGAAAACGGCCGCAACAGTGAATATGAGAAAATCATCTTTAGATAACCTTTCGTTTCTCTTAATACAAACTGAATTTTGGAAAACCGTTCTTTAATTAAGTTAATTCGGTCCGTTATGGACAAAACCCATGTTTCGGATTTTCCATATTCCTCTCTATTTTCCCAGAATGTCCAACACAAAACTGTCACTTCTTATTCCAACGAATTTTTGAGTTGGAATATTGAATGATGAGTTGGAGATCAAATTGGAAATTTGGCTAATATCTTGGAGGCTAAAATGGTGAGTGATGTTACAAAATATATTAATAAACCATCATTGATAAATTCATGCATAATAATCATCAATTTATTAAAAATAAAGGAGAAGAAATAATATTTATCCATAAGAACATAAATAATTATAAAATGGAATTATATGATAAATTATGATCAATGACATGATAAAGAAGAGTAGAAATGGATGAAATAGGTGTTAAAAAGTGATAATAGTAATAACATATTAGCGGCCCAACAACAGTCAGTCTAATCCAGATTTGAGGAGATGACGAGCTGCATGAGGACATGCATATAGAATAGTTGGGGGGAGATGTTGGGTACTGGATTTTTATACTTTCCTCTCCCATTTTATCCTATATTTATATCTCTTTGTACCATTATTTTTATTAAATGCATGAGGTAAAACCCATTTTCCTTATCTTTCATGGGATATTTGATTAATTAAGTTGGAGGTTTTACCTTTTTGCAATATTAACTCCAATACTTCTACAAATTCGGCCAAAGTAGGAAAGTTGCAGCTGTGAGTCGTGGAACAACCCATAATTTCCAGTTCTATCTTCATTTTCTATTACAGAATAATATACTTTGTTCCACACCAGCGTTATTTCAGGCCTTTTTATGGTTTCTTTCTGGGAAAATAGGTTGTTGTTGTAACAAAGTGTATTTTTGTAATATTGAGTTGCTGAAGGGAATCTAGGTTTCTAAGACATTTGTATAAAGAGGGCCTATGGGTTGTGAATCAGGGTTAAGCCCACTTACATAAAATTATTGTAAAAAGATTATTATGCCATTAATTGAATGCACAACATCTTGCTGTTTCACCTGTAATTCGTGAGTTTACCACAACCCTGATCAGGGAGTTGGGCCCACTCTTATGATCAGGTGTTGCGTTTTCCTTTATTTTCATTGCTTTCATTTTTTAGTGTGATTTCATTACTGTTGTTATAGTTTAATCATTTAATTGCTATGAATGTATTTTTAATTTTGCAATCCATTTAATTTTGTTTACAGTAGTCTGTGTGTTTTTGGGTTTAAACCTGTGATCTATAGCAGGTTATGTCCTTGCTCCTGCATATACTGTGTTGTTATTATTGAAATAACTAATGCCCTCAGGTTGATAATTTGTGGTGAAAAAGGGTTGAACATTGTTCATATCCGGACACCAACAGTCTCCACCTCTTGGATATATTTTATTGCTACACTTAGAAGAAATTTTTATCCATTAGCTTATATGAAAAAGGATATTATGGATTAGCTGAATTTTAGACAACTAAAGGGTCAAAGTGCAAAGCTACACTCAAGAATTTAGAATAAGGGGCTTGATATTAGGTGTAGACTTCAATTCACAAGACACTTTGTTGGAATATATTGGGGTTTTACACTGTTATTTATGACATAATAACCTTAAGTTTAATCCTACAAGTTTGGATGAAGTTTGTGTCCAAACGAATCATCTTGAAGCAAGAGGGAAAAACATTCCACAAGAGGGTAGCAAAAAACCATTCACAAGTGGAGACAAGGGTAAGAAAAAATTCAAAGGGAAAGGAAAGAAGAACACATCTGTCAAAAATGAAGGAGAAAAAATAACACGCAAAAATTGTTCCAAAGAGGGTCATGATGAAGCTCATTGTTGGAAGCTTCTACTTGAGATGAAACCAAGGTAGTTTAACAAAAAAGAGAAGCAAAAGACATTTGCAACTACACAACATGACTTAGGCTCTGATTTGGGAGATGAAATAAAGATAAAGATAATGGGAATGAAAGGTAAGGACATAACAAGCACTAGCTCTTCAATTTGTCCTAATGATACTCAAGATGAGAAAACTAGAATTGAAATTTTCCATATTCGGGTTATTTCAAAGCACACCAAAATTGATACAATTTTTGAAGTGGTCCACAAGAAAATTTGATTTCCAAAGATTTAGTGAAGAAACTAAACCTACAGACCATTCCTCATCCATGACCTTATCCTTTAGGTTGGATATGAAAGAATGGAAACTTACAAGTTATGAGGAAATGCATCTTTAAATTTGAAATTTCAACAAACTTTCTTGATGAAGTTGAACTTGATGTAGTTCCACTTGATATTTTTAGGAATTTTTTGGGAAGACCATACTGGTACGATAGAAAAGATGTTTTCCATCACCATGAAAACAAGTATCACTTGTTCACATATGTCATAGAGTACATTGTAAGAGAAAATCAATAGAAACTAAATATTTCACTTGTAAATGCTAGAAAAATGAAGAGACTCATTAAATTTAGCAAGAATTTTGTGCTTCTAATGGTCAAGTAAAATAATGATGTTTGAAAATGAAGCTTTTTAAGGTAACTTGTGATTCAAGGTTAAAATCTGTTTTGGTTGAGGTTGTTAACCAATATTATGAGATGTTTCAGGAGCCAAAAGGATTGCTTCCCAAGAGGGGATTCCAACATGAAATACAATTGCAGCAAGATTTTCCTCTTCCTAACATTATCCTGTACACGATGTTAGTGATGGAAAGTACATAAATTAAAAAGAAAATTCAAGAGTTATTGCAAAGGAATCATTAGACCAAGTACTTCGCCATGCGGGTCACCTATTTTTTTGGTGCCAAAGAAGGATGGAACATGACGAATGTGTGTGGAATTCCGTGCATTGAAAAAAATTACGGTAAAGAACTGTGACCCACTTCCTAGAATTGATGATTTACTTGATTGATTGAAAGATGAAAATTATTTTACTTAGTTGGACTAAAGGAGTGGCTATCATCAAATTAGAATTTCCGAAAGTGAAATATTGAATAAAACATTCAAAACAAAGCAAGGTATGTTTTAATGGCTCATTATTCCTCTTGGTATTTGCAATGCTTCGACTACCTTTATGCGCGTGATGAATGATGTATTGAGGCCATTTCTAGATGATTTTGTGATATTATACTTAGATGACATCTTTATTTTAAGGAAATCTCGTGAATAACATGTCATGTATGTCAAAGAAGTACTTGGTATCCTAAATAAAGAACAATTGCTTATAAATTTCATAGTGTGAGTTTGGAAAAACGTCTTTAGTGTATTTGGGTTGTTATCACTTTATAATTTATAAGATTGGAAAGACTAAATTATAAAGAACAACATCAAAACCACTTGAAGCCTAGCATCTAGCCCTCCTAGACTCAAAGAGGGATATCTCTATAAGATTTAGATTTGTTTTAAGCTTCTTGACATTAGGCTAGTTAAATTTGAGTATGGGGGTCATTTTTGTTTGATTGTTCGTGGTTGGATTTAAGGGTTTCCTTAAACAGTTTCCATTGGGCTATGGAGATGAAATAGGCTGGGTATATGCATCAAATTCCAGAGAAAATGCAAGGTAAGCTAGCTATGAATACTAGTGTTAATAAATGAGTGGAATTATGAAATGGAGAAAATGTTTCACTAATGACTTAAGAGCATCTAAGAATTCTTAAACCATACATCAGAAGAAAACATTAAAATTGTAAACACAGTCAAAATTAAGGTACTATGAATAGTAAATATTAATATAAATTTCCTGTTTTACAATTACTAATTTTAAATGGTGCACATGAAAAGACTACATTGGGAAAACATTAAACACGAATAAGGAAAAACATCACTAGGACAACACAACACATGAATCTTGTAGACTAATCTCTTTATTGATGCTCTAGCTTGAAAAAATAAAAATACTTGCAATGAAAAGTGCTTACAAAACTAGGGTCTAACCCTTAATACTGAATAAAATTCTATATTGAAACTATTTGCAACTGATTGCCATTATCAAAAGGGAAATCAGTTTGTTTATTACAAAGTAACTGAATTTTCACATTTTCATCTCATGCATGGACACGTTGTAGCAGTTTTTTAACAGATATCTAAAATTCACTATTAAACCATCATTCTATGTAATGAAATTCTTAACAGATGTCTAAAGTCATTATAAAATTTTTTCTTCAATGTTGTGGCAGTTTGTTGTGTTGGAAAATTTGATACTGCTGAGTTGTTATGGTACACTGGATCTGTTGATGTAGCTAATTCACCACACTTCCTATTTTGTCACCATACTGAGTTTTCATCCTCCCTAGAGTCCACACAAACATTTCCATTCCTCTTGATTCAAAATATTAGTACTATTCAATTTTTTGTAGACTTCATCAGTCTCGGTGTACTTCACAAATGTTGGCCTTAACTGAAAGATGTGCCTAATTTCATACTATATGAAGACATCATTGCTAATAACTTCATAAAATGCTTTCCCTGTCATGGTGTTCTTCATATTTGTATGCTTGGATGTATCCTTTGAAATATTTGTGAGCCTTTTTACATAATCTGTCCTAGGCATCAGCTTATCATTGATACAAAATAAGGAAGGAAATCCATTTTTGTTCAGTGGCTCAATCCTGTTGAAAAATCTACTTACTCCAATCTCCAAATGATGACATATTTATTCTAGATGTGTAACAAGACTCTTCTTGTTTAACACCTTTTTTACCTCGAGTATGGTGATTGTTATGTCTGCTACTTACAGTTTCTTTAATTCATGACTGCTTTTAGAATTCAAGAATCTAATGATATTATTGGCAATTTGGGGCTTATCCCCAAGTTCATCATTTGCCTTTTCAATGGAAAATTTCACTAACTCAATTAAATCCCTCTATTCAAAATTTATTTGAATTGATGGCCATATTTCATTCATACATTCAATTATATCCAACCAAATAATTTGTTTAACTCTTCCTACCATGCTTCCAATTGAGGATTCTTGAAGGGAATTTTGCAAACCTTCATTTAAGCTTTTACTGATCTGTAACTCTATGACATGTGCTATATCTTTCCTTTTAAACTACTCTTATAGGTCACTGAGTCGATCTTGCAGCTTTTTTAATTCTGTTGTCTATAAGGACATGTTCTCCATAGCTTTAGCTAACTACTCAGGGCCTTCACCTGGCATACCGGTAGTTGTTGTAGATGTTGGAATCACTGTAAGAGGGACTACATGTAATGGAATCATGGCTTTATCTACTTCTTTTGCTACTCCCTTCACTGCATCTCTTATTTATTTCTGTCTTTCTTTTATCATTTTCTCCATCTCACTCTCCATTTTCTTAAGTTTCTCTGCTTGTTCAACGATCAATTGCAACATTTCTACCTTCTGTGTTTCATTTTATTCTATCTCCTTGGCCATAGGATCTTCTCTCATTGGCATTGTCAGATGCCTCCTCAAAGAGGCTATGTTTGTATTATTCTTCTTCACAAGTGCTTCTACCACTGCTATGTATGATGGATTGTACCCAAGTTGCATCATTAAATCCTCTAGATATTTAATCCTTGAGTATTTGGCCATGGAGGAGATCTTTTCCACCTTCAAATGTGATTGTGTGTTGGATAATGTCACCTACAACTTAGAGAGACTCATGGTTGTACTAGTTAGGGTGCAGGATATCATTTCTATTTTCTTCTTGTGCATTTCCATTTGGTCTATCGGATGAATATTATTTATATCAAACTCAAACAAGGTCTTCTTGTAGTCTTCTGCACCTTTAGGCTGAGGAATTTGTGATTCTGAGAAGGCCATCTTCATTCTCCCCTTCTCAGAGTCAAAAGCTGAAAGAAGCTTTCTTTGGGAGCTACTTGTTTTATTCCAAAACTGATTATATGTGTTGGTCTTAAGAACCTCATTACTTCTTTTGATATCCTTGAATGTATCATATATATCATCCTCTTTTTGGCCTAAAATGGTAGTAGATGTTGGAGTCTACGCATTTTGCTATTGGAAAGACACAGTGGCAAAGGATGTTGAGAGAATTGTTTGGCCACCTGATGGAGATGAGCTTGGTGAATATCTGATTGTGATAACTGTCTACTGATCTTTCTCACTGCCTTGTTCAATTTCCATGTGTATTTTGGCCCTCTTCCTATATTTCATTATGAATTATTTAGTGGAGGAATCAATATCCATGTCTGTTTGATCTTCCCTGGTCTTCTTGCTTCCTACTTCCTTTTCTGGTTCTTTTCCTTTGTCATCTTGTGCTCCTGCAATTTTTCTTTCTTGTGGAGTGGGTGTTTGAATTCCTAAAGTAGATATGACCTGCTCTTCTACCTCCTGGCATGTGTTGGCTTCCCATTCTTCTTTATTCATATAATGATCTATATCTAATATGTGAGTATGAATGTAGGGAGTGGACTTGTTCTCCACCCTCTTCTTGGAGATGATCCCCATGGGATCATAGGACCAAGTGAAGCTATGTGTGAACTTCATCTCCTTTAACATTTTATCTGCCTCATCCCTGCTACTCTGCCGTTGCAAATAAATGGAAAAATTTGGCATTTGATCCTGAATTGTGACTTCTTCTTGGTAGAGACAAAATTCACCTCTTCTGCATTTATCATTTTTCTGATATATTCAAGTGAAAATATCGTCATAGAGAGATACTTGGGCAACTTATAGGGGGAAATTTAGTGCCATAAACCCTAATCTCTGTGTAGTTTTGGCAGAGGTACCAATCTACTGTTTTGATTTTCTCTGTCAACTGCATCAACTTCTTTATTTCCTCACTAATAATTGGCTCTATAGTGCTGCTAAGTGCATTGATTTTTGGATGAATAAACAAATATACATAGCTCTCGTAGGAGTAATTCTTCTGCTCCTTCATCAATAAAGTAGTCTAGAAAATCATTGATTGGGGCTGAGAATCATCATTCAGTTTCATCATCTCAAAATGAAATCTGATGGATTGGAAATAAAAAAACATGTACACCAACACAGAGGTGTATTTGAAAACCTCTTCTATCTGAAAATTTAGGAACTGTTCATGAATTTCATCTCCAAGAAACTGTGCATAATCGAACATGATTTTGGGTTGAACATATGAGGAAATAATATACAAGAAACCAATAACGGCTTCATCTACCCACTGATAATTATGATACCCTAATAAGTAAGATAAAACAGTGATAATGTGTTTGGTCCCATCAAGAAAGATGGATGAAGGGTATGGGGGATTTATGGTAGGCATTGGGGCATCTATGGCCGAGAATAATTCTAAGGTTTTGGCCTTGCTAGCAAAGTCAAGCTTTTGGTATAATTCTCTCAAGGCTTCATATGAAAAGGTAATGGTATTATCAACAATGGGGGCCTACATAATTTCTTGAATGGATTGGGATTTGATGGAAAATAGTATTTCTCCTGCAGGGTTCATTATGGCTCTCTGGTTAATGTCATAACATGATTGATATTTTCTTATCATCTCAGGGAAGTTATGAGTTCTAGGAAAAATGAAATAAGGAAATTTGGTATCCCAAAGGCATATATCATCTACTTCTTGAAGGAATTTGTCCTCAAGCCAACAGTAGACATCGGACAATTCGAAGTCAGACTCTGTCTCATGAATCTTGTAATATCTGTCAACCAGGGGTATGTGATCTAAGTCTACTTGAGGATAGACCATGGGATTGAAAGGTTGTTGGTCTGCCTTTGGAGGCATTTTATGCCTTCTTTAAATAATTTCTCGACCTAAAATGAAGAAGGGGATGTAAGAAAAAGGGAGCATATAAAGGAAAATGATATAGATTAGCACTCGGGTAAGGGAATAATAGAAAGGGAAGTGTGTTTCACTCTGCAGAGCACTTTGAATTATTCTACTGATCAATTGAAGCCTTTCTGAACTGGTGCTCACTGTAGATTCTCTGCAAATCTCTGTAAATCCTTGAAAATCCAATACCTGTAATTTTAAAATAGTATAAGAGAGGTGCACGAATTTAGGTTTTAAAGGATGATAGGTCGACCGTTGTGGTGGCCGGGGTCTGTTGGGTAATGGCCTAGCCATTTATGGCACAACGACTGTGTTGGCGGGGGTGATGTGTTTGGATGGAGGGGATAGGAAGGAGTGGAAGTGGCACCAATGATGTGGATAAAGGTCAACAAGTGCGACGATATTAAACAAAAAAAGAATTTTTGGAGGGGGGCATGAGCTATGGGTGGTAATGGAGCAGGGAGTGAAAAGTACTATGGGTGTGCCACGTAGCTGAATGGGCAGTAATGGATACCTCCCATTTCTGATCCCCCCCCCACTTGTTAGCGTTTGGTGGCTAAGGGGGGGCCAAAATGAAATGAGGACCATCGGATGTGGGGTGAAGTGCGAAGATGGTGGCTAAGGTGGAGGTCATTTAGCACGTGATGTGATGTATGACGCTACGGTGGGGTAGGAGAATGAATGTGTATTGGTGGGGGGGGGGGGTAGTAAGGACTTAGGATAGATGAAGATATGTGGGTTTGGGAGGTTGTGATAAAGTGATGATATGACTATCAGGAGTTTTAAGAAATAATCATAATATATGATTTTTTCATATAAATCACAATCTCCAACTTAGGGATAAATTTCATTCTCCAACTTTATAAATAAAATACCTTTGGTCCCTTTGATATTTTTCTTCCACTATGAGAAAATGCCATTTTATGTGGTACTTGATGGAACAATCTTCACATTGGCCTTCAATTCTTCCTCTTCAACATATCTTCCTACCCCAAACTACTCATCTAACATTTTTTCTTATTTTTCACGGTGCATTTGGACTAGAAAACCCTTAAATCATTTTTCTCTTGAATTTCTATCCTAACACCTATCCTTATTTCATACATTCACTCAATTTAAACTGTTGAGTCAATTTCATTTTCTACCTATCTACTGATAAGCCAAGATTAAATAGTTTGGTAGATCTTTATTTTCTAACTTATCAACATAAATTTAAAATTGTCCAATCATGATTAAACTGTATGACTAGACAAACTTATCTAATGAGTAGTGGAATTTGAATTTGCAACACTTTTAGTTTTATTTATTTTTGGGGTATTCTTTCTTTTTTATATTTTTTTCAGTTTTTTTATACCCTCTTTTCTTTCTTTTCATAATTTTTATTTATTTATTTGAAATCATTTGAATTTTGAAAATCCTTTCAATAATGAAAACTTTGCAAGAAATGTGAAGTATACAATTACCTTGAGATCCTATAATTTATAGGGTACTAGCATGGGTCACATTGCTAAAGGAGGTGAATTGAAAATATATCCCTCCAGGGTTGATTCCATTTTGAATTGGCCAAAGCCCAAAACAGTTACGGAGGTAAGAATATTTTTGGGAGTATCCCAATATTGGAGGAAGTTTATTGCTAACTGTTGATGGGAAAATATGTCCGGCCAACAGTAGGGGATCTCCCCGGTAGAAAGTCCCAATTAGACCTTGAACCGTTTGGAGTAGGGATCCCGTCCGGGGTGTGGGTCCGACTACCGCTTAAGACACCTTCCCTTCGACCTCAAAAGAACCTGATTGAACCTGCGGACACACACTTATTCACATGATACAGAATACATGACTGATGCATTAAACACGAATAAAACACTATGCATATCGAGGCAATAAATAAAGCATGTACGCCTAAGGAGATGTAGTTAGCAACACGTCTTTGGGGTACTGCTTGTAAGGTAGTCTGACCACAACAAAAATAGTTCTTTATGGCGAGATGTCCCTTTACTTTCTGAAAAATAAAATGAAATGATAACAAATAGTTCATTAACATTCATTAATAGAGCAAATGGTAAACTGAACATCATCAAAACAAACACAGATAGGCATGATGCATAAATGATGCTATAAGGAGGGCAGCTTCATTAATCAAAAGATGTTCTGAAACTGTATAAGAAAATACACATAGTGTTCACGCAGTAAAACATGTCATCCAAACAAAGGGGTTTTAACAAGTAATATGTATTCATATGCACAAGAGTATAATCTTTCAATATAATACTATGTAGCTCTTGAGTCTCCAAAAGAAAAATCCCCTTCACAAGCTCCCGAAGGAGTATTTATAAAACAAAACCTACCCTTTGGGCTTCCTGGACCTTTCATCTTCCTGATCGTTGGGATGCCTTACGACCCAGTTCTGTTGCGACCTGCGACCTGAGCCGCTATTGTGACTTGCGACCTGGCTGCTGTTGCGACCTGCGACTTGACTGGGTCGCGGGGTCGAAAGTTGTAATTAAATGAGAGAATGCGACCTTGCGACTAGGTCGCTGGGTCGCGAGGTAGCAAAGGTAAAAAAAAACCGAAGGTATGCGACCTTGTGACCTTGCGACTAGGTCGCTAGGTCGCAAGGTCGTAAAGGTGAAAAAAACCGAAGGTATGCGACCTTGCAACCTTGCGACTAGGTCGCTGGGTCGCGGGGTTGCAAAAGGTGGAAAAACGAAGATATGCGACCTTGCGACCTTGCGACTAGGTTGCTGGGTCGCAGGGTCACAAAAGGACGAAAACCAAAGGTATGCGACCTTGCGACCTTGCAACTAGGTTGCTGGGTCGCAGGGTCGCAAAAGGTGGAAAAACGAAGATATGCGACCTTGCGACCTTGCGACTAGGTCGCTGGGTCGCGGGGTCACATATTTAGAGGAAAATAAAGAATGCGACCTTGCGACTTGCTGGAGTTTTGCGACCTCGCGACCTCGGCAGACATGTGATTTCCTTCTGCCTTTTATTTCAAAGATCTCATGACCTTGTTCTCTGGAGGCTAGCCTTAGCCCTCGTCATGAAATGATAGCTGCTATTTGCTGGTGGTGTCACTTCCGTGCTGAGGGATTTTGCATGTGATGATAAGTGGGCAGAATGGTTTCTTTTTTGAGTAGGATACTGAGTATCCACATAACACGAGGTTTTGAGTTTGATCTGAAACCCAGATCTACATCCTTTGGAGAGAGCTAGCAGTTTTTTTGATTTGGGTGGACATAGCTGCTCCAACATCTTCTCATAAAACCTGCAAATAAGCGAATTTAAATAAGCCATATGTATATATATCTACACATGTTAGGGAATCAACATGAAAAAATACAATAACTTTATCATAGTAAAATTAGTTAGACCCCTGTGTGGTCAGGCGTTGTGTCACTATGTCATCAGAGTGAATGGTGTAGGCTCTTTCTGCGCCTCTTCAACTACTGCAAATGCATATTAGTATGGCTGTAGACTGAGTTTGAAATGCAGACTCAGTTGATGGGCAGTGTTGGCTTGGGCAACATGCTCCGTATGCCCGCTGTGACATGCATTATGATATGCACTAACAATACATTTTCCACTCCTTGAGGCGCGCTCACAATATTCTTGGGATGAGATTGTGGAGAACCCAAGCATAGCCATGACTTCGAAACAATTGAAAAGATTAGCTACGCACATAAACTCGCCTTGAGGCAGTGCCTCCACTAGAAATAATTCCTCGGGCTGCTAACAAGGCACGATAATTATGTACATTCATTCCTACTTTGGATATAACCCAGCTCCAGCATGCATGTGCTTGATTCACAACTCCTTTGGTGCCCTGAAGACACAGTCGAAGGTGTTTCAGACTTACAGGGGCTGAAGGCTGTGCTGGATGCAGTGTGTTGCAGAGAACTCTTATTTTCTCAGAGTTCCTACTTGCCATGCTAACGAAATCAGAATCGAAGAGATTCCAACTTCTTTCCATATGAAAAACAGTCATGTCGAGCATTGTCATTGCGTGCCAGGGTTAAGGGGTGCAACGGCCGTCACATCCTTGCATGTCGGGCGCAAAGATAAATGATTCCTGAAACGCTGTGTATCGGCATTTTTTTCGATCAGAAAAATCCATTTGAGTGCAGCAGGATAATCGTTCATGCATGGCAGTGACAGCAACCTGTGTCCGTCTGATGCGGCATGAAGCGCAGGGACTTGTTCTGTCCTCCACACATTTTAATCCAATATTAAATCTCTACTCCAAAGAATAAGACTTTGCCATAGAAACGCTTAAGTCTATTCGCAATGTATGTTCCTATAGCTCTGACCGTATGTTGAATGCTATATGTATGCCACGTGCCCATGTAGTTTCATTGCACCCTCTCACATGGCTTGGAGAATGTATTGCACCGCTCAAACATGTTTGTAGATTTTCATACGTTGCGCCATTATAATGTTTGCTGCCACGTTTTAAACATAGGTTTTGATCATAAAATATCTCCGCTCTAAACCTCCGCCATTAAACCTTTGCATACCGTTGACCATTATATATTCATCACGAATTGCAACTTTAACATGAAGGCAAATGTTCATTGCGGATTACAGCTTCAGCACGAGAGCATTTGAGCCAGTCGAAATAATTTACGCCCCATGCAACGTAAATATTTCACGTTTGGTTCCATGCAATGACTTTGAACGTTGGACCATTAAACATATGTCTACCCCATGAATTTTCATGCCAACGACGTTGGAATCCTTGCATTGTAATTTCACCACCATCATATCTTGTATTTTCACCACGATGGGCATCTCCATTTATAAAAAGAACTCCTCTTCGATTGCTATCCGTAATAAGTTTGAAAAGGTGATCTCATTCCTTTGGAAGGTGTGCCCAAGCTTCTACCTAAAACAAAAGTCAAACCACAGCAGAAAATTTGGACATAACCTGAATGGAGGCCACGATGATGATAACTTGAGATAGGTTATTCTTTATCTCTTCTTCTAATCGTGTCCATCGAGTTTCACCCAACATCTCACTATTTTATACGTTTGGGAACCCGTATGTTTCAACGTGAGTTGTTTGACCGTCCCCCTGTCCTCTTTTTAATATACAACATATATCTGCTCCAACTTTGCGTTTTAACACGATCACCATATATGCCTGCCCCAATACTAGACTTCAGCATAGCAAAATTTGCGTCCATATATAAGTCTTTGGCTCCATGCAACGTGCATGTCGAATGTATAACTCCATGCAACGTGTCTTCGTGTCATTCTGCACCGGGTTTCAACGTAAAGTTGACTGAACGTTTGTTTGAACCTTTGCGCTCGCTCCACGTTTTACAAATAAACCTTGACCATTAGATATTCGTTCAACACGTTTTAACATAGATCAAAACTGCCCCATAGAATTATTTGAGCCCAATGGTCATGAGTTTTCATATGGTTGTGATCCACCATATTATATGGTTTGCAAACTAAATTGCGTTGTGATTTGGCATTAAACATACAACATCACCTTGGTCCATTGAGTGCGTGCCTTTTATAATGTTACGCTTAGTTTTGCTCCAAGATATCTTCGAGCCTTGTTTTAATTTGATCACTTGCTTTACCTCATAACATGAAGGCTTCTTGTTTTGAAAGACCGAGAGTCAAAAAATTCTACTCAAGCCACATTGATGGCCCCTTTAATATTGAGCCTTTATGCTTTGTGGTTCTAGAGACCCTTCGCATATGCATCAATGCGCTTGGCTACCAAGAGGTGCATGCATTTAAACATCACCTTTTAGGTTCTAATTGAAGTTCTCCATCCCTTATGGTTTCGTATAGATAATCTTCATGGACATGTAGGAGCAAAGGAGAGTAGGGTTTTAAGGCCCTTTTGTGCAACCTAAATAATGCCACAGTATGTATCTCAAGATAGACAGATGTTGCTTCCCAAAGGTGCGCTGCCCTATTTAAAACTCTGCCGTCGACTTGACACACCAATATGAGATTGTCATTCTCTAGGGAGATATTCTGAGTCAGCTTTGTTCACCGGGCTATACTTCAGGCTAGATTCATCGCAGTGGAGAAATATGTTCCTTTGTGTACACCATCGACATTTAGATGATATGATGTAGGATCTATACATTTTCAAATGGGGCGTTTTAAGCATCTGGTGCGCTCTAGTGAAGGAAGCCTTTGCATCAGTGACATAGAGGGTTCTTTTCTGATCGACGTGCATCACACCATCCTCCTTTTAATAGTACTGATCGTTTGCTCCTGTTCCTCCCCTGTTCCCAACTTTGACCTCGTCATGGAGCCCAATTTTAATTCCCTTGATGTCGTGACACGACTGAGGAGTTTGTCACCCATGGGGTCAACCTGCGTGGAATATTACAACATCATAATTACTCTTCAATAATGATAACCATAGATAAAAAACATGAAACTAACAAGCTTAAGAGAAGTATTCAAACAATATGCTTAATGACCTACAGGAGGAGGGCTTTTACACGTCAATACACAAAAGGTTCTCATTCAAACATATGCATGGAAATCTCATTACACATGGCGCGACTGCGGTAAGAATGTTCGAGTGTACGCTAGATGATCCCTCCCACATATGGCGTGATTGTAGCGACAACATCAAGTCATGGTGATGAGACAACTCATGAGGGGTTGGGGATAGATCGATAGGATGTCGTTAACTGCAGGTCAGGTGAAAGACTTTAATGCCTAGGCGAGCAGAGGGGGAACCCGAAATTTTAAATATACCCAAAATTTTGGGTGGTGTTGTAGCGGCTACAACACTAACTTATTTTCTATCACAGCTCCATTGCATGCATTGATAGGTGTGAAGTAGGTCTTCTAGTGGGGAGGTAAAAAACAAAAGGAATTTGATGCATTGAAAGAAAATAGCAGTTCAACTCTAGTACTTGCACTTCCAGACTTGAGACAGTCATTTGAGATTCAGACTGATGCTAGTGGTTACACCATTTATGGGGTCCTCACGCAAGATGGCGAGCTTATCTATTTTCATTCAGAAATTTTTAATGGTGCAATGATTAATTATCCTACATATGACAAGGAGTTGTATGCATTAGTGAAAAGTGTGAAAAAGTGGAAACACTACTTGATGGGTAAGGAAACAATCATTCACACTGATCGTCAACCATTTCAATACTTGCAATAAAAAACAAAGTTGCAGTAATCAGGGCTCTTCTGATGGATGGGTTTTCTTCAACAATTCCACTTGGTGATAAGGTATAAGATAGGTATCTACAATAAATTTGTTAACATGGTTTATAGACCTATTTTTAGTGCTTCTACTATTCTTAAGAATAATTCTATTTTTCATAATAGCTATGTTGAACAATATGATTATATAGTGATTTTCAAGATGTATATGCAACTTTAAGTCAAGGGAACTAAGTAGAGGAATTGGATTATCACATGCATAATAACTTGTTGTACCATCTTGGTAAGCTTTTTATTCCATAGGGAGAAAGAGTCAACATTATAAGAGAGGCACATACCTCTCTTATTGATGGTCATTTCAGTGTAAGTAAGATGGTGGCACATCTACAAAGGTATTGTTATTGGCCTCGTATGCTTGAAAGTGTGTCACGTTTTATTAGAGTTTGTTCATTATGTGATATTAGTAAGCCTAGAAATAGAAATTTAGGATTGTACACTCCACTTCCAATACCTTCTCATCCATCAGAGAGTGTCTCTATGGATTTTTTGGAGTGTAAAAGAGAAATCATGATTATCTTTTTGTAGTTGTGGATAGGTTTAGAAAAAATGTGTATTTTGATGCAATGTGAAAATAAAATTATAGCTGAAAAAAATACTTAGTTATTCTTTCATAATGTATGGGTGCATTTTGGATTTCCCACATCCATTTTTAGTGATCGATATTCCCGCTTTGTTGGGAAAGTTTGGTCAAGCTTGTGGGGATTCATGGACACCATATTGAAAAGGAGTACAACATTTCATCCACAAATAGATAGTCAAATAGAGGTGGTGAATAGGACAGTGATACATCTTCTTCATGGTTATTGGAAAAATAATCCTAAGTTGTGGGATGAAAGCTTGCATTATATTCATCATGCTTACAATCGGGCCAAGCAATCTTGAACTCAAAAATCACCATTTGAAGCATGTTTGGGATACTTGCCTAAATCTCCTTTGGATTTCATTTTTGGAAAGGATGTTGTTATTGATGGTCATAGTGACATAGAAAAAGCTAAAAGGTTCATTGAACAAATCCAATTGGTGCATCAAGCAATCCAAGAACAGTTAGAAAAGAGCTAAGTAAAGTACAAAACAAGACACAATAAGCATCATGTAGATCACAAATTCCAAGTCGGTGATGATTTTTTGATTCAAATTAGCAAAGAAAGTCTTCAAGGAGAAGGTAAAAAAGTAAAACCATTTCGATATGGTCTATTGTGGTGAATTCAACACATGGGTGTACAAAATCACACGAGCGTAGAGAGTGTGGTCTACTCTCTAAACTATTGGTAACAGGAAGAATGTGGGGGGGGCTCAAAAGCATAAAACTTAAATGAAATAATATGCTGAAGTATGCTATGGTTAAAAAAATTAAAAATAAAAACAAAAAATAAGCTATATAGAGAGTTCCAAACAATAATAATGCAAACGATGGCTCGATGGCCTCTTCTTATTAAATGTTCGAAATAAAAGAAAATCTTACCCACTTGCCAAAGGGCCCCTAAGAAATGGCTCTAGGTCCCGATGCAATGATGTTTGTCTTTCAAGTTCTATCTCTGATGCAGTCTAACTCTCTCTCTCTGCTATGGTGGACTAAGATGTTGGGTGGCCAACTATCGAGTCCTCTTTAGCTCCAGCTCCAGGTCAAACACAATGCTGGTGTTGCTTGGGTAACTTTGGCCAGTATAACCTTGTGATCACCATTTTTTCATCTCTTGGTGGGTTTATATAGGTGATCTTCAAATCCTCCTTCCCTCCCTTGGTACATGATGGATGGTGACCCAAGGGAGAGGTGTGATTCCATTGTGTGCTCAAATATCCTTTTTTTTGCTCACATAATGTCTAAGGAGGTGCTGGTGGCTGTCCTTAGGAATCTTTCACATAAGGAGTAACTGTCCTTTGCTCATTGTGGTCCTGGAAAGTGACTTTTTTCCATTTCCAGAAATGTGTGCTTATCGGGCAAAAGAGTGCACAGAAGGCACTCTTCTCGAAGGAAAAAGTGCGCATTTGAGCATTTATGACTAGTTCAAATTTGAATTTCTCAAAACCTTATAGATTTTAAATACTTCTTGATTCCATAATGTATTTTTGTCCTGTAAATCCTTGGGCTCGAAATTAATTGATGTCGTCTTCTGTTGTATGATTTTCCAGTGTTAACAGTTTCCCCCTAATGAGTGAGGTCTAGGAAGAACTATATAGCCGAAATACATTATAGTTTATTTTCTGTATCGTAGAGAGAGAGAGAGAGAGAGAGAGAGAGAGAGAGAGAGAGAGAGAGAGGCCTACGTGTACTTTTGGAATAGACAACGCCTTGCATCATTTCCTAGATAACCATGGCCTAAGGGACCCCCTACAAGCAGAAAAAATATTCAACATATTTACAAAATTTCAGCAAAGCAGGCATGTCCCATGCTCATGATGCTATGGCTAGTTAAAAAAAATTGACAGATAAATGTGTTGTCTGTGTCACTACTGTGGTAGTGATGCTGGTGGTTGTTGATGACGATTGTTGACACCATTAGGGAAATTTTTTATTTGACGATAGGTGGAATGTGGTACCCATATGCGTAATCTTGGTATGGCATGTCATTGCGCAATGTATGCATATGTACTGGCTGGGACCTTCTTGTGTAAGCATTGTTGTCAGAGATGCTTATAAAGGCACGGGTCTTCGACAAATCTTGATCAAAGTGCAATGGTTGTAAGGTACGATACCATCGTGACATGAAAGCTTTTGCTGTATGTGAATGTTAAGAGGATCGATGACATCTATGGAAAATGATGTCTCCCATAGTGCCACCCGAGGATACCCCTTTTCATGGGGAGGTGTAACCTAGGCATGTTGGTGAGCGGTAGCTGAACTCGGATGATGGGGATTTAGTGACCCGCGGTCGAAGTATACTTGAGCAGCTTGGTGGAAGTCATAGGTATTTCTGAAGGAAAAAATCCCTAGAGTCGGTAGGACCTCCATGGCGGGTGTGAACCGGCTATGATTGTCGTAATGGTGCGTGCATGTGGGGGGTGAAATACTTCGACCAAGGGGGATGGGGGACTTTTGCCATGGGAGAAAATATGAAATATGAGGGTGAAGTGGTGAAGGGCATTGTTTGAAGTCTTTGTACACTTACCAAAAGAATAAAAAAATGGGGTTTGGTTTGTACAAAACACAGAGATGGGTACCCCAAAACATGAAAGAGGGTCGCTCACTGAATGTGTGAGGATGGTGTTTTGCTGGGGTTAGGGGTCCCATTGGTTGGACTCATGTGCGGGGTTGATGAAGTGGAAGATGATATAGACGGGAGTATGCTGATGGAGGTATGGTAGGCCAAATGTGGTGCACAGAGGTGCGCTTTCAATCTGCTTGTACAACCCGATCGTCCAGGAAGGGGGTTGTGTTTAAATGGTGAACTTGACCTTATGCATGATATGTGGATGGGCATGAGGTGCTTCCCAAACTAAAATGGTATGGCTATGGCGTCACTTGTGGGGTGATGTATGGTCTACTTTGGATGAAGATCACCATGGAGGGGAGGTTCTACTGACCATCGCGAACGTTTATCATATGCAGGGTGAGGTGATGATAAACATGGTCATGTATGAGGACCCTATGGTTTATTTATAATGGAGAAATGATGTCAGGATATGTAAAATTTTCTGGGACTCTATGATGCTGAGGCTAGAATGATACCTACTTCGGAACTTTCAGTGGGTGGTGCTGTGAATGGTTTGCAGGTTATTCCTGCAAAAAAAAACTACCTCAAGTGAAAGCATCTTCTTTTCATCCAATATTATTGAAAAACATGAATTTTGGAAAGGAAGATGGGAGGTGTATACCTGCCGGTGCTTGAAAAAATATTTCTTCGGAAAGTGGATGTGGGGCATCAATTTCTTTTGTCATTGTATACTGATGATGGTGCAACTTATGGTTTACATAACAGACCTTCTGATCTCCTGCTATGGACCTCCGAAGTTCTGGAAAAGGGCGATAAATATGGGGTTATGGCCCTAATATTATTCATTTGTACTTGTTGAGTTTTGGGATATCAGAGGTGATATAAGAGCCTTTCTTATCGTTGTGGTCAGCCTGTGCACTAGGGATTAGCAATATTATGCCAAGGTAACTTCCATGACGTCCTGTATTTCAATTTTTTCAGTTTGGAGATGCTAGGGGCCATACAAATTGGGTTTGTACTGCCTCAAAGGGGATTTTTGTCCTAGATTCCGCGGGAGATCTAGGCAAAGAGACGCCCTTCTTGCGCATTTTTTCAAGTTACAGCCACGTGAAGGCACGATGTTCCTTGCTTTTTGCGCGCAAGGGCACACCTATGAACAAAACAGGCATGCAAGGGCTTGGTTCTTTTAAAAACTTGGGTTTTTATTGTCCCTTTTGATGTTTCTTCTCTGTACTGATGGGTGCCTATTTCTTGGTAGGTTAGTGTGGAGAGAATGAGATTGGCTCGAGATCTTGACCACTCTGGCTACTGATGTTGGGGCGCGTTGTCAGTTGGCTGCATGGGGCCTCCTTAAATTTGCTGAAAACGAGTTCCTTCGGTCACATGACTGATTGTTACATTATATCATACATCATTGGCGTAGGAGGCACAACATGTTTGTCCTGAGGGGGATGAACTTGATTATCTATCCAGAGACGGATTTATACTTTGTGACAGGATTACTGCCTCAGGGCGAGGCGCTGAGGTATCCACTTCCTGCTAAACAAGTGAACTTGGACAGGTTTTGGAGGAGGCATTGTGGTGGTATGCCTCTTACTGAGGGGTGCATCAATATCGCATCAGTGATAGATGTGGCCGAGTGGTGTACTCTGGAAATTATTGTGCGACTGGCGGGGTCGTTTGTGCCTCATCGGGCATCGGGCCCACATGTGAGAGTTTTACGCTGTTTGAGGAACAAGCATTTTTTTATTTTTCCTGCTTCTGCTTTGATGGTATGGTGTCACAACTGAAAAGGGTCCAACATGGGTCCAAATCATTTGTGTATGCTAGCATCTTATGCATTATTATGTATGAGAGGGTCGTGCTGCTGAGGCCCGTTGTGGCAGTGCCTATTGGGGGGCTGAGGGAGTCATGCATGAGGAGGTGGGCTTCGGTGATGCCACACGACAGCGGTGGCATGGTGGTTAGTTATTGGAATGACACGACAGAGGCCTGGTTTTAGGCCATCCACAGATGTTCTTGCCATACTCGTATGTGGGGATGGAATTTCAAGGTGATCTAGATATTGGTCTCCCTTTTGGTTATGTTTGGGGTCCCGTAGGTATGTGCTATATTTCTGTATTTGTTTGAGTGTTTATGTACTAGAGTGTTTTTTAGTGACACTGACATTATTTTGGTTACTCGTGCAGATGTTGGCGAGGTGGGATGCCCAGTGGCCCGACTAGTGGGTCACGATCCTCTACCATGATCGCGGGGTGGTCGGGGAGGAGGAGCTGTAGGTGGACAGGGCGGGGGTGTCGGTGGACCTGGCTGGGATGTTTCTGGACCTTCTCATGAGGGCATCGGCTTGACTGTAGCTGAGGTAGTAGCCGAGAGAGCTCGTGCAGATGTGGCTGAGGCACACATCGCAGTACTAATGGCTCAGGCGGCCGCTCTAGAGGACTTCCGGGGTCAAGTAGACCATTTAACCCATGGGGTACCTGCCTGAGGTTTTATGGATGATCTCGAGGAGGTTTGGATAGATATGGTGATGGCCCGAGAGAGGGAGTACCGGCCCACTCTACGACGGGTAGCTGTTGCAGTGGCAACAACAACTCCATTGTTGGCTGCAGGAGCAGTGGTGGGCCCAGGTGCCCGTTTTGAGGGGGCACCCCCCTAGAGTAGATTTGCACATAGAGAAAGCACCCATTATGAGGATTCTTCCCTTATTTTTGATGAATGTTGTATTTTTGGGCTGGCCAATGGGCTAGTGATACTATTTTTGTACTTCGATTTGATATATATATATATATGAGAGATCTTTTTTGTGGCTCTACATGGTGTGCTATGTATTTCTGTCTATGCATTTTGTTTTATGCTGATGTGTATATATGTTTTTAGTTTTTCATGTATGGTGGTTTATTCGCGATGCATTCCAGTCTGGGATATTGTTAGTTATGTGATCAGCTGTTTGGTTTTGATTCCTTGATACATGTGAGAATGTAATATAATCGAACTGTCTGCTTAATCTTCTAGCACACAAATATTTTCTAAATAGGTTTGCATCTCTGGTTTCAAATGTTTGGTTTAACTGTGATACCACTAACTTGGAATCTAGGTAGACATGCATATGGCGGATGCCCTGATGGAGGGCCTCGCACATAACTCTGATAATGGCGTCATATTATGCCTTATTTTTGGTTGCTGATCTGATGCACACACCGTTTGAACACAGTGGTGCAGGGAAAATTTTAAGGATGGAAAATTATTTTGAAGTTTAAAAAGTTGGTGAATCTCATTAGTCCCTAATATGCAAACTCTAAAATGTTTATTGATGTATTTGTAAAATTATTCAAACTTATAATGATATTATATATATTGTCTATATAATGTTGGTGATTTTTAAGGTAAAATAATTTTATATTGTAAAATTTGGGTGAATCATTTTTATAAAAAAATGGAAATTGGAAAATCTTTTTTTTGGGAAAACCATGGAAAATTAGCCCACCTACGAATATTAGCCCCTAAAATTTTCCATGCAGTGGTGATTGGTCAAGGTGGTAGATGACCCAGGCGGCTGCAGCTAAGTTTTGAGACCATCGCGATGCTCCATCAAGAAATCCAAAATAGGGTTCAAGTTGGTGATCCATGGTGATATTTTGAGCGCGTGTAGGTTTTTGGGTCAAAAATATTTTGGTATTGGGATTTTTGTGTACTCTAACTCTAAGGGATAAGGGCTACAGGGGCCCTTATGGGTAGAATTTCTTGAGGTAAAGGCCGTTGATGGGGTTAGTGAGGTAGGTCCCGTCCGATTCCATCACGATGTATGCCCCCTGCCGGAGATAATGTTTGATGATATAGGGTCCTTTCCACAAGGTTTCAAACTTTCTTGGCCCTAAGGCTTCTTTTGCGACATCATAGCGAAGGACTAGTTCTCCCTCGGTAAATGAGCAAGGGGTGATGTGGTGGTCGAATGATGCTTTTACCCTTTTTTTATTGGCCTCATTGTGTTGCAGTGATTGTCACCTATTTTTGTTAACTATCTCTAGTTGTACTAAGAATTGTTCTAGAGGCTGGGTGTCATCAACGATTTCGATGGTGGTATACAAGTTTGGGATCTCACAGAAATCTATGCAAAGCGTAAGGTGCCTTGGTCTTTTGTGACAGGAATAAAGCAGAATTCCTGTGAAGAGGGGGTGATTGAAATCCTGTCTTTGGCGTGCGATGATACAATTCATATGTGGTGAACTGTGCCATTGGCATGCGGTGGGGGAAGGATCTCAGTAACGGAGTCCTATGTGAGCCTAGGGTTGGCTTTCCCACTAGGATAGTAAATTTTTGGTAGGTGGAAGTTGTTTTTATTACAGAGGTGCTTGAACGCTTGTAGCAGCAGACATTCCTCCGGCACATGATTATGACTGGTGCAAATGGTGTAGGGTATCATAGCGTTGATAGAGTATATAGTGTGAGATTCTACACTACTCGATGTTCTAGATGTGGACGCTTGGAAAGGGTTGGTTGCAGACTAGGTCATCTTCTGTTTCCATTTTTGCATCTTAGGTTGAGACCTGCCTCCCTTTTTGGTGGGTGATTGACTCAATGACACTCTAGTTGCTCTCAACTTGGGGAGATTTATGCATTTAAATGTATGATGAAAGTGTGAGAAAATTTGACAGTAAGTGCGTGTGATATTATCTTGATTAGAGAGAAGTTTTTGAGGAAGAGGTGAGATTATGCAAAGAATATTTACAAGGGGTTTGAGTTCTCTACATTGATTGATGCGGTGATCGTTCATGTCACGTAGGCCACATTTTATCCTAGGCTTTGCCTGGGGCGCACATGGCTGGTGTGTGGTCTTATCAGGCTTGAAACACCATTGTGGTGGTGGGGCTGTTGGGTTGATGATGTTTCTTTTATGCCATTCTTGGAGACTGCTCGTCCTCTTTTATAGGGAATTAATCATGTCGATAGTGGGGTGGAGTTGTGAGACATAAGTACAATGTCGGTCATAATGATTACCCTGACATATCAGGAAAAATATCCGTGATATGGGGGTCCCATTGTGCTTGGTTTGAGGCCAGGCGAGGTACCATCATCGAAATGATGCTAAGTTAGGGCAGTGGACTACTATATGGTCTTTTTTCTTGCATAACATGCATGCGGGTGGGTTTCGTGAAGTGCCTATAGGGGTAACTAGGGGTTCCCCACCTGGCTATTCTTCGGATGACAAGAACAATATGGACACACTCATCTCCTCTACTTGGGTCATGGAGCTACCAATGGACTCGACATCCATATTGTCTTCTTGGGAAAGATGAACTATGGCCGAACAGAGGCTAGCAAGGGCTAGCTGTAAGCAAGGTATGTAGTGACAATCCTCCAATAGGTGATTGTCAGTGCATAACGGGCATGTGAATTGGGCTGCCCGTAGCCCCACGTAGTAAAGTATTTCGATTGGATACCATATATGAATGAGTTCCAATATGGCACACTCTTCGAGGTAGTGGCCACGTTCATCGCATAGCGTGCAACGTATAATGGGCATTACTGGGGGGCGCTCTACGTATCGGTGCTCCTCTTGTAAGTATAGGATGGTATGTGGCTCATCATTGATAGAATGGATGGAGGGATCCTCTTGATAGGATCACTTGATCGTGTAAGGTGTTAGTATGAATCTTAATTCCAAGTGTACGAAAAAATACCACTTTAGCTGCGTATAAAAAAAAACCCTAACAACAGAAATGGCTGCTAATATCTTTAGATCTGCAGTTAGGTGATCAAGATAAATGCTGCAAAAATATAGATCTATGCATCGGAAGACATTAAATAGTAGAAAAAAAAAGATTTACTACATGCATCCAATAGAAAATACAAGAATATATCAAATGAATTTTGTATTAATGGCACCTGGGAGGAAAACATAAGAGGGTGTTCCCGGTTCTCTTTAATGGGATGGGTTATTATTGTTGGGGTTCCCAGGTTTTGGCCAGATTGGCAAGACCAAAATATGAGACAACTTCAGAACCACTTTTAGACCTCGGGATCTAGCCCTCCTGGGCCAGAGAGGGATCTCTCTATATGAGCAAAGGTTTTTGTCTTTGAAGCTCAAAGTTAAGATATTAGGCTAGTTATGGGCACAGGGTTTTTTTGTTTGATTTTTGTTTGGTTAGGAATCAGGAAAGAAGGGTTTAAAATGAGACAAGGCTGAGAAAAGAGGATTTTAGGCAAAGGAGAGATATTTCAGGGAACATTCAAGACCACTAGGAAAATGGAGTCAGGAAAGGGTTTACTTTCTATTCAATATGCAGGGTTTCAATTGGGCTAGTCATCTAAAGCATTTAGATCTTAAAGATGATAGTGTGGCATGAAAGGTGGAAAGAAAGTGAAAGGAAAGGAAACCTCCGAGGTGACCTTTCAGAAATCAGATCCAGGGACAGGAAGTACCATTGAATAGCCTGTGATCCAAAACCTAAAAGGTAAACTCTTAAGACAAGAAACATTAAAGATTTAGAATACAAAGTTAAAGACTTGAGATCAGAGAGAGGCTTTGAACTCTCAATGCTTCGGCCTCCAACTTAAGGGAACTTATCAGAGTTTAACCAATAGAAAAGGATACTAGTGAGATAGAAACCAAATTCTAGACCTCCCAGTGTTCCCAATTCATTCAATTAAACCTTAACAAGAACATCTGAAACACTGACCTCATTAATTCATACATCAGCTAGTGATATATCTGACCACTACACTGGTTAAATCAATTGAAATCAATCCTCAGATACACATATAGTAGAAAAGCATTGAAGGTAGGGAGAGCAGAGACATAGGGTACCTATCAAGGGTAAATCCTATGCCAGATTTCTGATGCGTGCCAGAATAAATGTAATGAAATGAAATAAAACATAGCGATAGAACACATCACCAGCTGCTTTAAATAAGGATCCAAAGAAATGTGCTTCTCATATTAAAAGCAACACCAATCATGTACAACATTGCCAATAGCTTTGAATATTCAGTCTAGATACATCTTCCTCAGCCTATCTTACAACTTCACATAGAGACTTTGTCTCAAGGAAACAGCTTGCAAATCTCATATATCCGATCAACAACCTTTACAATGAGTTCCTTCATGAATTCTATATCTGAAGAGAGCAGAGGAGGTAGGTGAAAAACTAAATGAATCATTAAAACTCAAAAAAGAAAGAGGGTCGAAGCCCATTCTGTTTAAATTCTGTGCATTTATCTATGGCACTCTTTGGGTGAAAGAGTGGTCTTCTCCAGGCTTCCATTTACTCTAGTATGCCTCTGATGTACTTTGGCTGCAGCACTCTGGTGAATTAATCAAAATGCAGATTAAGGATTCAGGTCTGCCATACCATGCAACAAATGCATTCTGGCAGCATAGGACTGTCATAAGGGCTGAGATCTCTTCAGGAACACGGTATAGAATGAAAGCAGCATGGGCACTTCATCCTTTCACTGGTAGGAACATTCCGCTGATGGTGACATTGATATATATCATTTTTTGTGCACTGGACCTTCTAAGCGGTCCACGATGTCTTCGAACTGGTACCTTTGCCTTCTAAATGATTGAAAAAAGGCTAAAAAATCTTCAATTACGTGCCTTAAACTCTCTGCTTTTTACCGGTATTCTTTGCTGCTCCAGTACTGTCTTTGTCTATGCAATCTGAGCTTTAATGGCACCAGAGAGATTTTTCAGAGTTTTAACTCTATCCTTTGATGAAATCTGTGCAGCAGGCACCTTCCGGGTGTTTTCCTGTAATATCAGGCTCTGAATGCAGCCTCTTTTGTGCACTGTGTCACTACCATAGTGCATACGAACCATGGCGGTTTTCCACTTCCTGTAACCCTACAAAACACAAAAATGCATTAAGAAAACATGCATGGGGAGGTCGGATGCAACGAGGATGATGAGCATGGTTGCGGGGTCTGGTAAATTAATGGAACAGTGCAGGGTGATGGTGAAAACACAGGGAAACAATGGAGGGTGGCCTGGTGAAAGTTGGTGGGCTGCGGAAAAATTTTAAATCCAAACATTGGAATTTTACCTTTGAATGAAATATAAGGAGGACGGAATAAAATGTGAAAAACATGTGGAATGGTGATCTGGCGGGACTCGGTCAAAGGCGGGACATGCGTTAAATCTAGACAGTCCAATCTGAGGAGGAGATTGATGGCTGAGGATGCATCAGGGGGCGATGGACAGTGGGCCAGGGTAATGGTTTAGCATAGTCTTCAAATAAAACCTTGGTGAGAGCGCTGAAGAAAGCCATTAATGAAAATCAGAAAAAATGGGATTCTCAGCTAATTTTCACTTTATGGGCAAACAAGATCACTAGCAAGAGATCAATGGGGAAATATCCCTATGAGTTGGTATACAGGAGAGCAAAATTTTTCCCCATAAAATTGGCGTTACCAGTGGCTAGATTCATGCAGGAGTGCCAAGAGGAGCCAAATGACATTACCAGGAGGATGAACTAGTTAGTAGAACTAGAGGAAACATGAAATTAGGTGAATCAGAAGTTGATCAAATATCAAGAAAAAATGAAGGACTTGTTTGACCAACATGCTAAAGACAAAAAGATGCAGGTTCAGGACTTGGTATTAAGATGGGACATACAAAGGGTTGAAAAGGGAAAGCATGGTAAGTTCGATTGATTATGGTTTGGTCCCTTCAAAATCATTGAACAAGGAGGAAACAACACATTCAAGCTAGAAAATTTGCAGGGTGACTTGCTTGACGCCCCTGTAAATGGTCAATTCCTAAAACCCTTCTTCCAGTTTTGTTTTTAGACCGAGAGGGCCCAATGTATCATATTGTACATTATTTAGTCGCTTCTAGTTTTATTTGTAATGATGTTTGTTGTGAAGAATCATGAAGAAAAAGGAAATGTGCTAAGGAGCCGTGTCTACACAAAAAGGGTTGAAAGGTGGTCTGCGAAGTTCTCGACACGTTTGAGGATAAACATGTTGTCCCCAGGAGGAGCCAATGTTGATTATATCATTATACCCTTAATGTCTGAAGAAATATTATAAAAGGCAGACTACTCGATAGTAGTAAATTTGACTTATGTTTCAAAGGGTGTGAAGGGGAAATAACATTTAAATGAGCCATATATAAAAAGGACGCAAGTGCGCTTTATAATACAGTGGGAGATGTTAAAAGCCTTAATATAAATAACGAAATTCTAAAAAGTGTGAAGGAAATGGATATAAGGTGGGACTCGCTTGTACTCGACACACGCACAAACAAAGGAATGCGAGCACAATTCTGGGGGGGGGGGGTCACAGACAATAGGGGTAAGGCGGAGCCTTCCCCCTTGGAATTCTGATGACATGTCAAGGACCATGACATGAGTCGAGCACTCTATGAAGAAAAGGCCATGGGTTTAAAATATGTTACAAAGATTGCCTTGCGTCCTTGGTGGGATGGGTCCCAAGGTACAACTGTTACCACGATCAAATAGTAAGGTAAGTTCTAGGACATCCGGTACCAAGACCATTACCGAAATTTAACCCGACACGTGGTATTCACCTAACAAAAGCCTGACACCCAATCCCTTTATGTCGCGTGTGTCACATTCGGCGTCCTTATGACATCAGCCCTACTCATTTCACCCCGCCATCTTTTCTCGAGCTACCTCGGGCCTGTATAACTGTGTTCCATGATTTACTGTGGTAAAATACTCTCAATTTATGATTACTGTATATGCGAAAGCGAGCACCAAGTACCAGGTCTGCCGAGTCGTTGTCAGTACCCCTACGTCATTTTCTCGATAATTTTTCCTACTTTGCAGGTATTCCATCCCTTTCATTCCATGTGGTTTCCTTTTGTTTTTAAATTTTTATAATGGTCATGGGTAAAGTCACAGCCAAGAAATCAGAGCTTGAAACTCCCCAAGCCCGTGAGTCCAGGGCTATCCTTGGACCCGAACCTTTTACAGATTTGCAAATTGACATTCAGGATCCGCAATACCCATTTCTCATTAGCAACGTCAAGCTTGAGCTGTTCAGGAAGCATGTGGAAAATAGAGATAGGTTTCGAGTCTTTTTGCTTGGTCTGTATCATCAAATTACTCCCCCTAACTACCCAGTGGTTGAATTCATTTGTTGGCTCCAGGATGCTTACGATGAACATCAAGGCATGTTCCTCTCCTCTCAGGGGAACAAAATATTCACCATCTCCCCTGAAATCATAAAAAAATCCCTTTGTTATCCTACCAGTTCGAACTATGCCAGTTTTAATTAAATAACACTGTCTCATCAGTTTTTGAAACTACATTGGAGGAAATAGAACAATTTCATTGCTGCCATTACCGACTCTCATTTCAAAACTATCCCCACTATGGATTCAGTGCCCCTGACCCTATTCAAGGAATACCTTCAGCCTACCCTCGCTCTTATTGCGGGTCTCCTAGGTGTGGAAGGTTTTGGGCGACCCTCAAAAGAATGCATAGCCTTTATGTGGTTAATGTCTCAAATCGGTGTCATTTTAGATATCCCTGGTTTTTTGGCCTCTATCATTCAAACTCAGTTCCAGGAGCTCTCAGACACAGGTTTTTTTCGTTTCTGTTCTATGGTTTTTTATCTTTTCATTTTCCAACACGCTGATAAATGTGAGGGTTTGGGTTTAGATAAGGTCTACAGAATAAACTCTCAGCCAAGACCAGTTTTTGACTGGAGTCCCGCAACTCATCAGTTGGAAAATGGGGTGGGCTACTAAAGTTTCCTAAATTATTTCATGCCCATAGCTTACACTATCATCCATGATTACCCTCTGCCTAGGATTTTTCCTGAATTGAGGAAATGGTTGCAGTACAGTGAAGCTGAAAGCACTAGACACTGGTATATTTTTTATCACTACACTGAAATCAGGGTTTATAGGGCTGAAGTTTATCCCTACCAACTGCCAGTTTTTCCCGCCCAGAGGATTTATGATTTAGAATACCTCCAGCAGGCCCTAAAGCCACACTAGCTTCACTTCCTCCTTGTAAAAAAGGGGTTTATTCTCAAGCTTCCCACAACCATTAGACCTTTTGTTGTTTATTCAAGACACGCCCTTCCCATGGTGGAAAAGCTACTTCAAGGCATGGATTTGAGGCAAGGGAAAGCTTGGCCCTATGATCCAAAAGGCATCATATCTAACAGAAGGAATAATATTAAGTCAACCCCTTACAACCATGAAACAAGGCCCTTCAACGAATGGCGAGCTAATATTGAAACTTGGCCTTTGCTTTCGTAGATGGAGACTGATTCATCTACGACGGGGGAAAAGGCAGATACTGCTTCAACCAGATAAGCAGATCAGAAACAGGTGGAGGAGTTTGGTGCATTGGGAGAAGGTTATCCCCCTTTCAAAAGATAGAGAATCGGGACCAGCGCAGAAGAAGGCATGGGAGACGAACAATTGCTTCAAAATGAAACACTTTACGGGAAATTAGATAGGAGAAAAGTAGGTATCATGGTGATACGGGATAGCATGGCCTCTTCGGACATCTCAGAAGTCTCACAAACCATCTTAGCTAGCAGCTCTCAAGGAGCAAGTGAGAGCAGGATAAGGAACAAAGCAATTAAAGAAAAACACTAGTTTGAGCTAGAAGGATATGTTGATAAGTACCATACCAGGTTTTCATCTGCGATTGAATTGGACAAAGAGAAATTGGTAATGGCTATGAATGAAGCTATCTTGAACCCAGAAGCTAGTACCACCAGCTACAGAGCCCTGGAAATAGAAATATACATGTCGCAAGTTTCGCCAATTAACAAATGCAATTTGTTCCAGTGTTTTGGTGATATGCTAAAAGATGAGGTAATACGACTCTCCCTTACTCTGAGAAAACTGCAAAGTAAGCATAACCAAGTGCTGGAAAATTTTAGAAGAAAGAAGATCAACTCCCGTGCACTCTCGAAAAACCTACATAGTCTCCTGGAAGTGATAAAATGGAAATAAAAAGGCAAAGCAGACCCCCAGAGTCATCTAATCGTTGAATTTCAAAATCAAGTCGGAGCCCTGAAACAAAAAGTAAATATACCTGGCTCTCATCATGTAGAAATTGCTAAGTTAGTCCAGGCAGGGAAAGATAAGGCAAGCTTGGCCGATTATCTTGCGAAGGAAAGGGAGGATAAGACTAAGATTTCAGAGGAGATGGCTGCTCTATAGGGAAGGATGAATGAATTGCAGATATGATGCGATACTCATGTATGCGCTCCACCAGCTCCAGAAGGGACTAGCTCACTCTCTGAGCAGTTGACTACTACACTGGCCACACTTGAAGTAGTGGAAAAATAGGTCTCAATGGCACACCAAAGGATCAATGAGCTCAAAGCCCTCCTCGCAGAGAATTCCAAAAAGGTCACCACTATGTAGAAAGAGATAGAGGAGGGAAAAAAGGAAAAGGCATAGCAAGAAAAAACCATATGCGAGCTCACTAACCGAATGAAAGGAAATATCACCCTCCTAGACGCTAGGCATTTGATCTGGGCTGAAATTATCACGGAGGTGAAGAAGCACTGGGAATTTTTTAATATCATCGAGGAAATGAGGGAAACTATGCGCCTTTTTAGAAGAACGCTGCATGAAGGAAGTACTGACGCCTCCAATAAGGTTCAAAGTGCAAGGAGATATATTTCCTTCTTAAAAGAGCTAAGTCCAGAAGATGTGATCAAGTGAGGTATCAAGAGAAGATTCAAGGAATTTGTGGAGGGTCAGAAGGTGATAGATAAAGAGTCTGCACGTAGGATGGCTTTGAACATGTTGGAAAGGGTGGCGAATAGTTTGGAATGGTTCGAGGCAGATTGGGTGGAGACAAAACTTGCAGGACTCCCATCATGCTAGAAGCCCTTCAACGCAGTCTGACAGCCATTACCAGCATACGAGTGCCAAATAAAGGAAGTAATGAACCATACCAATATACATTCTGAGAAATCGGCTTGACTCAAAACTGAAACCATAGTTTCAGTCCTCGGTAAAGAGTTTTCACTTTTGCATCAAGTGAAATATAAAATTCCTATTGATGCAAACTGTGATGAACTTATTGAGGCTTACATCAAGGAAAAAGGTTTCACTGCAATGCCTGAGCCTGCAGTTGACACCTGGAAGAGGTGTACCAGTTATGCTAGTCTGTTACGCAGCTCTTCTGCAACCATCGCACTGCCAGCTTCAGCCACTACTTCAACTCTTTCCCGCCATTGAAAATCTTAACTCATGATTCGGCCCGAGTGGCCTTTAGTTCTAATTTCAAGTTCCGAGTGAGATTCACATTTCACTCTTGCAATTTAATTTCTTTTAGAACAGTTGTGATATTTTTTAGAAATGGCCATGAGCTCGAACTGTAAATGATGGGGAATGTTTTATTCTCATCATGAATTTTGATATTTTTATTAAGACTTGAAACTGCATACCAGCATGCAGAAAATATATTTTCCCAAAATATCTTTCCGCATATGTGTATTGAAACTCTATAAGGAAGTAAACAAGGACTGAGATAGGGTTCCAGATTTTCAAAAAAACTGACTAAGAAAGAACTCTGTATGTATTTTTGTTGCCACTTTGATATTAATGTTGAAGATCCCATTGGGATTCGGTGATAAGTAGTTTTGTTGATATTGGGGATTCCGATCTGAGTGTTTCACAGTTTGTAGCTCTCATTTATGTTTTATAGAGTAAATTTTCATCTCATCCATTTCCATATTTCTTATATCTGTGTTCTGGAATACGAGTGCTCATATGTTTAAACGTGAATTTTTCATTGTTCATACTCATGTTTACTCATGTCTAGTGCTTTAAATATGGCTCAAGCAAGATATTTTGTTTCACCTTTCACTTCTACCAATGTTCTTCTGATATTAGCAGCAATGGATTTCTTTCTTTAAATTCATTCTCATGTATGGATTCTTATCATCGCATAGGCCTAGTATATGTGAACACTTATTTCTAGATTGAATTTATATTACAGTTAGTGTCCATTACGCTTTCTCACAGAGTTGTCACCCCCCTTTTTTATTAAACTCTGTGAATCATGCTAGAATTCAGCCCCCTTTCAAGCTACTATCTTAAAATTATCTGATACGTTCACATATCAAAGTTTGCACTCTGCTGCTGCAGTATTACTTTCGTTGTGCTGAACTTTTGAGAGTCATGGTTCCACTTTAACCAAACTTTCCCACTCAAGATATGATAGCATGAGAGCTCCTTTCTTGTCAACCTTTACAAGTTGAACTTTATGCTCCTTGCTCATTAGGATGTCCTAGGCACTGGTATTTTTACAACTCAAGGCTATCTCTATGAGTGACAACACGACCCTAACATGAAGCAATTCAATTCCTTGGCTATCTTCTAGTTAATAAAATTATGGGTACTACCCAAATCAATAAACATTACTACCTTTCTCTTATTGATATATCCTTCTATCTTGAGAGTTTGAGGTAATTCCTGATAATGAATTACAAGATATTTGCGGATTAATTTCCTCTTCCTCTCGAGTTGGTTCATGGTGTATGTCATCCTCTTTTTATGTTTCTTGTTCCTTTTCTTCCTCCTCTTCCCAATCTATGGAAAATAATTTCTTCCTAGTGCACTTATGTCCTTTAGTGTATTTTCTATCACAAATATAAAAAAGCCCTTTTTATCCAATCGTTGTGGTATCAAAATTGTAGGTCGTGGAAGGCTAGTAGAAGAAGTGACTTCCATCTTTATATTTGTGAGTGGTAGACTTCCTTGTTGCTATAATTTTTCTTTCAAATTTACTTTCCACCATGAATGACTTCCCCAATGAATCGGGTTCCCAAATGAGAAACTCATTTTGAATGTTATCCTTTAAATTCCCTATGAAGGCATCAATCCTATGCTCCTCTGAAATATTTGTTACCTTGATATTCAATTTTTTGAAGTACTCAATGTGCTCTTCCCTTGAACGCTTTTGTTTGAGATTTCTCAATTGGTTAAAGAAGGTGTTACAATTTGTATCCTCATAATCTGCTATCATTTCTTGCATAAAAAATGACCAAGTGATTAGCGTTTTATGAGAAAAAATCCATCAATACCATATAAAATGATTGGGTTATAAATATAAAGTTTCAATGTGTACCTTTTTTGAGTGTTGCACATCATGGAGATCAAAATATTGCTCCATTTGTAGTATCCATGTAATTGGATCCTTACCATAAAACTTCCTCATATCGATATTTGGAATGTGGTGGTTCTTAAGCCCAACATTGGAGTTTATAAAATCACAATCCATATTCCTTTTTTCCTCATCATGATTTTCATGGATTACCTTCTCACCACTGTGAATCTTTCTTGCAACAACTTTGTTAAAACTTCCTTCCAAACTTCCATGTATGATTTCAAATCATCCATCATAGCTTCCATGGCATCCTTAAAACCTTCCATGTATTATTTTAAGTCATCCCTGTCCCCTTTTAGTTCATATTTGGGTTTTTTTTTTTAGTGCGAAATTTTTTGCACTTGGTCTCGTAGTTTTGATATATCATGTAGCAATTCTTCCTCTACATGTGTCATATTAGAATTTTCTAAGGGCTTAATGGGTGTGGAATTATTTTGTTTGGGAGGAATTTTAGAACCAAATAACGGTATGTATGCTTCAATATGCCTTTTAAATAATTTCAAGCTGCAAAATTAAAAAAAATACACACCTTTTTCTTTCTTTTTAGGATCTCGATATTGCAACTATTGTATCTCTGTGATTTTTCATATCCAAGATCTGCACTTCACTATGTTATCCGCTTGAGTACTCTTTCTAGTTCCACAACTCAGACCAAATTTGGATTCTTCATGTTAAAGTTATGCCAAATCTCACACAATGACCTAATTATGGATTGGTTTAGTAGAGGCAAGTTGTAAGGTATGCAAAGTGTCACTATTTAAACATTCAGTTCTAAAATTGATATAGGAAAAAAAAAAATCGGTGAAATTTCATCTATGTTTTACAATATTAAAATATGATGTCTGAAATGAAATTTATGACTATTTTCCTGCGGTCTCCTATTTGAGATGAAATTATGGAGCCTACAGAAACCCTAACTTCCTTAGATCATATCTCCGAAAATATAGCGAAACAAGATTTGAAATTCATACACAAGGTTTTGTTGGCTCGATGGGTCCTCACCCAGGTTCGAAGGTTAAGGTTTTCCAACAAACCCATATACTACTGGCCCTTTTGGCAGTGACCTCCTTGCGCAGGCCAAAGTCTCACCCAAAGCAGTATGGGAGGGTGTTGGAACTAGGTTTCCACACCCTGGGAGAGAGCAGGTAATTCAAGCCGCTCTACAATTATCAGATCTATATAGCCATAGGTCGTTCGCAAGAGTTTCAATAAATAGTTAGAATAAAATTTATTAGATCTAATTAACAGGATCTCATCCACGTGTGTACTATCAGCTATAATCACAGAACAATATATTCGCAGGAGTTTAACAGATCATAGATACATTTACCATAAACATGGACAGTTTGTAGCTTATAAACAGATACATCATATAAATGAAGTCTGCATTAACCATAACAGATCATATCAGATAACATCAGATATCCGCAATACTTCGACACATCTATATTACTACCCAAAAATCCTCTTACATTCGCAAAATTACCACCTACGCACACAGCCAGTAAGGTCTGCACACAGCTGGACAGAGGATCTCTGCACACATAGCCAGCAGGAGTCCTAACCAAAAAAACCCTACCATAGATCTAACAGTTTGTACTTCGCATCAATCTATATTCATTCATACCTATGACTCAAAAAAGATTCATCTATTTATGGTGATTTAGCCTGTGCATCTGATGGTCCACAAACCGTGGTTTGTGGACTCTTGGTCTACCCTTGACCCATTTAAAATGCGTTAGGGGCTCTGAACCACCCCAAAACCCCTAAATTAGACTAAAAAATACAAAATTATACAAAAATGGACAAAATTCATATCCTTTGGGAGACCCTGCCCCAACAGTCCCCCAACATAATCTTCTGATTCGTCCCGAGTCACTATGCCGGCGGGGCTTCAACCTGTACTTGCAATAATCTGATTTCCTCGATTAACAGAGGCAGCATGCCTTCACTTTGGATAGCTTCATTCTATGCAATGTCTATCAAATTTTCTGATAGTGGTCCCTCAGTCGCTGCGGTAACACTCTCAAAAGTTTGGTTTAATTCTTAATAGAAAAATTGACATCCTATGATAGTTTGAGGGCTTCATCAGCCCACGGCTTCAGTCGGTCACCAAGGATCTTCTTCTTTTTTCGCAGGTCATCAATATCCACCTAGAGTTCTTGGCTAGTGCACAGTTGTTGCAAGTGCTGAGTAGGCACCAAAGTGGGAAAGGTGGCTTCGATTGTCTCGAAATCCTCTTCTTTTTGCTACAGGTCCTAGTTTATCCCTCACAATATTGGATCGTGCTGGACCTTATTCCATAGCTGCATGGCAATCTCCAGTAGTTGGGATCCCTGTGCGATCTACCCTATGATAACATTCATGGCCATAGTGACTAGCGCAGTTCACTGGGCCCGGATTCAAGTTGTAACTTAGCTTGCATATTTGCGATCTATTGCTCCATGCATGTCTTAAAAACCTAAAATTCATCCATGGAGGCCTTGAGTGCCACAACCAATCTTTCTACCTTTTCTTGAGGGGTGGCTGAGGCCGGGATCTCTACGGGAATTCCTACACAAAGTTGGTGAATTGTGTTTTCGAGCTATGTGTGGTTCGCAGTGGCGAGACACACTTCAACACCCTTTACAATGATGATTTTCTCAGCTACATCGAGATGTTGGTGCACTTGTTGGTCTCGATGGTGGATTTCCTGAATGTGGATACCCTGCAAGGCCTTATGGGGTAGTTGAGCTATGTTCAGCTAGACTTCTATATTGGCTTGGACTTGGGGTCCCAGGTTGGGCGGACTAAGCAGAAAATCTACGCCAAGGAGAGAATAGAGGCGGCTGTCATTAGTAATTAGTGTTGCACTACTAGCGGCGGAGGGTGGGCGTACTGGGGTCACACTAATCGGCAACATGTTTGTCTTTAACTATAGTGCTCGCAACTCAGCCTGAATTGTGTCGACCACGACCCACTACTGTTCTTCTAAGGCGGCCCATCTATCCTCTGCGGCGAGAGTGACTGGATGAGTGATTTGTTCCAGGTCTTCGTTAGTTAGTGTGATTGTTTCATCTCATTCTGCTTGTTGAGATTGCTGCTTTTTGCAAGGTGTTCTAACCAGCTCACTGGTGCGCTTCATGCCGTGGGGGGAGGCAGGATCGCCAACATCCAGACCTTCCGTACCCAACCCGGTCTTTGAGTCCATCTGGGGCACTGTCTCGATGTCCTTCTGCTACTGTGCATCCATTTGGTTGGCCGCACCAGTGTCTTGTTTGGTAATCTTGGGAATACCTCTAATATTTGGGACGACGGTTGGGGGGTTGACTCAGGACGTGCTGGTGCTTCCAACGCCCTTTGCACCTATTTTGATGCCAATTTTTCAGTTAAGGGGCCAGAGCATAATGACGTTGTCGATTTCTTCATCTAACACCATGTAAGGAAGCGAGGTTCAGGCTTTCTCCTTGTGCACTCTGATCTAAACATTGTGCAGAGTGACCTGAAATGCGGCAATGACCTTGTGTTTGTCATATATGGCTAGGGACAACCGTGGTCAGGAGTTAATAACTGTAGCCATGCTACTCTGAAAGAGGACCCAAAATACCTAGTTGTCCTTGAGCCATTGTGGATCCGTGGGATCCGATAAGTGCGTATAGCGAGCCCCCTCGCACATGTCCGGGGTAGTCTCAGGGATAATTGACTCTGCAGGAGCTTCCTAAGCAACTAATTTTATAAGAAACAACAAACAAGAGTAAAAAAAGGTGCGGCCCTACTCTTGGGACTCATGAACATTAGTTAGAAACTCATCGCACAAATACTATGCCCAGTTAAAACATACCCCTTTCACACATTGGTCAGCTAACCGAATGACATATGCTAGAACAGAGGTGACCTGACACTTCCTCATCATTTTACTGCTAATAGCATGGCTCCCAACTGTGTACCTTGGTCGCTGATGGTCTTGATGATAAATCCCCGAGTATTACGGTCCACATGATAATTTTGGCGAACAAACTCAGAAGTCTCCCCCTCATATTTATTACCCATGCACTCCAGGGGGTTCGGGCCGCTCATGGGGAGACCAGCAATCCGATGCACAAGCGCAGCATCAATGGGGATCTTGTCCTGGATCCACAAGCATTCGTCATGAATTAGCGCGAGAAATTGTCGTGCGAGCCAATCTATTACATTGTAGTGTCCAAAGTGGGGCATCCTAAGCAGATTTATGAGCTCAGACCCTGCCAAACCATGTACCCAGCGTTGGGGGACAACTTTGACCCCATCAGCGCCATGAAATGTATCAAGGTATAACTCGGGCGCTAACTTAGGGAAGTCCTCAAAGTTGGCCAAATCATGATCGTCAAACTTAACTTCATGAAGGCGACCAAAAGGTTCACCTATGATGGGGACCTCCCTCGAGGTCAACGAAATTTGCAGGTAGGTGATCAAGCCATCGAGGTTCTTTGGCGTGTGTGTTGATGTCCTCCATGGTCACATGAAGGGGGCTGGTGAGTTGATTAGATCGGCGAGATAGGCCTCCTCCTAAGCATCCCGTGGGGATTTCACGTTCCACAAGGAGGTATGGAGCTTCCCAACGACCCATTTCGTAGGCTTCGGGGGCTTTCCTGAGCCCTGAGATTTTTCTTTTCCTTTCTTGGTGGTAGGGCTGGGTGTGGAGAGGATCTATTCGACTTCAGATTCAACCTCCACCACTTCCTCAGTGTCTTGTTCCACTGAGGTTACTGGCTCTAAGATTTTGGTGTTAGCCCCCTAATTTTCTCTCTTTTTACCATTTTCCCCTTCCTAAATCATAACCATTTACCTCTGTTTCACCTCTTTTATGCACCCTCATCTTGCACTAGTCCAAGCACGGTGACATATTTCATATAAACATTTATTCTTCATGTTTTAATTAAATTTAGCATTAATTAAATATTTATTACATGATTTCTTACTTTTAAATCACTTTTGTAACTTATCGATATCTCCAATGGTTATTTGATAGTTAGAGTGCTTATCGTGACCGCTGATCTTAGTGCAAGATCAGATCTTGCACCATTGCTAGCACAACATATCCTCGCGGTAGATACGAACCTCCTCGATCACCACCTCGTCTTGAGTTGCTTCATCCACGACATCAGAGTGATTCAAAGGCAGCCGAGACCAATCCGTGAAGGGAAAAAGGTAGTTAGCTATGACCAGTTTTTCAAAATCGTCTTATTTTGAAGGCTGAAACTAAATTCTGCATTTTGTTATGTAATCAGTTAAAGGACCTATTTTTGCCTTTGTCCAAGGGCCTTAAAATGTAAATAGGCATAGGGGGGAGGAGAGTTTTTTAGCAGAGTTTTTAGAGCGAAGTTTGATAGGCGGTAACAGGTTTTTTTGTTATCGTCCGAATTGGGGCTAGACATTGTATTAACACATGTATTCACCTCAGTGAATTAATAAAAAGGGAGCTCCACCTCATGTTTCAGAAATTGTGTTTCTGTATTTAAGCTAAATAATTGACTAATTTAATGAGCAGCGTTTTAACTTAAAAAGGAAACGTGCTAGTTGGCTAGGGCCCAGCCAACCCAGCACGTTTACCCCATTTTCTATTTCTTGTAATTTGTGTTTATATTGTCAAAGTGTGATCTAACTTTTAGCACATGTATTCTTGTATGAGTGAAAACAGATCCATTGTGTGAATTAGATACATTTTCTTTCCTTGCAATTTACTTTCTTGCACTTTATTTCAGATTGGTTTTCATCCACCTAGTACAAGCAGGAGAAACAAACCTGCACCAGTGCATGTTGGTGTGATATTTCCTTTTCCTACAATTCTGTTTAATTGGTTTTTCCGCCTAGTCCAAGCAGGAGAAATGAACCTACACCAGTGCACGTTGGTGTGATGCAACAAGCTTTCTTAGTCTACTTTCCCCAATCTTCTTTCTTTCTTTAAATTCTTATGACATGATAAATGATTGTTTATTTATTTTTGCATTTTTTTAAGATCATAAACATTCACTTTTATGTGTGCAATTTGATTCGATAGTAAACCAGCACTTGCGATAATTGAACACTCATTTTAAGGATTAAATGCTAAGTGGAGGAAGCTCTGATCTGGTGTAAGAACTAGTTTCTTGCCACAATATCTGAGTGCTCTGAACCTTGAAAAGTTTGAGCCCTTGCATGAAGTAAAAATCCTTCAGTAAAGACACTATTTATACCTTCTACATAAGTCTCTGATCCTGCAGTAGTGCAAGAAAGATTAATGCAAGAAGGAAATCTCTAAAGAAGCAGGTTTAAGGGCCCATCTATCGATATTGCTAAAGTGTCTCTGATAAATGAAAACACACACTCAGTAGATTAAACAACCATTAGTGGGAGTGATTGCCTTTTATCTTTAATTATCTCTTGCAAATGCATACTTCCTCGTTCTAGTCTTAGATTATTTTTGATGGTTCAATTTGCCTTTTATTTTTTTATTTCATTCTGTAATATTTCCTTTAAAGAAATTAGGGATTTATATTAGGAAGATTCATACCATCTCTGGCATTTCTTGTGCTTCGTCTCTAATTTTATGAATCCCTCAGGTTGAAAAATTAAGTGTTGAGGAGTTTGCTTAAGTGTAATTCCTGCACCCAACATTTTGGTGCCGTTGCCGGGGAGGCGATTTGATTTGGTACGAATTTTCTGATTATACAATAGAGGTAATTTTTCTTTATTTTTGCAGTGTTGTTTCTTTGAAGGAATTTTACTGGTGTTAATTGATTTCTAACGGCATTTTTTAGAAGTTATTTGTCATTTTTCTTTTTTCTTTCCTTTTGAAATGAATTCCTAGGAAATGTAAGGGTTCAAAGCCCATTAAGGGCCAAAATAATTCTGAAAACAATTTTCATATTGGGTCTCCTTCTGTAAGAAGGAAGCCCAATCCAATTCAAACCCATCACGCAGGAAAAATCCACCTGGATTCTGGTGATAATAGCTCAGGTGTGGAACAGCTTGTGGAGAGCGGTACAAGTAAAACGGAAAAATGGTGGATCAAGAAGATCATTTGGAAGGGACTGGTGACTGTTAGCCACCTATACAATTTGTTATACCAAAAGGTGGCTAAATCATTTTTTGGAGCCTTCAAGGAACAAATTTTATTGCAAAAAAGTGTTATCTCTTCAAGACTCTTGAAGGCCTCATGCCTCTGTCCAAAATATTCCCTACTGTGCCCATTTTACACTCTGGAATTATACTGATTTCATGAGAAGAAACTACTAAAAAATTACCTTTTTTCCCTTTCCTCACTTGAAAAACCAACCTCCATTTTGCTTCCCTTTTCCTCCATAAAAATCCTCTATTTTTCATGATTCCCCTTCTTCCATTCATGAAAATCATTTTCCATGTTTAAAACTCATTTTTGAACTCTACCGAAACCCCCAAAACCCATTGACAACTTGAAAAAATTCATAAAAACTAAGTTTTGTTTACCAAAGGCTTAACCCCCTTTGGGCTTAGTCTTAAAACATTTCTCCTCCATGTGCCCCAGTGCTAGAACCAAGTGCTAGGGTCCTGAGCGCTTATCGCATCAGAGCAACTCACGGAGCACATTTGTTTATGTTTAAACCAAACTTCGATGCCGATTAGACTTGTGTATTCTATCCCCCAATAATATTGCATTTCATATAGACCATGGCCCCGCAGTCGGGCGCCAAACCATATCATAAATATATATCCTGCCCCCTGAAACATTAAAACTTTGTATTATATTGAAATTTTTGGTTTTCATATATCATCCTAGTCCCCACATACACAACAGTAGTTAGCAGTCCCACAGAACCGGTGGTCCCCAATGCCTAGTCAGCATACACTTCAGCACACATGCGGCAACAACTGATTGGAGTGGGTCTTGTTTGGTTGCTTGCATAGTTGTGGAATCCAGACCTGAAATTTTTATAAGGCAGATTTGATAGAAATTTCGGGTCACATTTGGGCTGACGTCAGCGGGCCCCAAAATGGACCTGATACGCTTTATAGGGCAGAATTGATAAAAATTTTGGGTCACACTTGGGTTGACATCAACAGGCCCCAAAATAGACTCGATACGCTTTATAGGGCAGAATTGATAAAAATTTCGGGTCACAAATACCCTAACGTCAACAGGCACCTTTTTTGACCCAAAATGGTTTATGCAGCTTGGTTTTATCAGGATTTTTGAAGTCCGGGGTATGATAAAGGGTGATTAAAAGTTTTTTCCATTATATTAAAGAGAAAGCCATAAGCAGTTTTGATCGCACCACTTTTGGTATGGAAAGGAAACCACTCAATAGCAAGTGATCCTGTAAAAATTCGCCACGTCGACGGGACAATAACGCCTCATTGTTCCCTCATTGCGCGTTAAATTTCGACTGTGGGCTCAGCGTGATATTGATGTATGTTGTCCGATTTGAGGCTGGCTCATTGAACAGTGATCGCATTAAAAGGAGCTTGGGGGATAAACTAAAGTATGGCTCGTGAATTTAATTAAAACCCATCGATGTGTATGTGGGCCCATAACCCACAGGTCCCAAGATCAGCTTCAAAGGCATTGATGCCTCACGAGCCCTGTGCAGCACTACACATCAACAAGACACAGTGAATAAATCACAAATCTAAGAGTATCAGTGTGGAAGACAGAACACACCAGAATGGAAGATTGAAGACAAATTTATGAGGATTATGGCTAAGATTGATTATCAAAAGCCTAATCCTCCAAATTAAAACACAGTTTAAGGAAAATCATAAGTGTTTTATCAGACAACAAGGCCTCCACTACCACATCTGAGGAAAATTGATTCCTCCCAGCTACCATAGTGCCACTGGTGCCTCAAGGCATACAAACAGAGGCCAAAGTTATTGATCAAGATCAAATATTTGCCTCAGCGCAGCCAGAGAGTGAATCTGCAAATAAAATTAATGACAAAATACCAGCAGAGTTAATTTAACATAACACAAAGCCTCAAAAGTCAATAAGAACTCCCACTAAGCTTAATCTTAAATGAAAAACATTAATACAGACAGCACCCCTATAAACTTCTTCACCGAGCCCCCCAAAGACCAAGAAGCCATTAAGACAGTATTAATTATCTTTGGAGATCTTTTATCGGATCTCACCTCCTCTTTCTTCTATAAATACTACAGGAGAAGATCAGAAAAGGTTGGTTTCTAAACTTTGAAATATAATTGAGCTTGAGACTTCTACTTGTAAATAGTGTTCACTGGCTCTTGAAGCTCTGCTTGTGATAGATGAGTTAGTCTGGGAAGTGTAGATGATTGCTAAGCTAAAGCATTAGACTTAGAGTTGTAACTGGTTTGGAGCATCAATACAAGCTGATTTATGGGATCCTGGTCTATGTCAACGGTGATGTTGTTTCTTATTGTAAATTGTTATTTTATTTCTATTTTCACTGTGTTCATATTCTCTTATAAAGAACAACATGCATGGAGTTAGGACCTACTGTATATCAGTACCCTTCTCTGACTGAAAATCTTTATCTACATGTTCCTTCCAATTTGTGTTATTTAGGAATGATTTAATTCAGTTCTAAGCATAGGAATTTTGGCGTTCCCTTGTCCTATTGCCTTAGCTAATTGTTATTCTTAAATGTTATTTTCAGTATATGTTAAGTAGATATGAACTAAGGAAGATATGGTGTGCCCTGGTCCTAGTTTTATCCCCAAATACTGTCTGAATGTTTCCATTGGAATGTGTTGAAAGCTGGCTAGTGTTGAAGCACTTACCAGATCTTAGGCCATTCTTCATTATCTTTGTGTTTGTCTTGAAATTTACCAAGTAGAGAAGAGTTAGGAGAGGATTTGTGGTGAGCCCGGCCCTCTAGTTTCTTCTCCAAAAGTTTCCTTCAAGTTTCCCTTTGTTTTAAAAATGTTTTTCTATTGAAAGTGCATCAAAAGCGGGCTATTTTAGAAGTACTTGCATGATCTTAGGCTGCTCTTTGTTCTTCATTTGTTTAAATCCCCTCTTTTTGTAACACTTCATCCCATAAAATCAAACTTTAAAGATATCCTTAGACATAGATGACTTGCCCCATGGAACACTCTTGCCCCTTGTTGTTTCAATTAAACCCTATGATGACTCCATAGCCCAATGGACCTAAACCTGCAATTATCTATTTTTTTTCCAAAGCTCATTCTATTTGCTTGCAACTTCACACCTTTGAAACTCTTTGCATTTAGAACTTTCCACCTCAAATAATTTTCATGCTCAACCATCCAAAAACAAACAAAACCCTCGACCTTCATAACTAGCCTAACATCATTACTATAAAATTCAAATACAAATCCATATTTTCACTTATTGGAGAGATCCCTCTCCGGATTCAGGAGGGCTAGATCCTAGAATCCCAAAGTGGTTGAAATGATGTTCTCCCTGTAGTTGGACTTTTTCCAATCTTGCTAATTACAGGGTGCCAATATTTCTGGCGACTCAACTGGGGAATTTCTGAATAATTTTCATTTTAGGGTAATCATAGGATATCAGAAATTTGTTTCAAAGAACATTTGATATATTAACCGGCTTAGCCACCAGCAACCAACATTTCTGGCGACTCCGTTGGGGACCGAACCTAATTGTAATCTTTGGTTCCCCTTAAAATTTCATACAAACATTGTTTAGTGAGTAAAAAGTAGCCTTTTCAAGCACTACCAATAAATGGTAATCATGATGAAGCTTGTTTGAATCAGTGAAAAACTAGGAAAAACCTAGGATTCTCATAAGAGTTTGTCTAACTTTGAAAGATCAGCTAGCTTAGCCATAAGAGTAGACTTTTTTTGTCTCATAACTGTAGCTAAGTTTTGAAACAGATTTAGGACACTCTGAGCAACCAATAAGACTGAAAAATAACTTAGAAAACCCAAAAATATTTTAGATTGGTATTCCAATAAACATGGTGGTGGACCATAAAACCTTTTACCTCTGAAAAGAGCTAAAAAATTCCACTTGGCGACTCCAAAATCCTGAACAGACCTTAAGACTCCACTGGAAAGAACCTTTGTCATCATAATATCTTTAAAACTCAGTTAGAGCACTGTAGGATTTAAATTTGTGAAACAGACTAGTTAACCTCTCAAAAACCTGTTTTTGAGACCAAAAATTTGAAAATGACAAAATTTTCTCCGAATTTGCCCAAATTCGGAGCGGAGGTCCTCCATCATGTGTCCTGCCCAGTCAATGAAGCCTCGGCCAAAATCCGAAGTGGATTAGGCCTTTTCCGCCGTCTAAGTGCTTTGCGCAACCTCCTCTTCATGATCTTCATTCTCGCTTTGCAGACATGCATGCGAGCCCAATAATGGCCCTTCATGTGACGAAGCATGTCTTTGTCTCAATTGGCCTTCGCCAACAATTTCTCCAGATGGATGTTCACATGTGTGAGTACAGTATCTCTGTCAGTTGGTGTCATGTCACCGGGTCTCTTTCGATTCCACTGTCGGTCCTCACGGATTCGACGCAACTCATAATATGTGAGCTCATCCTCAAGTTGTTTGTTGCGCTGCTCCACATAGTTAATCACCCACTGAGCCTTCTGCAATTGATCTTTCAGCTTGTCATTCTCGGCCCTCTGCTCCTGGATGACTTCCCTCAGTTTCGAGCTGGGAGAGCTCGCATCAACATCAATGACTGTGAAATCTGTATCCCGGCCTCCTGATGGGCCCTCATCATGCATGGGCCTCTTGCCCCTGTCCTGTACCTGTACCTGTGCTGAAGAAGAAGGCGAGACCCCTTCCACATCATGTGGAGATAATACTCGCCGTGTCGATGAAGTCGGCAAGACCCCTTCCACCTCACGTGGAGATAATACTCGCCGTGTCGCTGCAAATAAGGCCCTGTGGCCTCGCTGATATGTCTGAACCAAAGGAGTACTGATATGCTCAACCTCAGGAATGTCCGGCTGGTGTGAAGGCTCTCCCGCATCATGAACTGTCTCGGGAGGTGGCTATGGCACTCTGAAAAAGTCTCTAGACATGAAATCCTCCCAAGTGATGCCCTGCTCTGCCAACTAATGCAACACTATGATCTTGATCAAAGCGTAATGGTATATACTCCTGTACTTTTGCACTGGGCTTGTCTTCTTTTGCACAAACATCACCATCCTCTCTATGTTGCGATATATGAAGTACGGAAGGTTCATCATACGTACCCTCGTGAAGTGCATCAACAAACGAATATGATACGCAAAGAGACGAGTATATCTGCCCTCACAACTGAAATACTGAATGATGAGCTTCATCAGCGGTGCATACTCATCCCTCAAGAATCTGAATGGAAAAAATATGCTCAAGTGACTCATATATCTAGTTTTAATGTATGGCTCATAGTGGAATTTTTCTAAATGCTGACGTTTGTTCCATTCCTCGCCCATGTTTGGTATGCCAGTGGCTTGAGCAATAGTCAAGGGTGACAAAATGAAATCAACCCCGGCAAGATTTACCCGGCCATCCCGTAAATGTAGAAAAAACAGACGGGCCAATTCACGATGAAGCTGGGTTTGTGCAATCATCTCACAAAATCTGAAACATGACAAATACCGAAAACAATCCATTGCTAATGGACATGCCTGCAACCGAGCCAAAGAAGTAGGCTCCTCTCTGCGATGATTACCACTTCTGCTACCTCTATGAGACCCCCTTGGCACATTACCTTCAGTCATGGAATCACTGCCTGACCCTTGCTCATACTCTGACTCTGTCTCTGACATGGCTCTGAACAAGCTATTGGCACTATGTATACTGTTTGAAGGCCGTTGGAGGCGATCTAAAACGAAACTGGGCGCTCAAATCGACTTTTCTGAACTCTGCTGGCAAGTGGGTTGCTTTTTTTCAAGTGGGTCGCTTTTCCCCAAGTGGGTCGCTCCTGTTATATTTTGCACTGTGAAAAACGCCCAAGTGGGTCGCTCTTGCCCAGGTGGGTCGCTTTTGCCCAAGTGGGTCGCTCGACCTTCAACTCTGTCAACAATGCTCCAAAATGCGATTTCGGCCTCCAAACTTCAGATTTCGACTTGTATGCTATGGATCGTTGGAAATGAAACTTGTTTGGCCTTTATACATGATGTAAATATCTTTCACAATCAGATTTGATCCAAATCTATTTGACAACCCATATTACAATGTTTTTTGCATTTTCACATTTGGCTTTTTAATACAATCTCTCTTTGGCTTTTCTGAGTTTTTGAATTGATGATTTTGTTATCTTCTTGCAGGAGTATGGCTTCTTTAGCTGAGGAAAAGATCAGAGGTCTGCTTTGAAATTTCTTCTTGGTGAAATAAATACAATTTATTACAAAAATAATATTGAACAATTTCTAGTTCCAAAACAGAGTTTTGGACTAGAAATGTTTTTAAAATGCTGATGATAATAAAAAAAAAATATGAAATCAAAATTTGCGGAACCATCCTCATCCTGCAGGCTTTATGACTGGTATACAAATGACTCGAAAACCCTAGACACTAAGACCAAAAACACTTATTGATATTTTAATGACCATAAATGAAATGACAATGATTTTGAGTGATTTTTTAAGGAATTTTTTAAAATAGCACTGCAGGTGTAAGCATGAGGAAACATAAGACAACAGACCCCTTCGTCAGTCAATGGCATGCTCCTAGCGAAATGCAACGAAGTGGAACAAGCGAGACACCTAAGAATGAATATGCAAAATACGAAATTATCACTGACGGAGGGCTGTAAGGGCCAACTCTAACATTGGCTCCAATGGGGATGGTGGCTCCATGGAGATGCCAAGAACGGCAGATCTCTGGGGGAGTCAGACAGTGCCCTTCATACATTGGGCGATGGAATCATTATTTCAACTGGTAAAACAAACTTTGGATATTTTATTGACTGCAAATTTGACTAAAGACTGACTGCAATTTGACCAAAACTGACATGACCAAAACTGACATGACTTTAAAACTAAAAGACTGATAAAACTGTCTTGAAAATTTCAAACCAACCAACCTCTAAACTCCAGAATTATAGCCTTCGCTCCGGGCCCCAAACTGAAGATGAGAGATCAGTGCACACTTGCAACGAAACAAAAGTAAAATGATATATACAATGATAATGAGATCAGCAGAAGATACTCAGGAGTAATATCGCTTCAGCAACCGACCATTGATCGGTCCTCCAGGACAATCATCCCCATTCATTTCTTTGAGAAGAAATGCATTTTGACCCCGATACACTGCAATCTTAAAAGGACCCTTCCACAGATTTTCAAATTTTCCGTGCTTTCCCTTATCTTCATTCCGAGCATCCCATTTCAAAACTACCTCATCCAACTGAAACTTATCTGCTTTTTCCTTTCTGTCGTAGATCTTCTTTATGCGCTCCTGCAACTTGAAAGTATTTTGAAATACCTCCTCTCGTGTCTGCTGTAAATGAATCATTTGATTAATCCTCCGCTGCATAGGATCTTCCTCACTCCCAGCCTCCTGAAGCAATTTGACCACCGGGACAACAAGTGAAGTAGGAAAAACCGTATCCGTTCCATACACCAACTCGAAAGGAGACATGCCAATAGACTTTTTCTGACTTACCCTATCAGCCCACAATGCATTCACTAACTTCTTGTGCCAGGCCTTTTTGTTGATTTCCAGCAATTTCTTAATGATATTCACCAAGGATTTATTTGAAGATTCCGCCAAGCCATTTTCTTGCGGATGGTAGGCGGTCGAATGCCCTAAGGTAATATTGTACTTAAAGAAAAAGTCAACCATCCTCTTAGACTTAAAGGCCGCTGCATTATCTGTGATTATTTTACTAGGACACCCAAAACGTGACAGAATATTGTTTTCAAGAAAAGAAATAATTACCGCATCCGTGGCCTGTCGAGTGGGAATCGCCTCAATCCACTTAGTGAAGTAGTATGTAGCTGTCAAAATCCATCTATGCTGTCCGGAAGATGCTGGGTGGATTTCCCCGATAAAATCCAATCCCCACTGCTGGAATGGTGCACTAACTTCAATTGGTTTTAGAGGCAAAGGCTGTAGTTTCTGCTTCCCTTCGAAAATTTGACACTCATGACAATTTTTAATAGCCTTAAATACATCAGAAAACAAAGAAGGCCAATAATACCCTGCCCTTAGAATCTTATTTGCTGTGGTCTTCCAAAACAAATGGCCTCCGCAGTCACCTTTGTGAAAATCCTCCAAAACTTTTTGAGCTTCCTCCTCTACCAAACAATTCAACAACACACCTCCAGGGTCTTTCCAATATAATGCAGAATTCAGAATGCAGAATTTAGCAGCTCTTAACTTCAATGTTCTACTCTTATTTCTAGGCATCCCGGGCGGTGGAGACAAATTCTGAAGCACGTATAAAATGTCAGCATACCAAGGGGAAGAAACAAAAATATCGGATACCTGAACTGACGTACTTTCCTCATCTTCATCAGACATGGCAACAATCAAATTTATGTCTAGAGCATGCAGATTTGTTTCAGCCATGAGCTTGGCGAGTCCTTGTCCTTTGATCAGCTTGGTTGGTTTAATCTCCACATCGTATTCTAACAACGCAACGATCCACTTACCCCTTCTTCCCTCTGGATCTGCCTGTACCAAAACATCTTTAACTGTTGCGTTAGGAACGTATGCTATAATGTGGGAATGCAATATGTACACACGGAAATCTTTCAAGGCCTTTACAAGCGCAAGTGCTTGTTTCTCAATGATATTGTACTTCAATGCTCCATCTCTCATGATCCGACTGAAGAAAGCAATGGGCTTCTCAACTCCATCCCTTTTTTACATCAAAACAGCTGCCAATGTGTGCTCAGAAGCAAAAGAAAATAAAATGAAGTCCTGTGTGTAATCCGGGCTGATTAAAATAGGGGCTGAGGAAAGAGCTATCTTTACCAAATTGAATGACTTTACCGCCTCTTCTGTCCACCTTACCTGACTGTCCTTTTTCAGCATGTTCGTGATTTCTCTAAGGTGTTCTGCAAGATTTGGAATGAAACGACGCAGAAAATTCATTTTACCATTAAATGACTGTATTTATTTCTTGTTCCAGGGCTGTTCAATCTGCTGTATGGCTTCAACACGTGCAGGATCAACTCGAATGCCATCTTTCGATATGATGTGGCCAAGGAGCTTACCTTCATCCATGGCAAAAAGGCTCTTTTTCGGATTCAGCGAAATGCCATATTTTCTGCACTTCTGGAAAACAATTTTCAAATGATATAAATGTTCCTCATCAGAATTGGAAAACACAGTTAAATAATCAAGGTAAACAACCAAAAACACATCTTTCTCGTTGGCAAAAGCCATGTCCATTGCACGCTGAAAGGTAGCGCCTGCATTCTTTAAACCAAACGGCATCTTTGCATAATGAAATGTTCCCCAAGGAGTGGTGAACGCAGTCTTGTCACGATCATCTTCCTGCACTAAAATCTGATTATAACCCGAGTATCCGTCGAGTAGTGACATCCTTGATGCTCCAACTACTCGTTGCAATATATGATCCATTTTTGGCAGCGGATAATTATCCTTTAATGATACCTTATTTAGATTTCTGAAGTCAATACATAAACGGATCTCACCTGTCTTCTTTCTCACGGGCACCAAGTTTGATATCCAATCTGAAAATCGAATAGGCACAATGATTCCTGACTTATACAACCTATTTACCTCTTTTTCGATCGATGGTAGCAGCTTTGGATTGATCCTCCTCAACTTTTGACGAAAAGGCTTCTGATTTGGTTTGATGGGGATAGTATGCTGAATGATGTTAGTATCATATGTTTTTAGATCTGAATAATCCCACGCAAAAGCATCAGAAAATGAAGACAACAATTTCACATATTCTGCCTTTACCTTTGGTGACAACGACTTTGATAATTTTACCATCTTGGGATTCTCAGCTGTCCCAATATTTACCTCTTCGACACCTTTTTCTGTTGGCCTCAATGTCGGTTTGCGGGCTACATCATCTTGATCAAACAACTCTTCCAAAGGAATCAATCCCTTAGGAATGATGTTGTCCTTGAGTTGCAGCACATCCATTTGGTTTATCTGTATGTCATCATTGCCATCATCAAATTCTGTATCTATGGAGGTGTCTTTAAATTTACCCTTATTCTGCAGAAATTCACTAATCTCCTTATCATCCTCAAAGACTTGCCAACATCGCTGATTGTCTGGAACAATGGGCCGGTGTTTCACATGTATCTCGAACTTGTTGCTGGAATTCATTGGAATCTTAAGATTGCTTGCTGCCTTAGCAAGACCATCAGCAACACCATTTTGTATGCGGGGCACACATGTCAAAGTATGATCAGAAAATAACTTCAGAATGTCTAGAACTGCATTACGGTAAGCCCTCATGCGAGGATGCTTAGCCTGAAACTCACCTTTAACTTGCTTTATCACCAATTCTGAATCACCATATACTGCAATCCTTTTCGCTTTCAGCTTCTTAAGAATCTTAAGGCCAGCAATAAGAGCCTCGTATTCCGCTTCATTATTAGAACAATCAAATGCAAGCTTGTAGGAACACACTCTCACATTGCTCGGAACTCTATCAAGAGCGGAAAATGGACTACGAATCCACACACCAATCCTAGCACCATCGCTGCCCACTGCGCCATCAAAATCCATGGTCCAAAGACCATCTTCATCGTCCTCTAAATGCTGAAACTGTACCGGCTCTGTTTTTCCTGTTTGCTGCCCATTGTCTTCAGCTGATTGCTCCACAATAGCTTGTTTTTCTCTTCTTTCTTTTTGCAAAACTTCTCTAAAATTCTCATTGATTTCTGGTATATCTTCTGCCTGAACTAATTGACTTTCTATATCATTAAAACTATCAGCAAGCAACACAAACGATTCTAAGTCGGTATGTACATAATTCACAGGATGATTGATTGGCTTCTCTTTGCTAGTTATCATGTATTTCATCTTCTGCTCTCGATATAACTTTCTCATTTGACCGAAGACCGGAATTGTAGCATAAGAGAAATCTAACTGAAGTGTACCTTTCAACTTTGCCCCCCAAGATCTTGCAAGGAGCATCCCGAACCGTGGAGGAATGTCGGCAACCACCACATCCATCAAAACATTCTTAGCTGGGATTTGATCTAAGCTTACAAATAAATCTTTGATGAGTCCTATACACTTTACCCGGCTGGAATCAAATGAATACAAATCATGATATTCTCTTGTAATGTCTAATCCCAACTTTTCCATGATCGCCTTTGGCATCAAATTGTGCGAAGCACCCGAATCGAGCATAGCATTGTGCAATATATATTCGTGCAACCTCAAACTGATATAAAAAGGAGGAACATTACTGTCAGGGGACTCACCATTTAATGCAGGCCCAAAAATCAATTCCGGTTGATCATCCTCAACATTTACTGTATCAATCATTGGATCAAAGTTCAGAATTTTGGAGACTTGACTACGGTAGCTGCTGTTCTTCATGATTTCTGTCAAAGGAATAGATATTTTCAGTTTGGAAATTTCATTTTCCAAACTAAATGCTGAAACTTTCTCCACCTCTTTGACCGGAACTTCCTTCTTTTCAGCCTTGTCTTTCACTATGTTTGACTGATTTACCTTCTCTGCTGATGATACTTTACTAGCTGCGGGATCAATTGTTTCTTTTCCTCTCTTCTGTGGTATCGGTGAATCCGTCTTCGGTGCTGAAGCTTCTTTTCTTTTCTGCATGGGATTTATGGGCACATCTCGATTTCTCAATGAATATTGTTTCTGCTGAGCGGTCAATGCATTCATATATCCTCTTTGGTATTCATCTGACTCTTCCTCTAAATCTGCATCATTTGTTAGGATGAAATCCTCATCTTTCTGAACAACTGAACTTTCTCCGTATTCTTCATCCTCAGTGATATAGATAGGCAAATCATCGGGAGTGAAGAAATGATTTTGCTCACCTAAAACATCATCATCATCGTCGGAATCATGACTCACAAAATTCTGCAAAAGAGGGGTCTTAATCTGCTGTTGGGCTACTGGCTCTTGAGCTCTTTTTTCACGCTGCTTAATTCTGAATTGTGGCTGCTGCTGGCCACGGTAGTTAGGATTACGAATCTGCATGTCTGATTTGTCAAGTGTCACCTTTTTAAGCAATTTTTCCACCTCACGAAGCAAGTGCTGCTCTGACGTAGAAGTGGAAGGCTCTTCCTTTATAGTCACTCTTTTCTCGGCTTTCAACCGTGCTCTTTTATCATTCAGATTTGCCTCAACACTAACATCGACCTTCTGCATATCTTCTAAAGTAGGTGGATCTCTATCACGAAGGGAATAAGCCATCTCCGGATCAAATCCATCCGGGAATTTAAGGAGAGCAGACTTTTTAGACGGTCTCAAGTCATCTGGAATAGAATTATACACTGTATTGAATCTAATGATATAATCCTGAACAGACTCACCAGGATTACGTTTGATGTTTGTATATTCTAAAGTAATCTGCAGCGGATCCTTTTTCATCTCCCATCGATCTAAAAACTGCCTCTGGAGTTCTGCCAATGTAGTGATGCTTCTTTGTGGCAAGGCTCTAAACCATTTTCTTACCTCTCCTCCAAAAGTTTGCACAAAAAGCCTCATACTCACATTCTCTTCATCAATCTCGAAACGATCAAAGAAATCTGCCATATTGTCTACATGATGTTGTGCAGGAAGACTCTGTGGAGTGCCATCAAATGTTGGGATCTTGCTCTGATAATCTGCGGGCATATCATTCAACTGTTGTGGTAACACAAGAGGTGCAAAACGAGCAGCCATAGCTCTTGGTGGATTGATGACAATCTGCTGTCGAGGAGACACAGGAGGACTAGGAGCAGTAGGTCTGCGAGATGTATTCGGTGGAGACGGAGGAGAGATTACTATGGATTGCTGATCAGAAAACTCAGGCTGAACCGGAATGGTAGGAATAAAGGGAGGCTCAGTAGGGATCCGTGAACTAGATGCAATTTCAGATGTTCCAAGAATTTGTGAAGCAGATTCAGTAAATTCAGGAGTGTTGGTATCCACAATGGAATTTTGCAACTGTCTATCCAGGTAATGTGAAACAAATCTATATTGCAAATCTTCAGTAAACAATGGATCTGGAACTAATCTTGACAATTCAGTTTCGGAAAAATTTACAAACAAGAATGTTTCAAACCGTGCATCAAAAGGAATTTCATCAACATATATAATTTTCACAGGACAAGATGCGGATCTGGTAAGCAATCTAGAACTCCCAAAACTCACTTGACTTTCTCTTTCAGAACTTTCTTGACTTCCTTGTCTTCTAAGGGTCCTAGGAATCAGATTTGGATTTTCAAATATTGTTGGTGGATCAGGGTCAGGATTCGCCCTAGTATTCCTTCTTGAAGCCAGTGTATTGATCTTCTCGGGATAAATTTCAAGGAACACAATCAATTATTTTCAGCCTTTCGACTTCTAGACTCAATCATCCAAAGGTCTAGAACGAACAAGTATACTGGGGTAATTTGCAAATCAAGTGCTGCACTCACAAGCTTACCGGAGATCGACTGAAGCAGCGTTTATCTACTACCGCTTATGCATAGCAAAAGCGTTTCGAAAGCTACCTGGCGTGACTTCAGACTCCGTCTAAGACTCATGAAACACACACATCAACAAGCAAACCATCAAGATTATTTTTATTCCCCAGTATGGTCGCCACTATGTTTGCGCTCAAATCTACCTCAGGCTGAAATGAAGTAAAACTCAAGGCTACATCAAACCACGCTCAGCCTCGTAGCTAGCCCTACGAGGACAGGAGAGGGCTCTCTCCGTCAATCTCGAGAAAATGAGAAATAGGATGCGAGATGACTTACAATAAGAACTGATTTTAGGCTAGTAAAGAGATAGGTATGTTTGATTTTTGGTTTTTTGGGTTTTCGCTGGAGAAATGGGAAAACAAATTTCGGGTCCGGGGATAAGGTCAGACCTTTGCAGAGTTCGAGTTGGGGCGAGGTAGGTGAATGTCTTGATGCTTTTGATTGGATATATGGACAGATTAGACCGACGAGGAGCTGAAGAGGGCAAAGAAGAACTTGGATCCTCTCCAAACAGCTGAAAACATATAGAACTAATTGAATTCAAAGGCCAAGCACTGTAAACAATGGATTCAACCTTATTCACTCATTCAATTTAGTTCAGAAGCATAATGAAAGGATGGCATACATTAACATGAAGAAACTTACAGTAAACAAAGAAGAAACACCATCAAGAACAGAACACCACAAGGATCCCAACAAGTGCCGCAAAACCCCTGATCTTTCCTTAGCCAAAATATGAAAAGTATGTACAATGATATCAAAAGTATCCCAAGGGTCCAACCTCTCCAACCTCTGAAAATGATTGAGAAATTACAATATATAGATCACTCTAACACCTTTCCCCACCTCTAGGGGTCGAATTCTCTCTTCAGGGATCAGTTTCAACCAATTCTAATCATGGAACTACAATCTAGGCAGCTAACAACTTGCCTCTAAAAGAGTGGAAACTGATCCATTACATGATTTTTTACCCTTTTGAGAGTGAATCTTCTAGAATAGATAAAAATGAGCCAAAGTTACATGTCAAACATGAATTTACATCATAAAAACCCAAAAATTCCATCCACAAGCAAAACTGGTCCATACTAGGCGAAAATCTGAGCTGGCAGCTGAAAATTCAGGAAAAATTTAAGTGGGTCGCTTTTGAGCCGAGTGGGTCGCGTGTTTTCCAGCCTGAATTTGAGGTACTTCCCGGAATCCAAATTGAGCTCATGATAGCTCGTTGGAAAGCCCTGGATGTTGACTATCCAACCCAAGTGGAATTTCGGAATTTGGAGCTCATTTGACCCTCCAAAACCTCATTCTCCCAGAGGTACTTCCTGCTGGTGCAAAAGGTGGCAGCAAGGTGGTTTTCATGGTGTTTTTGAGCTCTTTGACCACCCAGATTTTGATGAAATGCTTAGTTGATTTTTGAGGATGCATAACTAACCATGACAAATCCAAAAATGCAAAAATTTCCTCCAGCAAGTGTCCCAAAAAAAAATGAGCGCATGAGTGCGCGACCCGCTTAACTGAAAAACCTGTTTTTTTGACCCAAAAATTTGAAAATGACAAAATTTTCTCCGAATTTGCCCAAATTCGGAGCGGAGGTCCTCCATCATGTGTCCTGCCCAGTCAATGAAGCCTCGGCCAAAATCCGAAGTGGATTAGGCCTTTTCCGCCGTTTTAGTGCTTTGCGGAACCTCCTCTTCATGATCTTCATTCTCGCTTTGCAGACATGCATGCGAGCCCAATAATGGCCTTTCATGTGACGAAGCATGTCTTTGTCTCGATTGGCCTTCGCCAACAATTTCTCCAGATGGATGTTCACATGCGTGAGTACAGTATCTCTGTCAGCTGGTGTCATGTCACCGGGTCTCTTTCGATTCCACTGTCGGTCCTCACGGATTCGACGCAACTCATAATATGTGAGCTCATCCTCAAGCTGTTTGTTGCACTGCTCCAAATAGTTAATCACCCACTGAGCCTTCTGCAATTGATCTTTCATCTTGTCATTCTCGGCCCTTTGCTCCTGGATGACTTCCCTCTGTTTCGAGCTGGGAGAGCTCGCATCAACATCAATGACCGTGAAATCTGTGTCCCGGCCTCCTGATGGGCCCTCATCATGCATGGGCCTCTTGCCCCTGTCCTGTACCTGTACCTGTGCTGAAGAAGAAGGCGAGACCCCTTCCACATCATGTGGAGATAATACTCGCTCTGCTGATGAAGTCGGCAAGACCCCTTCCACCTCACGTGGAGATAATACTCGCCGTGTCGCTGCAAATAAGGCCCCGTGGCCTCGCTGATATGTCTGAACCAAAGGAGTGCTGATATGCTCAACCTCAGGCATGTCCGGCTGGTGTGAAGGCTCTCCTGCATCATGAACTGTCTCGGGAGGTGGCTGTGGCACTCTGAAAAAGTCTCTAGAAATGAAATCCTCCCAAGTGATGCCCTGCTCTGCCAACTGATGCAACACTATGATCTTGATCAAAGCGTAATGATATATACTCCTGTACTGCTGCACTGGGCTTGTCTTCTTTTGCACAAACATCACCATCCTCTCTATGTTGCGATATATGAAGTACGGAATATTCATCATACGTACCCTCGTGAAGTGCATCAACAAACGAATATGATACGCAAAGAGACGAGTATATCTGCCCTCACAACTGAAATACTGAATGATGAGCTTCATCAGCGGTGCATACTCATCCCTCAAGAATCTGAATGGAAAAAATCTGCTCAAGTAACTCATATATCCAGTTTTAATGTATGGCTCATAGTGGAATTTCTCTAAATGCTGACGCTTGTTCCATTCCTCGCCCATGTTTGGTATGCCAGTGGCTTGAGCAATAGTCAAAGGTGACAAAATGAAATCAACCCCGGCAAGATTTACCCGGGCATCCCGTAAATGTAGAACAAACAGACGGGCCAATTCACGATGAAGCCGGGTTTGTGCAATCATCTCACAAAATCTGAAACATGACAAATACTGAAAACAATCCATTGCTAATGGACATGCCTGCAACCGAGCCAAAGAAGTAGGCTCCTCTCTGCGATGATTACCACTTCTGCTAACTCTATGAGACCCCCGTGGCACATTACCTTCAGTCATGGAATCACTGCCTGACCCTTGCTCATACTCTGACTCTGTCTCTGACATGGCTCTGAACAAGCTATTGGCACTATGTATACTGTTTGAAGGCCGTTGGAGGCGATCTAAAACGAAACTGGGCGCTCAAATCGACTTTTCTGAACTCTGCTGGCAAGTGGGTTGCTTTTTTTCAAGTGGGTCGCTTTTCCCCAAGTGGGTCGCTCCTGTTATATTTTGCACTGTGAAAAACGCCCAGTGTACGCTGCTTTGTGTAATGCTTTTCCCAAGTGGTCGTCGACCTTCAACTCGCTGTCGTTCTGTGTGCGATTTCGCCTCCAAACTTCAGATTTCGACTTCAGGGCAGGATCACAGAAATGAAACTTGTTTGGCCTTTTATATATGATGTAAACATCTTTCACAATCAGATTTGATCCAAATCTATTTTTGAACCCATATTGTTAATGTTTTTTTTGTATTTTCACATTTGAAGTTTATAACTTCTTTTGCTTTTTTTGAGTTTTAAATTGATGATTTTGTTGTCTTCTTGTGGTATGGCTCTTTAGCTGAGGAAAAGATCGCAGGTCTCATTGAAATTTCTTCTTGGTGAAATAAATACAATTTATTACAAAATAATATTGAATACTTAGTTCCAAAACAGATTTTATCAGAATGTTTCTTCTAAAATAACACATAAATAAAAAAAATATGAAATCAAAATTTGCGGAACCATCCTCATCCTGCAGGCTTTATGACTGGTATACAAATGACTCGAAAACCCTAGACACTAAGACCAACCATACTCATCCAAGAGAAGCAAGCTAGCCATGCCTCCTTCGAGTGTTGTACAAGGTGTGGATCATGAAAATATGTGTTTTTTGGTAGTAACCATGCTCACCCAAGAGCAACCAGCGCAACCATGCTTCTAGCTGGCCTATCTCATAACTGTTCTGCAAGTGGTTTTGAAACCCCTTGCTCCACATCATCAACCATTCATCCCAATGTGGATGATGGATCTCATTCTATAAAAACTTGTCATCCTCCCATTGTAGGA